>CAJHNH020000993.1:97500-209853 GCA_905116865.2 Candidula unifasciata | reverse complement strand
CGGTGTTTTAGAGGAAAAAACAAGTCAGAGGGATGAAATATTTCTGGGATTGCCTAACCGAGTCAAAGGGAGAATGGGGCCCAATAAGGTTCAATAAGTTTCCCTTTCAGCAAAACCGGGTGCGAAAAATATATCAGGGTTTTATATCAAACTGCAGGGAATAAAAACCCGCCCTATATAAATCTTAACACATAGCAGATTTATCGCATCTCAAGTATATGTGACTAAATATTTCACTGCGGCTATAAAAGATATGTGTACCATGTAGGAATATTTGCGACCCTCTGCTAATCACCAAGGCAAATGTGTTGTGAAGTGTATTGAATTGTCAGAAACTAGAAGTGGAAACAAAATCTGGTTGTATAAATATACTTAATGGTTAAAGTGCCATGTGACATATCATCCTCCTCTTGTGCTGAAATATTTGCACAGGGCTTGCAGTCTATTCTTCCATTCAGACTTTCCTGAGCAAAATGTTTCAACTATCAAGATGGAATCTAGGCCAGTATCTAGAGGACTATGTCACGCAAATGGTCATGTTAAGTGTTTGTTTCGGACATCCTCATTTCCAAAGTTGATTTGTGTCCCATTTAAGTGTGTCACAGATGTGTTTCTGACTCATTTGTGCTCACTGACCATCTGGGCAAAAAATTATACCCGCTGCAACCTTACAAAATTGTAAACTGATTTGAAATCATGTGTGCTGCCCTTTACTTTGATCTAAATCTATGCAATGGTCATTATTCAAATGTGTCATTCTTAAATGTGTATTTATTGTCTTGTCCGAGCTGTAAACTGGGGAGTTCTATTATTCACCAGGACACCAGGGGTGAGGAGTGTCACTGGAACCAAACATCAAGCTCACAATTATTACAGTATGAAAAAGAAAATAAGTTAAAACTTCTTGACACCTTGAATAATTCTGTGCTGTCATTTGGTAGAGAATAAGCTGGCTCTTTTGGAGCTGGTGCTTGTCATCTGGTGCTGATGAGAAGCATTTGAACAAACAATGTCCTGACTTGGGCGCGGGCAACTTATATTCACCTCTGTAAGAATATAAATATTTATGTATAAAGCTATACAAACTCACACAAGCAAATTGTTTAAGTTCAAAGTGAAATAACTGAAGAAATATAATGAGTGGAAAAGAAAGGAAAGAACAAAAAAAAAGAAAAGGAAGATAATAAATACAGATAGACAGACTAAGAAAAAAGAAAATAATATATGAATGTTTAAAACAACTACTGTGCCATTCAAGTAATCAATGTAATCATTATTACCCTCATGTGAACCCCTTTCTATTCCAACTAATAGTTACCAAACTAACAAAATGCCTACAGAATGTTATGAGTGTGTTTTCACTGTTGTGGCCAGCAATTGTATGCCTAAACTTGCGTGTGACACTTGCTGGTCCCTTTATCACCAGTTGAAAACATGTTCACTGTGGTCTGCAGCCATTACAGGTGGGTGGGAGTGCAACTACAAGAGTACATTTGTATTGACCCATATTTTTATATGCTAGTGTGAACAACAAAATGATGGGTACCCAGCGCAGTCCCATCTGTTGTGCCCCATCTGTGATCATTGCCATGTTTGTGAGAGTCAAGATCATGTCTTCTACTGAAAGACTATGTAAAGATTCTATATCTGTGATACTATGGCCAGTATGTAGGTTGTATCACAGGATGTATGTATGCCTTCTATTGCACTAATGCATCAGCTTTTAACTATGTATGTATGTATACCATATATGTATCAACGTATGCATGTTGCATCATAACCCCTAAGGGGCATGCACTGTAACCAGCATGGACCCCATGCCACAAAGTATGATGGGTGCATGTTATGAATGCATGCTGTAGTGAACTGTGTGCAGCATGTACTCAAATGTAGGCATGTATGTTGAATGTACATGTACAGCATGTATGTGTTGTGTGTAGTATGTATGAAGTGCCTATGCACTAGGCTATGTGCAACATGCATGCATGTAGTGCATGTATGTATGCATCTGTACTTATGTGATGTCACCAGTTTCAAGTATGTCTGGTATGCATGCATGTATGTATAAATGTATGTATGCATATATGCATATATGCAGTGTGTGTGTATATGTATGGATGTATGTGTGTTATGTATGATATGTATGCATGTATGTATGTAGTGTGTATGTATGATATGTATTATGTGTGTATGTGTGTAGTGTGTGGTATGTGTGTATGTGTGTATGTGTGTATGTGTGTATGTGTGTATGTGTGTATGTGTGTATGTGTGTATGTATGTATGTATGTATGTATGTATGTATGTATGTATGTATGTATGTATGTATGTATGTATGTATGTATGCATGCATGCATGCATGCATGTATGTATGTATGTATGTATGTATGCACACACACATGAGTGAGAATGACTAAGGACTGGATGACTATTTTTTCTTTCAGTTTATCCGTGTGACGTAACTTCATTCTGCCTGTTTACAGCAAAGCAGCGATATTTGTGCTTTTTGGCGGACATTTGATTTCACTGAGCATGGGTTGACTGGTTAACTTCCCAGATAGTTTTATATGACACAAAGTGTCACAAGATATGATGTAGCCTTATTTGTGTGGTGTTGGTCCCTTTATCTGCAGGTGTTACTCCTGGAGCACCCGCCCAGATACATGTAATCTGACAGGCTCTCAAGATCAGGCAGGGGCAGATCATGGGCATTCACCATCATCCAAGGAAGACTTCCATAAATGCAGAGCTGACTCATGACACCCTGGGTCCAAGGCTCGGCCAAGGAATCGTCCCATCCTGCACATGACCTCTTTTGGGGCCGCATTAGCGCAGTCGATAAGAGACTTGCTTTCAAATCCAAGCCCAAGGCTGGTGTTGGAGCCCGGGTGGTTCCTGGGGTTCACCCAGTCTCTAGGTAATGGGTACCAGAGTTAACACTCAGGGGTAAATGGAGAAACGTTACTGCAGCAACGGAGTTGCATGCAGACGGCAACACAGGCAGACAGTTATTTATCAGCTGTCCGTACTGGTGGCAGAGCATTTATGGTTTATTACCATGTGCAATGACGCTGCTTCACATCTCCCGACTTTACTTTTTACATCACTGCTTAACCTCACATCTGTATATTCAGCTTCCCACTCGTCACGAGCTGTGCCCTCCGACAATCAGCAGGCAGCAGCCCGCAGGTCAAGGACTTCGGTGACCACACAAATTGGTGCATTCTTCTCCAACATGTTAGACACGGGCTAGACAATTTAACAAAGGTGAATTGGTGTATGACAAGGTAGATATGCAGGCCCTTATTTTATGCTTAATCATGTAACGATGAATGAAATGAATGCCATGCTAGCGTGGTAAGGAATGAACAGGCAGACAGACTGGCTGGATCTGCACCACTTGGTGGTGAATTGATACACGACAAAGCAGATGTGGTCAGAGCCCTTTGGGAACAAGTAACGAAGTCAGAAGAGAAACTATATTTTAGGATGAAGAGAATGATGCACCTGGTCGGCTGCATTTACATTGAACAATATAACAGGTTGTGATCAAACAATCTGAACTACCATCTTCGTGTTCACTGGTTGTAAACTCCAGCAAAAAAAAAGGTTCTGCTTGTTCATCCACTTCTGGTTTGACTTGTTCCAGAGCTAGTTTGGCATAAACATCAATTCTATAGATCTATCTTATTTGTATGCAGACTGTCGGTTCTTTGCCTCTCCGACAGGTGCACTAAGACTTTCTTAGCACCAGGTAAACTACACATCACACGTTCCTCATCAGAACTTGACTTGTCAACGGGTTGGGGAAATTCCACGTCACTACTATCATCTAACTCCACATCACTTTGATCTATCCAGTGTTTTATCAAATTTGATGCTTCTAAAGCAGTAAATCACTTTGCTGGGCGTAAAGATGACTGATCGGACATATTGTTTTCAGACAATTGTTTGGTAACGTAGTAGACCACACAAATATAGATTTATAGCGTTAAAAACTCACCAGACACAAACGAATGCACTCCAGGTGTGTTCACTTCACACTTGAGAACCGAAAAGAAAGTTTAAATTGAGCGGTTTGCGTGTAATTACCCATAAGTGGTAAATTAAAAACCATCACACGTCATGTGCTGATTGGGCCGCTAGGTAGAAACCAATCAGCGCGTGATGTGTTCCTTGGGACTCAAAGACTTAACTGCATGTAGATTTTTGGTTTCTTGCCTGTCAGGCAGATGCACTCCCACTTCAAAGAAAGCAACAAATTAGTCGACTAACGACATGCTTGCTGGGAAGGTTCTGAGTCTATTCTTGTTTTCCCCACAATGGGGCCCCGGAACCCACACAGGGATTCCCAGAATTCATAAACTAGCTAAAGAAAGTGCAAATGAAGAACAGCCTGACATACCAGTCTCTTAGCAGAATAAGGGAAATATTGTTCAGAAAGCTGCCACAAACAACACAAGATGATTACCATATTATGGACAGACTAGAGCAAGTCTTTATTCTACGCCTTAGAAAAGGCACGATCAACTTTGCAGACACATGTAAGCAAAATTTAAAATCGACGAATCAGCCATGTGCACATGTGGATTGGACCTGCGACAACAGATCGCATCCTTAAAGACTGTCCAAAACAGTAATTCAAGGCAAAACCTCTGGCCAAGAGAGACACCGGTGCAAGCCAAACTTCATGGGTGACTGAGTCAATTACATAAGATAATGAAGGTCATACTAGAGACAACATTGCAGTTATAGATCTATTTCAAGTGAACAAACAAAAAACAATATTTAGTCAGAAAATACTGAAGAAAGTAAGTGTTTCCCAGTGGCCACTGCAACTATGTAGACTGCCACTTTAGAAGTAAAGCATTCACAATACCATATGATTATTTCTTCACTTTGGCTCTCCTGTAAAACCTTCTGGTGCTGCAAGAATTAACTGAAATGGTCAGTTGACATCACTGAACGTTTAAATCTGGATTTTGTTCCCACAAAACAAATGTGATGGTACTCTCTTCTTCTTCTTCTTTTGTTGTCTCATTGATACCAGGCTGTAGTCCAATGTTGTGGTTTTCTATATTTGTCTTGCAGTTTTCGGGTGGCTTGGGTGATGGATTTGTTAATTATTTTGGCAGATTTCTGCTGCCCCATTTATTCGTCTGTTTTTGGTTGGTCTTTCTTTCAACTTTCTCCCAGATGTTCTGCTGTAAAAAGTCTCACATGCAATTTGGTCTGGCTGCATTTTCACTAGATGGCCAAACCATTTCATTCTTTGTCAATGTAATTCAGACATGGTCTTATTCCGACTTTCTCTCAAATGCTGGCATTTGTAACCCTGTTTCTTCTTGTGTTGTTGATGACCTTGCGGAGACAGCGCATTTCACATGTAATTATTTTCTGTTCTAGTGCCCTATTTATTGTCCATGTTTGGCACTGATATCATAAACTAGGGATAAAGATGCTACTGATCATTGTTGGAAGGGAGACAAAGGTTGCAGTCCCACAACACTGCATGTCGCTGGGTCCCCAGTTGCTGTTGACTGTCTGACCAGCTCCCTCCACATTTGACGGTCAGATGCAATGGACTTCATGGCTGCATGGTTAAGTCCTGTCCAGTTAGTCTAGTTCTGTATCCACATCTTTCTTGGTCTACTCCACTTTCCCTCTACTGCACCCTGCAGTATTATAGTAGTGCTTTCCCGTGTGGGTTCTGGGGCCCTATTATAGGGAAAACAAGAATAGACTCACTGACTACCCAAAAAGCATGTTGTAAGAGTCGACTTATTGGGAGCTTCCTTCAAAGTGGGAGTGCATCTGCCTGAGCGGCAAGAAGCCAACAGCCTGCTGGCAAATGATATCTGTCAGGTTCTGAACAGGACTGCAATCCAGATGCGGATGAACAAGAACTTTCCACCGGAGTTTACAGCCGGTGAACGCGAAGAAGATAGTAGTGCTTTTTTTTTTTTACATGTAGAAAAAAAGGGAAGAGGGGAGGAGGTGCGGTGCCAGTACCATATGCAGTTTTGTTTGCCTGCATTCTCACTAGATGGCCAAACCATTTCATTCTTTGTCAATTAATTCGACACGGTTTTATTCCGACTTTCTAATGCTGGCATTCGCAACCCTGTCTCTTCTTATGTTGTTGGTGACCTTGCAGAGACAGCGCATTTCACATGTAATTATTTTCTATTCTAGTGCCCTATTCATTGTCCATGTTTAGCACTGATAACATAAATAGGAATAAAGATGCTATTGATCATTGCTAGAAGGGAGACAGAAAGGTTTTAGTACTCACCCTAAAGAGTATGTTACAGTAGTAATCATCATCATCGTCCCATAACACTGCTTGTCGCTGGGTCCCCAGTTGCTATTGACTGATCAGCTCCCTCCATATATGACGGTCAGATGCAATGGACTTCATGGCTGCATGGCTTAGGTCTGTCCAGTCAAGTTTTGTATCCAGGGCTATCTTGGTCTGCTCCACTTCCCCTCCGCTGTGCCCTGCAATATTACAGTTGTACTTTTAGATTTAGTGTACTTGAAAAAGGCAAAAGACACTGCACCAGGGCCTGATGGGGTCAGGTATGGCTACATGAAGGCTTTGAGCGATGTGGACCTGGCGGAGATGGCTGACTGTTTTAACCAGAGCATTAGAACAGCAACAGTACCGCAGGACTGGGTGCACAGCTATCTAATCCCACTACCAAAACCTTTTAGAATCATCACCTTACAAAACATTTGGGAAGGTCTTGGAAAAGATAGTTGCTGTAAAGTTGCAAGAATTTTTGGAAAGTGGGAAGCTTCTCCCTAGAGATCTGGGAAGCTACAGACCAGGAAAGGACACATGGGCAAATGTGGCCACTTTTGCATTTGACGTCTATGAAGGGTTCCAGAACAGACAGGAAACTATGGTGGTAGCACTGGATCTCGAGGATGCTTATAACAGAGTAAGATATGACATCTTGATGACTGCTCTGAAGAAGGTCAGTCCATGGCTGGTGAATTGGGTTGCAGCTGTCCTGTATTCACATCGGATTGCTCTTCAATTGGGCTCATGGACCTCAGAACCACGCAGTTTCGCCCCAGGACTGCCAAGGGGTCGGCCATATCACCTGTGCTCTTTAACGTGTATACGAGCAAGATTGCAAGCCTAAAAGCGTCAAGAGTTGGAAGGATACTTTAGCGGATGATATACTTGCATATAGGCAGGGGGAAGAGAGGGAACAAACAGCCCGGGAGCTACAAGCGACAGTAGACAAAGTGACAGTGGTGTCGTGCACCCAGAAAAGGGGTCTGTCTTGTGGTGTTCTCTGGACAACAGATTTTTAAAGCTAATGTCCTAAGTCTCATCACAGATGTTAGAAACAGAGAGAGCAAACTGAAGTATCTAGTAATTAGATTTGACAGGAGCCTGTCCTCTAAGGACCATGTGGAGAGAGTTGTGACAAGATGCCAAAAAGGACTTAGTGCACTCAAGACTATGGCTGCAATTGACATAGAGCAGAGAATGCTTTTCACACTATATCAACACCTGATCCTGTCAGTGGTTGATTATGGCCTGGGAATGCTTACCATTCTAGGTGTTCCCAGAGACACCCCAGTGGTGTGTATGCGATACAACCTTGGTTTGCCGACAATTGCAGGTAGGCACAAGGTGCTGCAGGCGAAGTCATATCTCAGGGTAGCTGCAGACACAGACCACTGTTTGCACGAAGCTCTGGGTTCAGTTAAGGGTCAGCGGCTGATAAGAGGGAAGTCATGGATAGCTCAGGCAAAAAACAGGTTTGCATCTTTTAGAACACTAGGCGAGGAGAGGAGAGGAGTAGGTCAAGATGCCACCTGAACCGTCGGACTTATGTAGGGTCATAATCAAACTGAGCCGGGAATGCAGAGACTGGCCAGCAGGTGCCACAGAGGTGGAAATTCAGCAATAAAGTCAAGATAATGCTCGCTCAGAAGATTTGATAATTTACGCAGACTGTTCAGTCTCAAGAGGCAAAAGAAGTGCTTGGGGTTTCTTAGCAAAAGTTAATGGTCGACGTTTGGTGCAGGAGAGCCTAGCGTATGATACCACATTCAGCTTAAGAATGGAGGCTGAGGCGGTCACTGCAGCTTTCCGCTGGCTAGAGAACACAACATACACACAACACATTGTGATTGTAACTGACTCAGAAAGCATGCTGAGGAAGATCAGGACAGGCATGCTTCGTGCAGAGTGGCATGCCTCGCTGCGGAGGACACAGGTGAGGAGTATTGTCTGGATGTTTTCACCAGGGTACGCCGGTGTGTTAGGAAATGAACAGGTGGACAGACTGGCTGGCTCTGCACAGCTTGGTGGAATACTGATGCATGATAAGGCAGATGTGAATAGTGCCTTGTGGGAGAGCATGTACAGTTCGGAGGAGCAGATGGATCACCAGTCTGGTGAGGTTTATGCAGGGGGGAGTGACGAGAGGTTCTGGCAGGCTCAGAGGAAAGGCAAGACGGACGTTTAATCAGAATGTTACTGGCACCATTAGTATCGTAACTCTTCGCTGGCTGCTGAAGATGGTGACGGAGCGCTGATGGAAATGCACTGAGTGCTGTGATGTCAGTTCTTGAATCAAACAAAAATATGAGTCTAGCCTCATATGCCTGATGTGCCAGTTGGCATGTAAAGGAACCTTTACGTTACTTACTCTGTGCTTCAACACATTCCATAGCAGTTGGTACCTGAACATCCTTATTAAATGGTCAAAATCTTTTTTTTTTTTTTAAGTGAGGAACTTTTAATATTTAAAATATACCGAGGCAAACATAAAAAAACTACTACTACAATTAAACTATTTTACTCCTGGTGTAAAAAAATAGGAAGAATTTGGAATCAACAGATATGTGGTTTCTGAGACAAATGTTATGAATACCTTGGACTGCCAGAGTAACTAACAACCATTGCTTGAAAGAAGCTAATGAAAGATTTCTAAATACAACAATAAGAAAGAGACAAAGAGATTTTTGGCAACGGAATGAGAAGAGAGACACTATAGAACATTGTGGCAACTGGACAGATCAGTGGAAAAAGGGGTAGAAGCAGACCAAGAGAGATGTAGGATGGGCTGAAACGATGGCATGGAAGGATATCATCAAGAGAGCCATTCTAGGCAACCAGGGATCGTGATCTGTGGAAATGCATGAGCGCCTATGCCAGTTGGCATGGAACATGATGAGTCCCGGTATGGGTTCTGGTGCCCCACTGTGGGTAAGGGGAGAGAGAGGGAGGGTAGATCCACTGCCTCACTGACAAGCATGTTGTAATAGTTAACTAATTAGGTGTTTCCTTTTCAGTCAGAGTGCATCTGCCGGAGAGACATGCAGCCAACCATCTGCCAGCGGGGAACTAGTTATTGTCCTAACCACATCTTTTGAAATTTTTTTTTTTTTTTTTTTTTTTTTGCTTCTTGCTAGCTCTTGTATATGAAATCACCATCAGATTATCAATTAAGTGTAAACACAAACTGCCACACGCCGTTTTTAACCACTGTTTAGGATGGTTTAGGACAGAAGGGCTAACCTGAGATGATGTCGAATCAATTTGTTTTCCCATTTACTCAAGCATGTGCACAGTTACTCTTCAGCCGTGTATCTTCCATTTAAGCATAAGCTCCGAAACACAGGCTCCTCGGGGAATGCAGGGTCTCTAAGTCTCTAAGCATGGCGTCCGCCTCGAGTACTGGAGGTTCCGGTTTCAAGCCTCGCGAAGGCTGGGAATTGTTCACATGGACTTCTAGTAATTTCCCCTTGTCTCTGGGTAGTAAGATTGGATGCCCGTGCGTATTGTTGCGGACTTCAAAAATCCCTTGGCAGTTGGAAACTGAAAAAGAGTAGCCTAACAGCGCTTCCCGAAAAAAATTTGGAGTTAAGAATCTACCCAAAGTATTTCAGGATCCTCGCAGGTGCTACAGAGTACGTGCACTGCGCTGAGATTCCTTGGACTCAGCCCTGAGTCAGAAGTAGAAAGGAACACTTATGGGTTACTACACTTGTGCCATGATGGTGCTCCATCGTCTAAACCTAAACCTCCCAAACAAACTTGCCGAAGCATCATTTCTAGAACTGTTTTTTGTGTCTTTTTAGGCTAAAGCTTTCTAGAGATAGGGAAGGTAACCCCCAAAACAACCCTCCTTAAGACTGGTTCGTTAGTGTCAATACTCACTGATCTTCCAGTAAGCATAGGCACTTGTGCAGACCAAAAAGGCTACAGTTATATGAAACTAATGGTAGGAAAGTTGGAGGGGGTGGAAAGGAAGAGAAAGACCAAGAGAACAGATGCCGGACAGTATGACATTACAGCATAAAAGATCATCTGTGTCAGAGCTGATTGAAAGTACATGAGATAGAAGGTTGTGGACAGACATGACTACTGATCTTCCAATAAGCAAAGGCACTTGTGCAGACCAGCAAGGCTACAGTTATATGAAACTAATGTGAAGCATTGTCTAGAAAGGAACTGGCTCACAAAAAGAACTGAATTGCCCACATCAGAAAGAGAATATACATTTTTTGGTCATGTGGTGAGAAGGAGAAAACTGAAGTACATCATGATGGTAGGAACATTGGAGGGGAGGAGAGGCAGAGAGAGACCAAGAGAACAGATGCTGGACAGTCTGACATCATGGTATGGAAGATCATCTGTGTCAGAGTTGATTGAAAGCACATAAGACAGTAGGATATGGAAAGACATGACTACCAATGTCACACAGCATGGACTTTAAGAAGAAAAAGAATGTGAAACTGCCGCTATTGAGTACTGACAGAAAAACAAGAAAAGCCCTGGTTCAATAATTTGTAATGCATAAGCCTAATTTTTGAAACAGCCGTGATTCATCACATATACCCTGAACTCTGTAGACATAAAGATATGGTTCTGACATTGAGGCTGGTAAAACAGGCAGGTATGATTCATCATTGTTGAATTTTAACTTCAGTTATAAAGGATTCACTTATCTGCTTCATTTATTAATTGCTTTTGTAGTATGTATGCACCTGACGAAATACAGCGAAATATGGCAGGCAATAAATTGTGCATCATTTCTTTCAGTCAATGATGTAATTTAAAAAGCAAACGGGGAAGAGGAAGATAAGGAGAACAAGGGGTGGGGATGGACATGGAGAAGGATGGGGCGAAGGAGAAGGGCAAAAGTCTAGATCTCAGGCTACAATGGGCAAACAAAAAATACTGAGACGTTAAAGCATATGCTTGTAAAGCTAGAGAATCATCTGCGGCAAATGGTTTAACCATTAGAAACTAAAGATATGAACAAGTAAAATTTTACCTTATATTTTTTAGATGAAGCAAAACTTCAAGATGCTGTTATTCGCTTGCAGAAGGGACGTTCTTCTTCAATCACTGCTCCGTGAACAAAACAGACTTCGCAGCGAAATGAAAAACGCTTCTATAACTTTTCTAGCAAGAAAAATACAACAGAGCAGGGTTGTCACATGTGTGGGTTGTTTGTTCCTAACATAAATGCGTCGACCACAACTCATCTGTGTCTTTCGTGAACTGAGATAAACTGACGACTACAACGTATTCTGTTGTTGCAGACGACACTTGATTCGTGAAGTCCGTGGCGCTTGTGGACCGGTGTCCGGTGTTGTTCAGTAAAAGTCGCCAGCGAAAAAAAAGCACTTGGGAATTCGTTCTGCTTTTCTAACTCCCAATGGAGCATAGGCCCTCAACAAACAAGTCGTTCTATCCTTATCTTTTGAATGCAGCTCTGAAATATCTTCCCTGATTTTTTTTTAAACTTCGCTCTCTAGCTCCCTTGTCCGTGTGTTTTTGCTCCGCCTTTATTTCTATGCCCCTGTGGGTTCCAGTGCAAAAACATTCTAGTTATATTATTCACAGGTTTTCTCATCGTGTGTCCTATCCAACGCCAGTGTCTTTTCTTCACCTCTTGGCCCACTGGAACTTGATTAGTTCTTTCCCAAATCTCTTCCGAATACCGGCCCCATATTATTTGCTGTCTAAAACATTCCTGTTAGAGCCTCAAAGGGTTCAAGAGGTTACAAAGAGGTCAAGGGGTTATAAAGAGGTTATACAAAATATGGAACAACAAAAAATGGTACAATACGTACCAATAATGCCGTGAAATAATTGCGGCCATCATCATCAGTTTCCACATCTGCGCGTTAAGCGTTGTGAGAAATAGTTTTCGATCGACTGAAGTGACGTGGGGAGGAATAATTTTCGATCCATCGGAGCGCTGAAGTGACGTGGGGAGGAATAATTTTCGATCCATCGGAGCGCTGTAAGCTAGTTAGTTAGTTAGTTAGTTAGTTAGTTAGCTGGGTTATCCTCATTGCACTCCGGACATGTCCATAGGTGCTCAGATCCTCCCCTCAGTATGAACCCCAACGTCCGATGGCTAATAGTACCAGTTCTATGTTGATTAACAAGTCTTCTGGCGTAGCTGGTGTGCGTCTCGTTTTTTGCTGTGCCGATCTTAATTCCCAAGTCTGCCATTCTGGCGAGTGATGTGGATTCACTGCCCTCAAAGTCCTCTATCCTTCCCATTTCTCTGAGGGCATTGATAATATCAGCATGATCCATAGGCTGACCGTCGGTAGTAATAGCGGATCCAGCCAACCTGTCAGCTCTTTCATTTCCATCGACGCCTGCGTGTCCCGGAACAAAAATAAAGGTGACTCCACGAACAGTGGACTTCTGTAATGATTCAAGCCATTGTCTTCGCACTGAACCTGCCTGAACCCTCCGGATCATACTCATTGAATCACTGAGTATACACACGCGGGTGTATTTTTGTGTTTCAAGCCAGGCAAGCGCTTGTGTCACTGCCATCACCTCCATCGTCATGCTGCTGGTTGTCATGGAGAAGGCGCCGTTGGCTTCTTTGACTGTTCTGCCCGCTGAGCGTGCTACTTCTTTGGCGTATAACGGATCCGTCTGTATAGATTATTGCATCTGCTTCGTCTGAATTTTCACCGATGAGAGCGTTGACCTCTGCATTAACAGCAACAGGATTCTCTTCTCTACATCGCCTGTTGAGTGTGACAATACAGGAAAATGTACAAATAAACGCCTGATGGGAAGCGTTGTGAGAAATAGTTTTCGATCGACTGAAGTGACGTTAGTTAGTCTTTCCTCTTGTGTCGAGTGCGGCACATAGGGCAGAGGTCATGACTCTCCATGCATGGCGGTCCGTTGCAATCCGTTGTAGGCCTTGGATGTTTGAGTGGCCCATGAGCGAGCCTTCCCTGATGATAGTTCTACGTAGGGTTTCCCTTGGTCTTCCACGAGATCTTTTCCCCTGTGGTGTCCAAATGAGGGCTTGGTAAGGAAGTCTTGATTTATCCATTCTAAGGGCGTGGCCGACATAGTTCCAGCGGCGTTTTCGTATAAAATTTGACACATACTCTTGCCTGGATTCTTGCCTTATTTGTGTATTGGTTCGGAAATCTGACCATTTGAAATTTAGTATTCTTCTAAGGCATTTATTTTCAAAACTGTCTAATTTTGTGTCTAGAGCTTTCGTTGATTTCCAGCTCTCGCATCCATAGGTTAGTACTGGAATCACACAAGAATTGAAGATCTTGAGTTTTGTGTGTTTGCTAAGTGTCTTTGATTTCCAGATGTTAGACAGTTTATTGAAGGCACTAGATGCCAGTGCTATTCTAAATGATATTTCTGGTGCGGTATCTCCTGTAGATGACATCTTGCTCCCTAGATAAGTGAAACTGTTGACTTTTTCAAGGCTGTTGTTTGTTCAGCGTGATATCAACTGAACTGTTGGTAAGGTCTAGAATTTTTGTTTTTGCGGTGTTAATTTGGAGTCCAATTTGTTCTGAGAAATTCTGGAGTCGATTGATTTTTTCTTGGGCGTCTGTGTGTTCTGAACTCAGGAGTGCTATGTCGTCGGCGAAGTCTAGGTCTTCCAGAATTTTGTCAACCCATGTAATGCCTAAATTTGCGTTATTTATGCACTTGCGCATGACCCAGTCGATTGCTATACCAAAAAGCATCGGCGATAGGACACAGCCTTGCTTCACTCCTGTTTCCACCGGGAACCAGTCAGAATTGCCGGAATCAGTTCTTACACAGCATCGTGTTTCATTATAAAAAGATTTTATGATGTTGATATGATGTTGAAGTGACGTGGGGAGGAATAATTTTCGATCCATCGGAGCGCTGAAGTGACGTGGGGAGGAATAATTTTCGACACAACAAAATATGGAACAATACGTACCAATAATGCCGTGAAATAATTGCGGCCATCATCATCAGTTTCCACATCTGCGCGTTAAGCGTTGTGAGAAATAGTTTTCGATCGACTGAAGTGACATGGGGAGGAATAATTTTCGATCCATCGGAGCGCTGAAGTGACGTGGGGAGGAATAATTTTCGACACAACAAAATATGGAACAATACGTACCAATAATGCCGTGAAATAATTGAGGCCATCATCATCAGTTTCCACATCTGCGCGTTAAGCGTTGTGAGAAATAGTTTTCGATCGACTGAAGTGACGTGGGGAGGAATAATTTTCGATCCATTGAAGCGCTGAAGTGACGTGGGGAGGAATAATTTTCGATCCATCGGAGTGCTGAAGTGACGTGGGGAGGAATAATTTTCGATCCATCGGAGCTCTGTGTCGATGGGTAGCAACGTTAAGATCATCATCATCAGTCTTACTTCTGCCGTTAAGCGCCGTGAAATAATAATTGAAGCCATCATCATCAGTTTTCACTTCTGCGCAATGTTTAAAGTTAAGCGCCGTGGGGAAAAATAGTTTTCCGTGGGGAGGAATAATTTTCGATCCATCGGAGCGCTGAAGTGACGTGGGGAGGAATAATTTTCGATCCATCGGAGCGCTGTGTCGATGGGTAGCAACGTTGAGATCATCATCATCAGTGTAGCAACGTTAAGATTATCATCATCAGTGTAGCAACGTTAAGATCATCATCATCAATTTTTACTGCTGCCGTTAAGGGCCGTGAAATAATAACTGAGGCACTGAAATATGTGTTCCCCCCCCCCCCCCACTCCTTTTCTCCCTCCACACAGTGGAATTTTTTTAAGAAAGATAAATAAGATACACAATATATATATATATATATATAACACAAAGCATATTCAATCAGATTATTAAATTACAAGAAGCTAAATCAGAATTTCAGAAGGAATAAAAACTGTCGGCCTGTTTCTCTAAATATCTAATGCATTTGATGTATATTGAAGAGAGCGCTGCGTTATACCTGCAACAATATCATATTTACTTTGATGGATTTTAAAATACCAAGATGTGTAGTAGAAACGACATAGCAGAGAAGATATACTTGGTTACAACTTATCTAAACACAAGAGGATGTTGAGTATCAATGAAGTGTGTACCACCTGCTAGTGTGGTCACTGAGAAAATGAAATGACAGACGAAAAAAAAAGGAAATGCAGAAACAAAATACAATACACTTTCCGTCAAAGAAAAGTGGCAACTCTGCCAATAATATTTGACAGTTATATGTCGAAATTGTGGCACAACAGTTGTAAATACTGTCCAAAAACATGTTCTTTGTGACTGTGACGCCACTGAAATTCGGCTAAATATGTATTAAACAATGCACGACTAGTGCCGCCTTGGAAACGCTGTTTCCTTTTGACTTGCATCCACAGCCCTTCAATTGTTTGGGTGTGGATGTCTCCGTGTACATGGTCAACAAAATTAATAGCATGAACAACAACGAGATGTTCATATATGCCATTGTTGAGTTGACCAACGTTGTTGTAGCCTCGCCAGGCATCGGTGACAATTGTTGTTCCTGGTAACACATGCTCACTTATGATGGGCACTCTTCCGAATACCGGCCCCAATAATAAATCTTTGCTGGGATCAAAGTTTTGTTCATGTTAATCGAGTGTTAATAAAGCTGCATTCTAGTTCTATCGTTTGTTTTGACTGGTGATGTGATACTGATTCTGATTCACGAGAGAACAGCTTCTCAATAACGGCATTATTAACTGGAGTTATTAAACAAGAGGTAACACTGCAAGCTTTTTATTTTGAATGACATGTAAAAAAAAATGTCAATCTGTCACTACTTTGTGCTTCAATAACCTCGGAATTTTTGAAGCTTTAACTGTTATTATACGGATAGTTTTATGTGAGACAAAAGTGCGGGATTAGGCCACTATGCAGACCAAAAAGACGGCGGATAGAAAATGACTGTATTTTTTGGGGGAAATATTACAGTTCCTTTTTTATTTTGTAATCACCGTCTGTGAAGTTAAAGCAGAATATACCGCTATAGTGTATTTTATTTTGGGTACTGTTTTCCACATTACTGCTTTATCTACATTCAATTATATTGGTTAAATTGCTAACAGTATTACTGATACTATTAGGATGAGATGAGACACTCGAGTTGAGTTGAGTTAAGAATTGACATCACAACACTCAGGGCATTTCTATGCATGTTCCGTCCTCATCTTCAGCAGCCAGCGCAGAGTTCCAGTAGCGATGGTACCGGTCACAATCTGGTTATATGTCCGTCTTGCCTTTCCTCTGAGTGTAATTGAGCCGGCCAGACCCTCTGGTTACACCCAGATACCTCATTCTCTCCAGACCATAATAATCTTTTATCTCTGCTGATTCCATTGCCTGTTCCCAAAGGGCTAGACACTCGAGCATCAGTAAATTAGTGAATGACTCCTTCTTCTATAGTTAACACTATTATAGTTAAGACCAATTACTTAAACATGAGTATATAACATTGATATTCTGAACAAACTAACGGTTACATGCGCTTGAAACATGACCTATAAACAAATTTAATTACCCTGAGCAAATAATTGATTTCTAAATGTCCGCAGTCACTATACAAAGACCATAATAATTATCTGCTCACCAAACTGAAAAAAAGGCAAGTCACGCAGATGAATTGGGGGGGGGGGGGCGGGGGGGGGGGGGCGGGGGGGGGGGGTTTTATGATATCTGCAGCAATGAACCCAAGGAGCTCGGAATGCTTAAAAAAAAAGCGTTATAGATTGTAGTTTTGTGCATCAACTGAAATACTATGTGTTTTGACTCTACCAGCCCGTGTGTGTTCATGGTCCCACCTTGGAGGGGAACAAAGACTCAGGGGTTTAAAAATAAGATTAACATTTTTATTTTTTGCCTTTGCGCATTAATCAAAAGTGCTAATAGTGTACAACAAGCCAAGGAGATCAACTCTTATTCACATGCAGGCAGGGCTGCCAATGCTGGGGTTTTACCCCCATATATGGGTTTGTATGTGACGTCTCGGGTTTAATTTTGAAATCTGGTTTTTAAAAAAATCCTTTTATAAAAGTGGGTAAATGTTTCATTTCGTAACTATACAATTTGTACTTTTTAACAATCTGGGTTTTTTAATTTTGTTTTTGTTTTGCTTATGTATTGCTTGGGTTTTTGTTCAGCTTAGCTGGGTTTTTCATAAAAGTACCATTGGCAGTCCTGCATGCAGGCAAAGGGGCGGAACTCGGTGGGCGAAAGCAGAGGCTCCGTCACTGTCTATGTTTTTCGCACTTGTTATGAGAAAGAACGGAATAGAGAACCTGGGAATGGCTGGCAAGGCTAATGCCATAATGGAAAGAAAGTAAGCTAATGAAATGAGAGTAAGGAGAAGGCACAGGATAAATACCTCACTGGTTTGGTCGTGTGGGTGTGAGGCCAGACAAGAACACTGACGTGATGAGATCCGTGGTTGTGTGGGATTGCGAAACGGAAACACTACTCCACTAACTAGTACTTCGCCTGCCGCCTAGTAAATTGGTTGATAATGATGAATGATGATGATTATAAGGGCCATTTTCATGACCTTAGAGAAGGTTAGCACCTCAACAGTTTCTTGGTTTATAAAGTCATCCCCGTGCGGGTTCCGGGCTTCCGTTTTGCAGAACAGAAAATAAACCCACTGCGACTAATTAGGGATGTTTCCTGGCAAGTCTTGAGTGCATCTGCCTGACTAAAAGGTAACGAACCAGCAGTCTGCATATACAAGTAAGCCAGGTCTGTAGTAAAAAGGGATGTGCACGCAAAACTCAAGTTCTCGATAAAGGCCAAAGTCTAGGAGTGGACGAATAACCAGATTGTTACACTAGAGTTTACAGCCAGTGAATGCTAAATAAAAGAATTGGAGTACATTTAATGTTGCAATATACATTTTGGCACTCCTCCGAATAACTGCCCCAAATTATCTCGGTCAAATATCTACCCTAACAGGGCCTCAATAGGTCATATAATATAATTAGAAAGTAGAAAGTAAAATATAAAACGAGGAAATGAAAATACTTACCTATAACAGGTAACAGTTATATCTTAAAATTGTGACACAAAAGTTGTAAATATTGTTCGAAAACATGGTCTTGTGACTGTGCCGCCACTGAAACTCTGCTAAATATTTAGGAGAATCTGTCACAACAGTCCAACCATGAAACTAACGACATCAGACGTTTGCAACAAGAACATTCTACTGTGTTTCATAATAATCTGTGTGCAGCGAGCCATTGAAACCATTGTAGTTTCTTATTCATTAATATATATATATATATATATATATATATATATATATATATATATATATATATATATATATATATATATATATATATTTAAGTCGACAGGTGTAAAATCAGTTGACTTGTTGAAAATTGTTTCTTTAGCTGATGAAGATTACATGTATCGGACACTAATAATGAAGCAGTGCATGTCCCTCTAATCTGAAGCTGTGTTTTTTTATTTTATTTATTAACTCTTTGAGTCCCAGAGGGTTTAGCATCACAGGCGCAGGGGGTGGTAAAGAGAGTCATAAAATCGGTGCATTGTGCGTTTATTGGGCTTCTAGGTAGTGACATGTGAACGTATGATACGTTCCTTGGGACACAAAGAGTTAAAGACCTTATTTCTCGGTGTATACAACACTTTTTTGTTCTCAAAATAGGCCTTAAAATTAGGTTGCGTCTTATATAAAGCCTCCATGCACCGTTGCTCAAATTCTTGTTTTTTCCTTCCAAAATCTTGGAATGCTTTTCGTTCAGGCGATAGTGGTGTGACCTATGAATAAGAAAGAGGGGAGAACAGTGTCACATAGGAAATGTATGGCTGTGAAAAGCCTGAATTCTGTGTTGGTAGTAGTATTTTATTTAATTACTCCAGAGCATTGTTTGCATCAGCTCTTTTGATTTCACTGTTAGCGTGCCAGAAAGAGAGAGAGAGAGAGATGTGATTATCTCACGGAACTAAAACATGATTGGTTGTAGACCCCCTGAATGCTTATTGCATCACTATTTCTTTGTGTTGCTTATAGCATCGAGTCAATATGTTTGGTTAGTATGTTACAGTTGCAGATAGTTCATAAGTGTATATGCGATTATGTGATGTGAAAAAGGTAGTAAGTGGCATTCCTGCAATGCAAGTTTTAAACTACAAGGATACAAATATGCTGCACACAGCAGTATGTCAGCAGAATGTAATTTGAAACCTCCACGTAAGGGGGAAAAAAAAAACCATAAGACTTTGACAGTCTAAGCAGGATCTTGTGTACAAAATGAACAAAGAAACACAACTTGAAAATGGCCAGAATTAGACTCTGAGGTATTGAAATCACTGCAAGAAAATTGTGTAAATGGAGTCACATTTCAACAACACAAAAAATTATACGCATACATGCAGTAAATTTAACCCGTGAGCATAACATTAGTGATTTTTAAATATTTTTGAGACATGGTGTTACCGCTTTATAAAGCACAGTAGACTGACTGTCTACATACCAGTAGTTTAAAGGCTTCTGTAGGGTCACAGAATAATTTTTAACATTAGTTATACTTTTCTTTCAATTGTCTGTAAAATTTCAATTTTTGAGGTGTGTCTTATATTCTCACAAATACAGTACCTATTTTTCTCATAGTGCAGGACATTAATAACTCTGCATACACCTATAATTTTCTCAATATGTAAGCTGATCAGTTTGGTTTGGCAAATATACTTTAGTCTTCAATATGTGACCAAACAGAAATAGTTGGCTATAATAATCAAGCCCATACATTATCATAAGGGAAAGAAAGATTAGAAGTAGTGTTGTAAAATACCAGTCTTGTTGCGGGAATTTTTTCAAAAATGACCTTGGCTCCCAGGTCGACCTAGCCTTGAGTGGGTACTGGGTGAAGTCCCGGGAAGTCAAGGTGGTCGACGTGATGCTGACCACATTACCCATCTTGTGCCGATTGGTCTATAAAATATAGGTCTAGCCCTATATGCCTAAAGGCGTGGAAAAGGATCCTTTACTTTTCCCCTTTTTTCACATGGAATTTCTGCCTCACTTCTGTCACCCATCATCCTTTTATGCTGTAAAGTGCTGGATATGCGATGACTATGATATGAAGTTAATGAACAGTTGATACCAAATTTGAAATGCAAGCACATGAATATGATCACTGAAAGAGCACTGTTTAACACAATAAACTTACCAATGATATGCTGTCAGTGTCAAACATGGACTCGTCTTCAGGAAGGAAGATAGTCATGACAGAAATGAAATGTGTTGACCACATCACCCCCATGTGCAGATTGGTCTGTAAAATAGGGCTAGCCCTGTATGCCCAGTCACTCATCATCCTGTAATGCTAACACAAAAGGATCACAGTAAATTCCTCCATTCTGTTCCATTTGTTGATGTGTTAATTTTTTAAATTTTTTTTCCAAATATTATGTATGGAATCTAGTTCAGCACTTCTAGCCTCTCTTATTGTTTATTACAGACTTTCACTTGGGCATCCATTCCTCAATCAATTTGTTTCTCATTACATTGGCTGTTTTGTGTCTCTTATAATAGGGCTACAGATCTGTCAGGCTCGTGGCACACATTTGAGTGTGTCCAAGGTTAACTATGCCTTCCTGTTACTAGATCTTTAGGAGGAGTAAACAGTAGTAATACAGTACCTCCCCGTGTGTGTTCTGGAGCTCCATTTTGGAGAACCCCAGCCCCCCCAAACCCCCCCCCCAAAATGTAAAGAAATGAACACACTACCCCCCAGCTAGCTTGTTGTAGGAGGCGACTAATCAGATGTGTTTCCCTCAGTCGAGCACATCTGCCTGAGAGTTAAGGAACCTGCTGTCTGCAAACTGTTGAGTCAGATTTATAAAACCTGCAGATCTTCAGCTATGGATAAAGATATATACAATACAAAGTTAGCCATGACTACTTTCAGCTAGGGTCAGAAAACACTGCTGCTCTCTGCCCTAATTTGTTATATTTGTGGTTACAGGATGGGCTGTCATCGAATCAGGTAATCCTTTGTGTTTGTCAGTTTTGAATCGCTCAATGTCTGTCATGGTGTCTTCTCATTGGGTTTCTCTCGAATCTGGCCGTTTATGGATCAAGACCGAAGTCCAGGAGTTTATGAGCTTACAGTCGGTGAACGTGAAGAAAAATATCCCAGCTCCACCTCAGGCATGTTGTAATTTTTGAGTGTTTAGTTCTCTTGGTTGACAATCTTTTGTTTCTGCAGCTGAAGATGATTACATGACTCGGACACTTATGAAGCTGTGCTTGTCCCTCTAATCTGACACCATGGTCATAGTTTGGTAAGTGGAAAGTTTAAAGTGGGATTAGAATGTGTCGTTCCTGATGAATTATAGCTTTCGTCTTGATTATGGCAAATATATTTGTAAATCAAAGTTTAGATTATGTCAGTGTGTTAGGGGATCTTAAGGGAAGACAAGAATATGTTGAATTAAAAATCAACATCGCAGCACTCAGGACATTCCACAAAGTGCTCTGTCCCCATCTTCAGCAGCAAGCGAAGCGTTCCAATTGTATGGCATTTAAACAGTCATTTGAACAGATTCACACTAACTTACCATGAATGCCATAAGATGCAACTTCAAAAAGGTTTACAGGTGGCTAGCTGCAGTATTGCATAAAAAACTGAAATACAGACAGCAATGGACACGTCTGAAGAACAGGCCAGCCATCCAAGATGAACAGAATATTTTCATCCAGAAATCTGAGACGATATGATAAAAGCTGAAAGGAGTTAGATCTGTAATTTACTTCTTGTCACTTAGGAAAATATATATAACTGGTATCTGTAGTAACAATGTAACTGCAGTAACTATGATGCTGTACTTGTGTGAAACTGTTATATAATAGGCATGGCTGCAGTTTTCAGTATTTGAAGCTTTATAAAGGATTGATATGCTGGGTCTGTTGTTTGAATTGTTGGTTTTCTTACAATAAATTCCTCAGTTCTCTTCTATCTTTTGATAATGCGGCATTTCTTTTTCGATATCGTGTTTGTAGCTGATGATGATCACATGACTCTGACTCTTATGAAGCTGTACATGTTCCTCTAATCTGAAGCTGGTGATGATTACATGTATCTGACACTCATGAAGCTGTGCATGTCCCTCTAATCTGAAGCTATGCATGTCCTTCTAATCTGCAGCTATGCATGTCCCTCTAATCTGAAGCTGTGCATGTCCCTCTAATCTGAAGCTATGCATGTCCCTCTAATCTGAAGCTATGCATGTCCTTCTAATCTGCAGCTATGCATGTCCCTCTAATCTGAAGCTGTGCATGTCCCTCTAATCTGAAGCTGTGCATGTCCCTCTAATCTGAAGCTGTGCATGTACCTCTATTCTGAAGCTATGCCTGTCCCTCTAATCTGAAGCTACGAATGTCCCTCTAATCTGAAGCTGTGCATATCCCTCTAATCTGAAGCTATGCATGTCCCTCTAATCTGAAGCTATACCTGTCCCTCTAATCTGAAGCTATGCATGTCCCTCTAATCTGAAGCTATTCATGTCCCTCTAATCTGAAGCTATCTATGTCCCTCTAATCTGAAGCTATGCATGTCCCTCTAATCTGAAGCTATGCATGTCCCTCTAATCTGAAGCTATGCATGTCCCTCTAATCTGAAGCTATGCATGTCCCTCTAATCTGAAGCTTTACTCGTCCCTCTAATCTGAAGCTATCTATGTCCCTCTAATCTGAAGCTATCTGTGTCCCTCTAATCTGAAGCTATGAATGTCCCTCTAATCTGAAGCTGTGCATATCCCTCTAATCTGAAGCTATGCATGTCCCTCTAATCTGAAGCTATGCCTGTCCCTCTAATCTGAAGCTGTGCATGTCCCTCTAATCTGAAGCTTTGCATGTCCCTCTAATCTGAAGCTATGTATGTCTCTCTAATCTGAGGCAATGCAAGTCACTCTAATCCGAAGCTATGTATATCCCTATAATCTGAAGCTATGCCTTTTTGGAGGGCAGTATTGATTTTTTTTTAATTTTATATTTTTTTTTTCAAGGAGCACGTGGAATTTCCTCTGGTGAAGCAGGACTTTTTTCAAAAATAACCCAGCCTTGAGTGGGTACCGGGTGAAGTCCCAGAAAGTAAAGGCGGCCGGCGTGATGTTGACTTCGTCACCCATCTTGTGCCGATTGGTATATAAAATATAAGTCTATATGCCCTATACGCCTAAAGGCGTGGAAAAGGGTCCTTTACTTTACTATTTTTTTACATGGAATTTCTGCCTTACTGTTTGTCACCCATCATTTTTTTATGCTGTTATATGTTGGATATGTGACGACTGATATAAAGTTGATGAACATCAGTTAAAGCAGGCGAAGGACTTTACTTATCTGGGCAGCATTTTTTCAGAAGACGGAAGATTTAATTTTAAAAATCCAATAAAGATGCAGTAAAGCCAACCAAGTTATAGGCCAGATGGCACCAATTTTGAAATGCAAGCACATGAATATGAACGCTAAAAGAGCACTGTTTAACACATTATTCTTACCAACAATATGCTATCAGTGTCAAACATGGACTTTGTCTTCAGGAAGGAAGATAGTCATGACAGAAATGAAATGTGTTGACCACATCACTCCCATGTGCAGATTGGTCTGTAAAATAGGGCTAGCCCTGTATGCCCAGTCACTCATCATCCTGTAATGCTAACACATAAGGATCACAGTAAATTCCTCCATTCTGTTCCATTTGTTGATGTGTTAATTTTTTTAATTTTTTTCTTCAAATATTATGTATGGAATCTAGTTCAGCACTTCTAGCCTCTCTTATTGTTTATTACAGACTTTCACTTGGGCATCCATTCCTCAATCAATTTGTTTCTCATTACATTGGCTGTTTTGTGTCTCTTATAATAGGGCTACAGATCTGTCAGGCTCGTGGCACACATTTGAGTGTGTCCAAGGTTAACTATGCCTACCTGCTACTAGATCTTTAGGAGAAGTAAACAGCAGTAATACAGAACCTCCCCGTGTGTGTTCCGGGGCTCCATTTTGGAGAACCCCATCCCCCCAAACCCCCCAAAAATGTAAAGAAATGAACACACTACCCCCCAGCAAGCTTGTTGTAGAAGGCGACTAATCAGATGTGTTTCCCTCAGTTGGGGTACATCTGAGAGGCCAGGAACCGGTTGTCTGCAGACTGTTGAGTCAGATCTATAAAACATGCAGATCTTCAGCTATGGATCAAGATATATACAATACAATGTTAGCTGTGACCACTTTCAGCCAGGGTAAGAAAACATTGCTACTCTCTGCCCTAGTTCGCTATATTTGTGTTTACTAGACAGGCTGTCATCGAATCAGGTAATCCTTTGTGTTTGTCAGTTTTGAATCGCTTGGTGTCTCTCGTAGCATCTTCTCATTGGGTATCTTTCGAATCTGGCCGTTTATGGATCAAGACCAAAGTCCAGGAGTGGATAAGCTTACAGTTGGTGAACGTGAAGAAAAATATCACAGCTCCACCTCAGGCAAGTTGTAATTTTTGAGTGTTTAGTTCTCTTGGTTGACAATCTTTTGTTTCTGCAGCTGAAGATGATTACATGACTCGGACACTTATGAAGCCGTGCTTGTCCCTCTAATCTGACACCATGGTCATAGTTTGGTAAGTGGAAAGTTTAAAGTGGGATTAGAATGTGTCGTTCCTGATGAATTATAGCTTTCGTCTTGATTATGGCAAATATATTTGTAAATCAAAGTTTAGATTATGTCAGTGTGTTATGGAGTCTTAAGGAAAGACAAGAATATGTTGAATTAAGAATCAACATCGCAGCACTCAGGACATTCCACAAAGTGCTCTGTCCCCATCTTCAGCAGCAAGCGAAGCGTTCCAATTGTATGGCATTTAAACAGTCATTTGAACAGATTCACACTCACTTACCATGAATGCCATAAGATGCAACTTCAAAAAGGTTTACAGGTGGCTGGCTGCAGTATTACATAAAAAACTGAAATACAGACAGCAATGGACACGTCTGAAGAACAGGCCAGCCATCCAAGATGAACAGAATATTTTCATCCAGAAATCTGAGACGATATGATAAAAGCTGAAAGGAGTTAGATCTGTAATTTACTTCTTGTCACTTAGGAAAAAATATATAACTGGTATCTGTAGTAACAATGTAACTGCAGTAACTATGATGCTGTACTTGTGTGAAACTGTTATATAATAGGCATGGCTGCATTTTTCGGTATTTGAAGCTTTATAAAGGATTGATATGCTGGGTCTGTTGTTTGAATTGTTGGTTTTCTTACAATAAATTCCTCAGTTCTCTTCTATCCTTTGATAATGCGGCATTTCTTTTTCGATATCGTGTTTGTAGCTGATGATGATCACATGACTCTGACACTTATAAAGCTGTACATGTCCCTCTAATCTGAAGCTGGTGATGATTACATGTATCTGACACTCATGAAGCTGTGCATGTCCCTCTAATCTGAAGCTGGTAATGATCACATGACTCTGACACTTATAAAGCTGTACATGTCCCTCTAATCTGAAGCTGGTGATGATCACATGACTCTGACACTTATAAAGCTGTACATGTCCCTCTAATCTGAAGCTGGTGATGATCACATGACTCTGACACTTATAAAGCTGTACATGTCCCTCTAATCTGAAGCTGGTGATGATTACATGTGTCTGACACTTATGAAGCAGTTCATGTCCCTCTAATCTGAAGTTGGTAATGATTACATGTATCTGACACTTATGAAGCTGTGCATGTCCCTCTAATCTGAAGCTGGTGATGATTACATGACTCTGACACTTATGAAGCAGTGCATGTCCCTCTAATCTGAAGCTGGTGATGATTACATGACTCTGATACTTATGAAGCAGTGCATGTCCCTCTAATCTGAAGCTGGTGATGATTACACGTGTCTGACACTTATGAAGCAGTGCATGTCCCTCTAATCTGAAGCTAGTGATGATTACATGTGTCTGACACTTATGAAGCCGTGCATGTCCCTCTAATCTGAAGCTAGTGATGATTACATGTATCTGACACTTATGAAGCCGTGCATGTCCCTCTAATCTGAAGCTGGTGATGATTACATGTATCTGACACTTATGAAGTTGTGCATGTCCCTCTAATCTGAAGCTGGTGATGATTACATGTATCTGACACTTATGAAGCCGTGCATGTCCCTCTAATCTGAAGCTGGTGATGATTACATGTATCTGACACTTATGAAGCCGTGCATGTCCCTCTAATCTGAAGCTGGTGATGATTACATGTATCTGACACCCATAAAGCTGTGCATGTCCCTCTAATCTGAAGCTGGTGATGATTACATGACTCTGACACTTATGAAGCCGTGCATGTCCCTCTAATCTGAAGCTGGTGATGATTACATGTATCTGACACTCATGAAGCCGTGCATGTCCCTCTAATCTGAAGCTGGTGATGATTACATGTGTCTGACACTTATGAAGCCGTGCATGTCCCTCTAATCTGAAGCTGGTGATGATTACATGTGTCTGACACCTATGAAGCCGTGCATGTCCCTCTAATCTGAAGCTGGTGATAATTACATGACTCTGACACTTATGGAGCCGTGCATGTCCCTCTAATCTGAAGCTGGTGATGATTACATGACTCTGACACTTATGGAGCAGTGCATGTCCCTCTAATCTGAAGCTGGTGATGATTACATGTATCTGACACTCATGAAGCTGTGCATGTCCCTCTAATCTGAACCTGGTGATGATTACATGTATCTGACACTTATGAAGCCGTGCATGTCCCTCTAATCTGAAGCTGGTGATGATTACATGTATCTGACACTTATGAAGCTGTGCATGTCCCTCTAATCTGAAGCTGGTGATGATTACATGTGTCTGACACTTATGAAGCCGTGCATGTCCCTCTAATCTGAAGCTGTTTCACTCAGAGCAGTTATATGTGTCTATTACTCCCGGTGAAGGGAGCTGCTGTGGTGTAGTAGCTAGAAGCTCGCCTGCAGGTCCAAAAATCTTGGGTTCAAATCCGGAAGTGCTGGACTTTTAAAAAAATGATCCTGACTGCCCAGTTGACCCAGCCTTAAATGTGCACCAGGTAGAAGTCCTGGGAAGTAAAGGCGGCTAGCGTGATGTTGACCACATTACATACCGAGTGCTGATGAATCTATAATATTTAAGTCTGGCTCTATATGCCCAATTGCCTAAAGGCAGGGAAAAGGGTCCTTTACTTTGGTTGTGTGAATCCAGTTATGGTCCTGAAGCTGAGGATGATTACATGTGTCTGACATTCGTAAATTAGAGCTATTAAAAAAAAAAAAACATCCAAATGTTTTTTCTGTCACCGCTGGCATTGGTTAGGAGAATGACGCTTGTGGAGTATTGCTTAAATCTTTTCCTATGTGCCCCTTGTGGTCCTGCGTGTCTCTCGCGTTGCCAAACCCTGCTTCTGATTGGTTGAGATGGTCAACAGTACTTGCAACAATTGCTGCCCGGCACCCTTAGCGTGTTCCTAAAATGAGTCTCGAATATTTCTGCCAGCTGTCATCTTGGGCTACTTGTAAACCAGTTCCCAAACCTTCTGTCAGTAAGGCTTCAACACCTTTCTTCGACTAATGAAGAACCGTGCAACACAGACCACTGGAAAAAAACAAGACCTCTCCTGTGTCCTCTTTGACTCCTACCACCTACAGAAACCGGCAGGCCGCTTCCAGCTTGATTACAGAAATATTCTTAGTGAAGTTTCACATTACGGTGGATTTGTGTTTTCCAAAGAGGTTCTATACTAAACTATCAGTTTAGTGACTCTGTCATCTGTCTCTAACATTAGATCATGTATGACTACGTAGCGCCGCCTATCTCCAGTCCAATGCTCCATGCAGGTTAGTCCTACATTAAACTGTATACCTTTTATGTTGTCATATGTGGTTTGCCATTCACAGTAACACCAGATAATTTCTTGCGGGCACAGATCAATCATTTGTTGTAGGTTCACTAAAACCCAAACAACCACAACTCCTAACACCACTGAGACGCACCCACCCCTTATCACCACACAGGACAAAGTGATACCATTGGCTGTCCTGATCAGGCACTGAGTAAACCACGCCCACAGCCGGCCATTTCCATATTCGGTACATGACATGCAACCGGCACATACAAAACAGCTCATCATTCAAATAGCCTGCACAGCGATTAAAGACCCAGCATAGAGGTTGTCATTCCACCAAGGAACCTAATTGTGCATAACTATTTCTTTAATTTAATGTAAAACATAACTATTTTTTAAATTTAATGTAAACGATAAATATTTTTTAAAATTCCTTAGTTACTACGTGTACCATGCATTTCAAATCCTTCATACGTCAACCAATGGCAGAACGCTAAGATTTCTTGAAGCTTCCGCGATTTATCACCTGCGTCCGGAACTCTGCATACAGGAAGACATGGTTCTGACTTTATGGCTGCCCTGGTAAAAAACACAGTCATATTTGATCTTTGTTGAATTTGTACTTAGTTATAAAGGATTCACTTATCTGCTTCATTTATGTAATTAAATGTATCTGTTAGCTTCCCTCATGAAGGACTTGGCATTTCATGTCTTCATATGCCTTTAGTAGGGTATTAGTAAATTAATAATTTTCTGTAAGATTCCATAGTGCCCCATTATTTTCCAGATAGATTTCCTATCAGTGCTGTCAAATGCTTTGTCATAGTTTATGAATTCAGTGAAAAGTGGTGAATTAAATTCTTTGCTCTTTTATTATACGAAATGTTGCTATCTGGTCAGTACAGAATCTGTTTGGCCGAAAACCTGCCTGTTTATCTCTTAGCTTTTTATCAGTAGTATTTTTTAATCTTTCCAAAATAATTATATTTAATATTCTTCCAGGAACTGACAGTAACATAATTTCCTCTGTAGTTCTCCAGCAACAAAGGACTTTTCAAACACCACAACACTTTAGACAAAGTCACATTTAAAAAAGTCCTTGACATAAAACAATGTGTACACGTTGATAGAGTTCCTGCTTCTCTCACTGTCTACATTATGTTCTGTAGTGTTAGTATGAAAAAACAACCTATACCTGTGACTTTTTGTATGTTTGATGATAACAGTCGTGGGTTTGCTCCCTGGCGAAGCCGGACTTTTTTTTTTTTTTAAATAATTTTGGCTCCCAAGTCGACCCAGCCTTGATGGGTACTGTTTGCAGTCCCAGGAAGTAAAGGTGGCTGGCGTGATGCTGACCACATCACCCATCTTGTGCCGATTGGTCTATAAAATATAGGTCTAGCCCTATATGCCCAAAGGGGTGGAAAAGGGTCCTTTATTTATTATACCAAACCACTTTATGTAAATATGTAAATGAATGAGCCTTGCCTTTATTGTCAGTACGATTATATGTGTGAATGAGCCTTGCCTTTATTGTCTGTACCATGTAACGTATGTGTATATACTTCACCTGTTTAATAAATGACAATGTAAAATATGTATATTTTTATTCCACTAACAATCTATTGCTAATATATGACTACTTTTTAAAATGCTTTGTTCTGTATGTTGAATTTTACAATAAATAGTTATAAACTATCATAGGTCAACTGGTTATTTATCATTGTTCACATACTACTGCCCCTAAAGACTGACAAATAGTAGTTCATTTGTTGTAGAGAAGCTCACTCACAGTACTTGATGCTATGATAACAGGGGCGCTCTCTGGTGGTACATTCATGATAACGGGGGCGCTCACTCATGGTACATACATGATGATAACAGGGGCACTCACTCATGGTACATTCATAATTATAACAGGGGTGCTCACTCATGGTACATTCATAATTATAACAGGGGTGCTCACTTATGGTACATACATGATGATAACAGGGGCACTCACTCATGGTACATTCATAATTATAACAGGGGTGCTCACTTATGGTACATACATGATGATAACAGGGGCACTCACTCATGGTACACACTTGATGATAACAGGGGCGCTCACTCATGGCATATACATGATGATAACAGGGGCGCTCACTCATGGTACATACATGATGATAACAGGGGCGCTCACTCATGGTACACACATGATGATAACAGGGGCACTCACTCATGGTACATACATGATGATAACAGGGGCACTCACTCATGGTACATACATGATGATAACAGGGGCACTCACTCATGGTACATACATAATGATAACAGGGGTGCTCACTCATGGTACATACATGATGATAACAGGGGCGCTCACTCATGGTACACACATGATGATAACAGGGGTGCTCACTCATGGTACATACATGATGATAACAGGGGTGCTCACTCATGGTACATACATGATGATAACAGGGGTGCTCACTCATGGTACACACATGATGATAACAGGGGCGCTCACTCATGGTACATACATGATGATAACAGGGGCACTCACTCATGGTACACACATGATGATAACAGGGGCGCTCACTTATGGTACACACATGATGATAACAGGGGTGCTCACTCATGGTACATTCATGATAACAGGGGCACTCACTCATGGTACATACATGATGATAACAGGGGCACTCACTCATGGTACATACATGATGATAACAGGGGTGCTCACTCATGGTACACACATGATGATAACAGGGGCGCTCACTCATGGTACATACATGATGATAACAGGGGTGCTCACTCATGGTACATACATGATGATAACAGGGGCACTCACTCATGGTACATACATGATGATAACAGGGGCACTCACTCATGGTACATACATGATGATAACAGGGGCACTCACTCATGGTACATACATGATGATAACAGGGGCACTCACTCATGGTACATACATGATGATAACAGGGGTGCTCACTCATGGTACATACATGATAACAGGGGCGCTCACTCATGGTACATACATGATGATAACAGGGGTGCTCACTCATGGTATATACATGATGATAACAGGGGCACTCACTCATGGTACATACATGATGATAACAGGGGCACTCACTCATGGTACATACATGATGATAACAGGGGCGCTCACTCATGGTACATACATGATGATAACAGGGGTGCTCACTCATGGTACATACATGATGATAACAGGGGTGCTCACTCATGGTACATACATGATGATAACAGGGGTGCTCACTCATGGTACATACATGATGATAACAGGGGTGCTCACTCATGGTACATACATGATGATAACAGGGGTGCTCACTCATGGTACATACATGATGATAACAGGGGTGCTCACTCATGGTACATACATGATGATAACAGGGGTGCTCACTCATGGTACATACATGATGATAACAGGGGTGCTCACTCATGGTACATACATGATGATAACAGGGGCACTCACTCATGGTACATACATGATGATAACAGGGGCGCTCACTCATGGTACATACATGATGATAACAGGGGTGCTCACTCATTTTACATACATGATGATAACAGGGGCGCTCACTCATGGTACATACATGATGATAACAGGGGCGCTCACTCATGGTATATACATGATGATAAAGGGGCACTCACTCATGGTACATACATGATGATAACAGGGGCACTCACTCATGGTACATACATGATGATAACAGGGGCGCTCACTCATGGTACATACATGATGATAACAAGGGCGCTCACTCATGGTACATACATGATGATAACAGGGGCGCTCACTCATGGTACATACATGATGATAACAGGGGCGCTCACTCATGGTACATACATGATGATAACAGGGGTGCTCACTCATGGTACATACATGATAATAACAGGGGTGCTCACTCATGGTACATACATGATAATAACAGGGGCGCTCACTCATGGTACATACATGATAATAACAGGGGCGCTCACTCATGGTACATACATGATAATAACAGGGGCGCTCACTCATGGTACATACATGATGATAACAGGGGCGCTCACTCATGGTACATACATGATGATAACAGGGGTGCTCACTCATGGTACACACTTGATGATAACAGGGGTGCTCACTCATGGTACACACTTGATGATAACAGGGGCGCTCACTCATGGTACACACTTGATGATAACAGGGGCGCTCACTCATGGTACACACTTGATGATAACAGGGGTGCTCACTCATGGTACACACTTGATGATAACAGGGGCGCTCACTCATGGTACATACATGATGATAACAGGGGTGCTCACTCATGGTACACACTTGATGATAACAGGGGCGCTCACTCATGGTACATACATGATGATAACAGGGGCACCAAAGAACAACCTATACTAACAACAAAAACAATGATACACCTACGACACCCTTGACCGTACCCATATCTGACCACAGCTCAGCAGTAAACTACTATACACATACCTCTCTTTTTCTTCTTCTATTAAAATAACCCTCAGGTTGCAAGGGGACTTGATGCTGATAACAGCGGTGGCTGCAGAGAGATGATCACCCAGGCAAACAAACAAACCAATTAAAAACACTAGGTTTCCTAAACAAGAGGTCACAGCTGCCATGCCGCCCTGCCCCGGTACACCATGCCCCAACTTGTCTCCATTAAACAAAATATACGAGCAAAGCTTCAGGAGATGCGGAAGCTGCTGCTCGTGATTCCTAGCCATCTAGTTTAGCCACATGGCAGTAGTGGTTGTTGGCGTAAAACCGCCAGAAAACCGCAAATTAAGTAGCCGGAAGTGTGCAATTGACATGTGACTCGGCTCGAATGGATATTTTGCCGCCGCCATCTTTAATGCCCGTTAATCGAAGGATAGCCAAATATACATATACATACAAGCTATCTCCCTTTTTTCAGCACTCTAACCAATATGCATTGATCTCTAAAGGAGCTGCACCTGAAAATATGATTTGCCCCTGACACAGTACTTATATTAGAATTATTTATAGAATCATCACAAACCTCTTCTGCCATTAAGCGCCATGGGAAGGAATAATTTGCGATCCATGGTACGCTGGCTGCCATTGGCTATTGTCATGCTGTGAAGGCGTAAAGTGTCTTTCTATTTTTTGGCGAGTGTCCTCTTGCTCTTGTAGCTGATCCTCTGAGATGTCGTGCTTGATGGTATTTGATCTTGCTGTATTCTAAAGAGATTGCCAATCCACTTGATCTGCTGTCTCTCGATGAATCTGGTACAAGGTGTGGTTTCCACAATTTGTCTGATAGTTTCATTATTTACTAGATCTTGGATGGTCTCAAGCATCTCATCTCGATGATTTTTGCGTACATAGGCTTTAGATAATGTCCAACCGGGAAGGCTAACTCAGTCAACAAATGCAAGCAGAAGTCAGATGTGTTGGCTGAAAGGTGCAAATTTCGCAGCAATGCTGTAAACGGACACAACACAATTACATCTTCGGATGAATGCAGAAGAAGAAGAAGAAGATAGTGACCATGTTTGGCACGGGTTGCTGAATGTTAGAACAAATATGTTGTTTATAATCTGTCTCTTTGCACTCATAGTTATGTTTGGATGTTTTAATAGTGGTGACAATTGGTATATAAGTGCACTTGCTTTCTGACATCAGGTTTCTATTTCTCTGTCAATTCTACCATCTTCTGTGATCATACTTCCTAAATCTTTAAATTCCCTAGAATTGTATGCAGTAAATCCTTTTTCTTGGGGAGTCTCCATGACGAGATGGTCAAGCTGTTTGTGTTTCGTTCTGCAAGTCATTGGTTCGTTTAACTGACTGACTGACTTTCTACCCCACCAGGACATCACACAAGCGATAAACACCCGATGACACAATGTGTCACCATGTGGGTGAGGATCACCGTGGAGAAGTCCCAGAAACCGCGTTCAGCCTTTGGGCCATATTTATGGCCAGGCTATATTGCAGCCCCTGGCAAAAGCCAGAGTAGGGTTTCAAATAACGAAAAATTTCATCCCAAAAGGACGAGAAGTATATTAATTAACAATTCGTTTAACTGGTCGACTGTTCGTTTATGCTTTATGTTGCACTTTTAGCAGGCGTCTAGCGAGAGACCAAGCCACACGGGATACAACTCTGTGCAATAAAGTCGGTCCTCTTGACTTTTGTTGTTGTTGTTGATACTTACAACAACACAAAACAAACCCAAACAAATCTGTTATTAGAGGTTAGAAAGGTTATTCTTTAGTAACATTTATCAAGTCTTGAGGGAGAATTCTCACGTTTCATTTGTCGGATTTTAACAATGGAGAGAAAGAATTCTTACGTTGCATGCATCTAATTTTAATAATTAAAAGAAAGAATTCTTACAATACATTACATTTATCTAGTTTTAATAATGGACAGAAAAAATGCTTACGTACATTTACCCAGTGTTAATAGTGGATAGAAAGAATTAATACATGTGTTCAATTTTAATAATGACTGCGAGTGTTCGAGACCGCAAGGAGGAACACTACTGTCCACTTCAGTCACTCAGCAAGGAAACTTGGTGATCATATGGCAGTTTCCTTCTAATTTTCTAATCTAATTTCAGTATTCAGATTTTGTTTGAAAGAAAGCTGACTCGCAAATATCATGCCTGGGGAAAACTTTTTCAGCTGTATTAAATAACAACTAGTTTAGAAGGGACAGTGATAGAAGACTGTCTCAGGAAGAGGCAGGGATAGATCAGCCATCTCAGGTGTGGATACTAAAGACACTGTGAACAATGACATGGTCACCATCAATCAGCAAGTCCTTTACAGAACGTCGCTCTCTTCACGGCACGCCTGAAAGTATCCCTTTCCCACACTAGCTTTCCGGCCCCCTGTCCTTTCAATGTATCTTCAATGTCTTGTATCCATCTTCGCGGTGGTCGACCCCTGCCTAGTCTTCCACAAACTGTACCCTCCATCACCGTCATTTTCCAAGCCACCATGACGCTTGATGTGGCCAAAATTCTTACACTTTTGGGACAGGATGCTGTTTATGAGCCAGTTCTCCTTGATGTTCAATTTCTGTAGAATGTCTATTTTTTCCTCTTCTTGATCCATGGTATTCTAAAAATTGGTATTATATAACATTTCAATTCAAAAGGTCCAATCCTTTCCTCAGTGACTGAGTGAGAGTCCACAACTCGCATCCGTATGTTGCCACAGGAAAAATGCATGATCTCAAGATTTTTACTTTAACAAATTTACTAGCGCTTCGCCTTAGGTTTTTCATGCTGTTTAATCTCTGCATTGTTAATGCAAGACTTCTTCTGACTTCATGTGAGCAGTCGCCACTGTTGTTCACTAAAGAGCCCAAGTATTTGAAATCTGTTAAATTTTCTATTCCTTCATTTTTCAATTGTGATACCTGGTTGGTGTGCTGTATTTAATGAGGACATATATTTTTTTTTATTTCATAGAAAAGATTCATTTCTTTGCTTTTTGAAGGCAAGAATTAATTTTTTTAAACCTTGTACACTGTTGGAAAGGAGAACTGTGTCGTTTGCACATCTAAGTTCTGGGATAGGATTATCTCCATGATATGGTCACTATTTATTTACACATTTATTTTTTTATAATCCAATATAATTTTGTATGTCCATCTTATGTTTCATCCTGATGTGGGTTCTAGGGCCCTATTATAGGGAAAACAAGAATAGACCCACTGCCTACCCAAAAAGCATGTCTTAATAATCGCCCAATTGGGAGCTTCATTTGAAGTTGGAGTGCATCTGCCTGAGAGGCAAGAAACCAACAGTCTGCATACAGATGAGTTAGATCTGTAAAATGGATGCGTTCACAACACCCAGGTTCCGGAACAGGACTGCAGTTTAGAAGTGGACAAACAACCAGAACTGTCGGCTAGAGTTTAAAGTTGTTGAACATGAAGAAGAAGAAGATGTGTTTAAATGGGCAAACAAGATTTGTCCGTTTGGTGGCTATCTCAAGTAGGGCTTATATTTGAGGTAGCACTTTTATTTCAAGCATCGTAACAAATCATGCTAGCGGATATTTTCAGGTTAGGTCTTAATTTCAAGGAAACACGATAGTTACCTCTTCAGCATAATTTCTTTTTCTTGTTTTGTCACCTCACTGATACCAAGTTGTAGCCCAGTGTTGTGGTTTTATGTCTTTGTCTTCCGCTTCTCGTGTAACTTTGTTGATGGATTTAATCATCTTTTTTGCAGGTTTCAGATGTTCAACTGTAAAATGTCTCATATGCAGTTTGGTCAGGCTGCATTTTCACTAGATGGCCGAACCATTTCATTCTTAGTAAAAAAGTAAAGGACCCTTTTCCACACCTTTAGGCATATAGGGCTAGAGCTATATTTAATAGACCAATCGGTACAAGATGAGTGATGTGGTCAGCATCACGCCGACTGCCTTTACTTCCTGGGACTGCACCCGGTACCCACTCATAGCTGGGTCGACCTGGGAGCCAAGGTCATTTTTGAAAAAAGTCCGGCTCACCAGGGAGCAAACCCACAACCTTCCAATCCGCGGCGAGCGACTAGCCGCTCCACCACGGCGACTATTTCATTCTTAGTCTTTCAGTATAATCCAGATATGACCTGATTCCAACTTTTTCTCTCTAATGCTGGTATTCATAAACCTGTACCTTTTTGTTTTAATTTCTTATAGTTTCATATACGATGGTCTAGGGACACCAACCCCTCCCCCCACCCCCACCCTATCCCCACCTCAATCACCAGGTCCGTGGAATAAATTTAGGGGTTAAGATCATAAAAAAAAAAAAAAATTCAGTTGACTATATACTCATTTAGTCACAGAAGACAATGGCTGATGCCTGACTGAAGCAACGGTGATGAACAACAAAGCATGGGCATACTATATCCACAGGGTCCAAATATACAGCATATTGTGGGTGACTTGTGTTGCGGGACTGATTTAGTTTGCCTGACTAAACTTAAGATAAAAAGATATAGAAAACATATTATGTTATGCTATCACAGTAGACGTCTTTGCACACAGGGCAGTCCCATGCATGCTCAGTCCTCTGATGCAGCAGCCGCTCCAAGGTATCTATACTGATTGTTCCCATGAGAAGTTGATTATAGTATCTCCTGTCTTTTCCTTCAAGACAGCATAGATATGCTTCACCAAGCTCAGTACTTGCCAGCCTGGTCATTTCTATTTACTCCTGTGTGCCCAGATATGTAGATCCAGGTGATGGAGGTTAACTGCGACTTCCGTTGACTGGTGCACATAAGTAATATCCACTGCATTTGGTGCGTCATTTGGGACTTTTAAAAAAGTTTTTTTAAAGTAAAAGGAGTTTGCAGGTCTTAACCTCCTGGGGAAAATAAAAATAAAAAAAAGTAAAACTGTAACATAAATTGAAATGTCTATGTTTATTAGATTGCCAAAAAATGGCTAATGAAATTAGAAACATTATATACACAATGAGAAGGAGACAAACAAAGTTCTTTGGTCATGTGATGAGAAAAGAAGCAATGGAATATATTGTGATGATTGGAAAGATCGTAGATGAGGCAGCCCAAGAGAAAGGATGGTGGATGGCTTAAGACAGTGGCAGGGAGGAATATCATCAGTGGAATTGATCCAGAACATCAAAGACCGAGATCTGTGGAGATGCAAAGAAGCCTACACCAGCTGGCAAGGCACTTGATGATGATGATGTTAATTAGGTTAATACATGAAATATTTGCCATCATATCGTATTCAGAACATACCAGTAGTCATTTCAAAATGGTCGGATGGTCCTTTTTAGCTAAATATAATTGATTTTTACCATGCCTTGTCCCTGGACTGGCGTGATGCTAACCACATCACTCCCAAGTGCCTCTTGGTCTATAAAATATAGGTTTAGCCTGATGTGTCTGAAGTCGTAGAGTAACGTAAATTGTGCTATATAATTAGATAGAGGTTTGTCGATTTCACTGCTCATTTACCTTTGTAGCAATACCGTGTGGTTTTTGTAACGTGCTAGTGATAGTTCAGTCATTATGGCAGGTGAAACATGATGAAAGTGATGTTCTGCAAAGGACCCTCTACAAGATGATGATATGTCTCATGTAAAGTAAGTAAAGGACTTTTTTCCATGCCTTAAGGCATAAAGTGCATATAGGGCTAGACCTATATTTTATAGACCAATCGGCAAAAGATGGGTGATGTGGTCAGCATCACGCCGGCTGCCTTTACTTTCCGGGACTGCACCTGGTACCCACTCAAGGCTGGGTCGACCTGGGAGCCAAGGTCATTTTTTGAAAAAGTCCTGCTCCGCCAGGGAGCAAACCCATGACCTTACGATCCGCAGGCGAGCGTCTAGTTGCTCCTCCATGGTGAGTGCTGAACCTTATGTCTGGTGTTTGTTGGCACAGAAACAGAGCAACTTTGGGGTTACCCGTTTGCTATGAAGTAGAAACTGTGACTACATGGTTACCTGATATCATCATTACCATCATGTGCCCTGCCAACTGGCGTAGGTGCTCATGCGTCTCCACAGATCACGATCCCTGGTTGCCTGGAACAGCTCTCTTGATGATATCCCTCCATGCCATCGTTGAAGCCCATCTGGCATCATCTCTCTTGGTCTGCCTCCACCCCTTTTTCCACTGATCTTTCTAGTTGTCACGATGTTCTCAAATGTCTCTCTTCTCATTGTGTGGCCAAAGAACAATGTCTTTTTCTTATTGTTGTAGATAGAGATCTACTTTCATTAGCTTCTTTCAAGCAATCGTTGTTAGTTACTCTGGCCGTCCAAGGTATTCGTGACATTCGTCTCAAAAACCACATCTCTGTTGCTTCCAAATTTTTACCTGATATACATTAAATAATACATTTCTCAGCATGCCTTCCAATGTGTGACATTCCTTCACCAATAGACAAACATCATAAAATATCATATAGAAGGTTGGCTGCAGATCACCCACTACTGTCTTCAGGACTTGACTGATTTAAGAACTGACAGGGAGCCGCTGTTTTGTAGTGGCTTGACGCTCGCCTGCAGATCAGAAGGTCCTGGGTTCGGGTCCTGACAAAAACCAGATTTTTTGGCTCCCAGTCTTGAGCGGGTACTAGGTGCAGTACTGGAAAGTAAAGGCGGTTAGTGTGATGTGACCAAATTACTTACCAAGTGCTGGTTGGTCTATAAAATATAGGTCTAGCCCAAAATGCCCAGAAAATCTGCTCTTTAATTTCCTCTCACTCATACATGTCCCGGATGGTATATCCATGTAAGTCCCTGTAATACTGACATGCTGATGCTTGGTATCCACTCATGCCACATTTGTCTATTTTTGAACCTTTCCCGGTACCGGCTGAGAATCAATATAATTCCTCCTGTTACTCTTTGTTTCTTTCTGCTATCCACTTCAGAGATACAATGATTGCCTCCACCTCCATCCCCATGCTTGAAGTTGTAAATTAAAAACAAATCTCAGTTTTATTCAGCCACCATCTTTCCCTTTACTCTAGCTAAAGCCCGTCTCTCTAGCCTAGTTGGCTAAACCGGATTGCGCGGTGAGTGGGAGCCAAACTCCTTGTGGTCCGGGTTCACTCCCAGGGGTGGGCAGAAAAGCCACATTTCTCCCAGATTTACGGTATTTAAAATGGAATCAAAGCCGAAAGGTTGCGATATCTATAATACCGAGCCTAAGGGTTAATAACTCATGGCTTCTAGATACTAAAACAAAACAAACTCTAGCTAAAAATCCACAGTCATATCTTTTACCCCAGTGAACAGAACCACCGGCATGCACTGTTGCATTATCAAGCCCAGTGTCTGTATCTATCAATTGTACCTCCAATTTAGCCATGCCGTTCTACCATTCTCTACCTAATGTGCTAATGACCTGATGGAATATTATTACATGGTGAAGCTGCAACCTCTTCCATTATGTGACTGCTTACATCACTGTGCAAGTGCCTTGACAAGTCTTTTAATTTAAAAAAACAAAAAACACACAGAGTCTGCCTTAGAAAACTGATGCAGATCAGATGGCAAGACAAAGTACCTTAATCCATAGTCCTTGAGAAAGCAGCCATGCCCAGCATCCACACTTTGCTGATGCAGTAACAAATTCGTTGGGCTGGTCATGTGGCACGCATACCAGATCATAGGCTTCCCCCCCCCCCCCCAAAAAAAAAACCCCATTTATGGTAAGCTGCAAAATGGGAAACGTCCCCAAGGCGGGCAAAAGAAACACTTTAGGGACACCTTGAAGTCTTCACTCAAAGCATTTGAGATGAATGACACTAACTGGGAGGCTGCCTCTCAAGACTGAAATGCATGGCGTGCAATTCTACACAAGGGCCCGGGTACATGTGAAGCAAACAGAACAGCAACACTGATTCAGAAAATGATGAACAGAAAGGCGACTGCAGGAGATCCCCTTCCTGGCACAACGCTCATTCCCTGTCCTCAATGTCCAAGAACTTTTCTGGCCAGCATCGGCCTCATCAGTCGTTCTCGTACTCATACTTGATGAAAAAGAGTGCTCATCAACATCTTGATGGACAACACACACAGACAATAATAAAAAAAAAAAACCCACTCTGTGCCATTGAAATCAAGCCCTGATACTTCATGGGTTGTGAAACACATTCACTAGCCTCTGAGCTGAATACCATTACATAGAAACGTCTTAATTTCTTAATGTCTTCCAGCTTGTGAACATACTCAATCAATTTATTACATTTTATTAATATGTCTTCTGGCTTGTGAACATACTCCATCAATTTCTTACATTTTATTAATATGTCTTCTGGTTTGTGAATTACTCTTTCAATACCTTACTTTTTTATTAATATGTCTTCTGATTTATGAACTTACTCTATTGATATCTTACATTTTAATAATGTCTTCCAAGGTATATACATTACTCCATAAACAAACTTAAAAATTTTCAGTTAAACAAAATTGCAGCTTTCCGTAACTACCACCTCACCATGTGTGGAAACATTTCATATGAAAACCAGCACACTAGAAATATTTTTCGTGCATAATATGTAAAGACTTTACTAAAGCTTTCCCACACTGGAATTATGTGCTTGTGTACAATATAAACATGACACCCAAAAAAAGAAAAAAATTCAATGTGCGTACAATAAATATAGATAATAACATGAAAAAGTGAGGTGCTGCCATGGTGTAGCAGCTAGACGTCTCGCCTGCTGATTGAAATGTCGTGGGTTGAGGTCCTGAGAGAGCCGGGTTTAAAAATAAAAACTTTACCTTGGCTCCCAGGTGGACCTAGCCTTAAAAGTGGGTACCATATACAGTCCTGGGAAGTAAAGGTGATGACATCATCCACCAAATGCCGATTGGTCTATAAAATATAAGTCTAGCCCTATATGCCCGAAGGCATGGAAAAAGGTCCTTTACTGCAACTTTTGGGAGTCACCGTGGCATAGCGGCTAGACGCTCGCATGCGGATCGGATGGTCATGGGTTCGCTCCTTGGTGAAGCCACATTTTTTTCAAAAATGACCTTGACTCTTAGGTCGACCCAGCATGGAGTCCCAGGAAGTAAAGGTGGCCAACGTGATGCTTACCACATCTTGTGTTGATTGGTCTATAAAAATATAGAAATATATAGCCTTATATGCCCTATACATCTAAAGGGGGGTCCGGGTAGTGTAGTGGCTAGATTTGGATTTCCAAGACCAAAGTTCTTGAGTTAAAATCCACACCAAGTAAATTTGGGCCACAAATCTTGGCCTCTGGTTGGCCCAGCCTAAAATGAGTACCAGGCAATATCCTGGGAAGTAAGCGCACCAGGAGGGGTGACCACATTGCCTGTCGGGTACCTATTAGTGCATATGAATCTGAGTCTAATATCATATGCCCAATGTGCCACTGAGGTAAAAAGAGTGCTTTACTTCTTTTCTCACATGAGTAAACAGTTTTGATAATCTATCCGTTACAATAGAGTTTTGCTGGTTAGCTGAATATCTTTTTCTGGACTAGATATCAACAACAAAGTAGTTTTTAAAATGTGATAAATAAATTTTTAAACAATTTATTAGTTACTGATGTAAAATAGTCGTTTATTTAAAAGAATATAGTTAGGAATTTAGTACGATTTAAAGATCCCCCCTCCCCCCCCCCCCCAATCCTTTTTTTATCATTCACTGGTAGAAGGTAATTAAAAGGAAGCATATTAGATTTTTTTTAAATATTTTTTTTATCATGATGGCTGTTTTTCTTAATATATTTGTCTGGGAAAACTAGGAGTGGGTGGCTTAATATAATTTTATTTCAACTAGCACCTTATTGGAGGTAATATAGCTGTCTAAAATGAATAGTGCAAGGTGGTGGTGAGGGGGGGGGGGGGTTAACATAACTGTCTGAGACAACAAGGACAGGGTAAGTAGGAGGACCCTGTGTTTGACAACATTAAGTCATATGGGTGTATAGGGCTAGACCTATATTTTATAGACCAGTCGGCACTAGGTGGGTGATGCAGTCAACATCATGCCGGCTGCCTTTACTTCCCATGAAGTAGGGGACACACAAGTGTGATCATTTGTTTACTATCTGGACCTTAAGGTTAGAAACAGCAGCTTGCTGTCGCTTATTCTCTGTCGCTTATTCTCTACCTGATTCCTACGTTTGGCTGGGTTGACCCGGAAGCCTAAGGATAGAGTAGATCAATATAATTGGGACAGGATGGGTTAATATAACTCCGTGACAACTAGGATAAGGTTAGAGTTAATATAACAACAGGCTGCCTGGGACACAACTATTACAGGGTGTTTTAGTTAATAACCGTGCGGCCTAGGTGGATGGATATAGCAACTTATTGTGACACTTTTTAGTTTGCCATCTGTGGCTTAAGTGTTAAGAACGCACTTTGTAATGCCAAAGTACTGGGTTCCATCCCATCTGCAGGTGATTTGGCAGCAGACCATCTTGTGTTTGTTTTGACAGTGATATTGAGAGCTGACTGTTCAGAAAGCAATGGAAAAACTATTAAATGTAAATTTCCCTATAAAAACCACAAAAGTTAAAAAAAAACTAATACTGGGGTTGGTTCTGCAACGTCCTGTGAAGGACATGCTGCTATGACACAACTACGACATTATCATGTTCCATGTAAAATGGTTAATGATTTACTATCTTACACATTGACCTCAGTCTCAGATAATGTCAATGTTCTTGTCCTGCTTATATGCCACATGGGAAACCCATCAAGGTATTTTTCTTTGTCTTCCCCTGAACCTTTTCCCAAGAAATCTACCAGTTGTCAATAAGTTTGCAAATGTATGTGTCTAACTTTATGGCCAAACACTCTTTACTGACCAGTCTCTCTTGTATTATCAGTATAGGATTTTGGACTGTATTCTGGTATCTTTGGAATTCACTAGGTGGTAAACTGATACATGACAAGGCAAATGTGGTCAAGGCCCTTAGGGAACAAGCAACGGAATTAGTATAGAAACAAGATTATTATTGCCTGGAGAGAATGAGACACCTGGGTGTAACAAGAGGGTCTGGCAGGCTCACTACACTCAGAGGAAAAGCAAGACGGACATATAATAGATTGTGACCGGAAACATCAGTATTGGAACTCTGCATTGGCTGCTGAAGATGAGGATGGTGCATGCATGGGAATGCCCCGAGTGCTGTGATGTCATTTCTTGACTCAACTCAACTCTGGTATCTTTGATTAAGGTAGTTTGCTTTTGCTTTCATTCTAGGCGGAGGGTATACAGGTAGAGGTATCTAGGCATGGTATCAAAAGTGTGTTCCTTTGTTTACTATCGGGACCTTAAGGTTAGAAACATCAGCTTGATGTCGGTTACTCTCAAGCTAGGGTGCCCAGGTCGTTGAGACATTTAGGTAAACCCACACCGTCCCATCGATTCTTTAAAAAAAAAAAAAAGCACACAAAACAGTCGATTGCCCAAATTTGATTTATTTTTAGTATCGACGAGACAGTCTGGGCCTACCAAGAAAATGATACTGTCATGTGGAAAATGGTTCTTATAAAAAGTTTACTAATAAACTATAAACATTCATTAACTGGTGCCTGGGCAGAATAGAGGGAATTAAATGGTATGATAGAATGACTAATGCAGAGCTCTGGGAGAGAACTATGCAAGCTCCAGTGGACCAAGAGATGGGGGAAGAAAAGATGCTGGCATAGAGTGTCTTTGCACTGGAGCCCACAGGGCCATAGGAATAAAGGAAGGCTAAACAACACATGGAGAAGGGAGCTGGAGAATGAAGCTAGAATGATGGGGACAGCTGCATGCGATAGCAAAAAATAGGATGACTTGGTGTGAGTTGGTTGAGGGCCTATGCTTCAATGGGGGCTAGAAAGAATGATCTTTCTATGTTGGGGTTAGGCCTCTGGCTCATGCCGATCCCCATTTTTCAACATTCTGGGTAAACTTAGTTGTATGGCACTGTGCTAGAATGTCAATACGGTCATCAAGTAACACACGCTAGACAGTTTAATGTGATAGCATGAAGAGACACCTGTAACTGATTAGCTGTTTACAAGACAGAAAGCTGTGGGCAGACAAGAAGACCAATGTGATAACAAAAATGTTGGAGAAGACTCAAGGTAGAGGAAAACTATGGGAGAGGATGTTATAGTGGGTTTCAAAAGTCACGCCCTCAAAATTTAACAAATAACTCGAAAACATGTACAGATCATGTCCTTATGATTTCACAACTGCACAGGTGTTGCTGTTTTCTTAAGTGGCAAATTTCTATGATCTTACTTTGACTATTAACTTGGAGATTGTTTGGGAATCCTATCGCATAAGCAGCAATGTATGTTGATTATTCTGATAGCCTATTCCGCATACAAAAAAAAAATTTGCAACTCAAGGGAGACTAATGCTAGAGATGACCCCTGAAAGAAAAGTCTACGAAATGCGTGCAATTTGATGTTTTGAAAAGTCCTCGTTACTCAATTAGCTGTAAGCATGCGGACTGTTTAGGTTGAATTGGTGTCTGTCGTATCATATACTGTAAATGAAGCAAAATGAAAACTAAATATTTGTTTACATGTAAAAAAAATTGTGTTTACAAGGACTGATTATTAACAGGTTGCATGCCAAATTTCACACCAAACGGTTGTTGAGCTACAGAGTTTTAAAGTTTGACACAACCTTTGGAACAGATTATAGGCGGTTTACTTTCATGACATGCAAAAACACCTGAATGCAATTTATTTTCCAGTATACCAGATAGAAGTCAGCGGACAGACACAACGATCAGTTCTACATAGATGAACTATAAAAAGATACATATTTTCTGCATACACCCTCCAAGACTACAACTAGGGTTTGACACCCGGTGACTCAAAGTGCTGCTTTTCAAATGCCAATCCAGCAAGAAAATCCTTGCTTCCTGATTCCACCATACGAAACATATAATGATACGCCATATGGGTGCATAAAATAACCCACTGTCCTACATATGCAGGCTAGTTTGTTAACTATAAAAAGAGGTCATTATTCTACACTGTAACTTCCTTGAAGGCATGTTCAACTTCTAAAATGTTGTGGCCCTGTCAATACAGGTGGCCATTGCATCCCTTCTGTTGATGGTATTCTGTGAGTATCACAATTTTCCCAATCCATTGACATTCTGATGTGGTGTGTTGTTTGCTTGTAGTTGTTCTTGCATTTTTGCCAGCATCTGCTGCATCCGCAATATCTAGTGATAGATGAAAGTACAAAAACATGTATAAAATAATTTATTATTAGATAAATGATTAGGTTTGCTTTATAGTGAGAAGCACAGTACTACAGACCTTACTTCCCTGATGTCCAAGACAAAGTTAAAAAATTTGTCTAAGCTTTCTGGTCTTCTTCTTTTTCTTCTTTATGTCTTCTTTTACCACTTTCGGGTGTTGAGGGAGATATAAGATCTTGCTTCATGCTTTTCTGAATACTTCGACCATAGACACATCATGGTGCTGTAGAGTTTCTCTGATGTTATCTTCCTATCATGTTCTTGGTCTACCTCTTGCTCTGTCCTTGTTTTTGTTTTGTATATACCTTGTATGCCAAAAGAGGAGAAGGACATCAACCTGGTCAACCAGAATAAAACAGGTGCCAGTAGACACACCGGCACAAAGAAACCAGAGGGGAAAGGCGCTCTCCTCTTCCAGTAATTAGGTACAGGGGTTAAAAGTCCCTTATAACCAAGCATAGAAATTCTCTTTCAAACGTATTTGCTTTTCAATGTATATTGTTTGTTTGTTTTAGTATCCAGAAGCCATGAGTTGTTAACCCTTAGGCTCGGTATTATGGATATCGCAACCTTTCGGCCTTGATTCCATTGTAAATACCATAAATCTGGAAGAAATGTGGCTTTTCTGCCTACCCCTGGGATTGAACTCGGGCCACAAGGAGTTCCTCACCCGGTCTCCTCGCAATCCGGTTTAACCAACTACGCTAGAGATCCGGGCATCAATGTATATAAAGGGGGCTGCATGGTCTCGAGGCATGGTGTCTGCCTCGAGTGCTACAGGTTCTTGGTTCAATCCCCGGTAAGGGCTGGGATTTTTCTGTGGACCTGGACTTATAGTAATTCCCCCTGGTCTCTGGGTAGTCAGATCGGATGCCCGTGTGCATTGTTGTGGGAAATTGAAAAGAGTAGCCTAATGGCCCTGCCCGGGCACAATTTGGAGACAAAAATCTACTCAAAGTATTTCAGGATCCTCGCAGGTGCTACAGAGCCTGTGCACTGTGCTGAGCTTCTGCAGACTCAGACTGGAGTTAAAAGAAAGAACGGAGCACATATGGCTTGCTACCTGTGTGCCATGATGTTGATCCGTTATTCAAAAAACTTAAAAAAAATTTAACAAAACTGCTTAGAAATTTCATATTCTTTAAATTATTCAAAACAATGTTTTCCAGTAGTGAACTGTTGGCATTAGTTACATTCTTTCAATTATATTATTATATTAATTTGCCATTGAAATCATTATTAATATTGCTTTTCGTCTTCTTCTTCGCGTTGACCGGCTGTAAACTCCGGCGGAAAGTTCTCTTTGTCCGTCCACTTCTGGACTGCAGGCCTGTTCCAGAATCTGAGTGTTGTTGACAGGTCTGACTAATTTGCATGCAGACTATTGGTTCCTTGCCTCTGAGGCAGATGCACTCTGACTTTGAAGGAAGCTCCCAATTAGTCGACTCTTGCGACATGCTTTTGGGTAGGCAGTGGGTCTATTCTTGTTTTCCCTATAATAGGGCCCCGGAACCCACATGGGGAACTACTGCTTTTATTATTAGTGTCAATGTGCTGAAAGACAAATAAATATTTAAAAAATGTGTGAAATAATATGAAATGCAAAAAGAAATAAAGATAATGCCAATGCATGATTAAAAGGGGAAAGTAAGGTCGAGGGGGGGGGGGGGGTGCTTTCAACTCATTAGTTTAACTCCCTTAGACCTAAGGGAGTCTCCGTGGTGTAGCGGCTAGGCACTCTCCTGCAAATCTAAGGGAGCCAGATTAAAAAAAAATTTTTTTTTAAAGAAATGGCCTCGGCTTATTTTTGTTCCAAGTTAGGTTTTACTTATGTAAATTCCCCATTCCTGCACTGGGAGTCCAAAGGTTTCATCACCCAGCTTGGTGCAGCACTGTGACCTGTTGAATGTTTTTTTTCTGTTGTGTCCGCAACATGTCATTGATTGCACTAAAATTGCGACTTGTCAATTACATTCAAATGGAAATACTTTTTCTGGGTGCAATGCTGGGTTTCATGATTGCGCATTTGTGCCAACAGTGAGCTGCATTGCTAGTGTGAACCGACATTTGCTTCATGCATTTTTACTTTGTATGTGCAAGCTTCAAGAATTTGCCAGGAGTGACAATTTGTTGCTGAGTTTTAAAGGATATTTTGTGTCAACAAAATGTTAAAATAATGAGGACCCAATAAAAAAAAATTCTTTCCTACACATTTCACTGTCTCATCAGGTGCATCAGAGTTACGTCAACATATAATGCAGCACAAAACATGAATCCTGTTAACTCATCATCATGTAGCAGGTCCTTTGAAGGTCGCTCCCATGAAAGAAACTCAATTTCTCGCCAGCTCTCCTGCCTCACGTACTTTCATATTCAAGAAGCCACTTATATTCTGTGCCCATCTTCGTGCTGGTCAGCCCCTGCCCCTCCTTCCTGGTACCATGCCTTGTGCTATTATTTTTGTCCAGTCCGCCATGCTGTTTGATATGACCACAATATATTAGGTTCCGAGACAAGATGCTGTTTACCAGCCAATCTTCCTTGATATTGAGATCTGTTGAAATGTTAGTATTTCTTCTTCTCTTGGTCCATGGTATTGTGAGAAACACCATAACATTTCAGCTCAAAAGCCCTTATTTTCTTTTTTAAGGACTGGGAGATAGTCCAATACTCACATCCGTATGTTGCTACAGGGAAGACGCTGTTAACTAGCATACCTAAATCAAGCTGTCTCCTACAAAACAGCTCTAGAAGTTACCTCAGCATCTTTCTGTTCCAGAAGCCTCTCTGTGTCTCCCACAGCCTCGTAGTTTGACACACTTTCCCGTTTCAGCTTTCTGAAAATGTGATGTTGACATACCCACCACTGAGAGCCGATTGGTCTATAAAATATAAGTCTAGCCTTATGCATTCAAATCAGTAAGTGGGTGACTTTTAAAATTTGTTCTCTTTTCTTCTTAGCTTTCCATATCTGTAAACTCTGGTGGAAAGACCTGGTTGTTCATCCACTTCTGGACTTTCACTTGTTCCTGGACTTCAGTGTTGTTTGCACATTCAACAGACCTGGCTTATTTGCATGCAGAGTGTCGATTCCTTGCCTCTCAGACAAATACATATATTTCAGCCATGTTGTAAATGGGTACAACACAAGAAGACGAAACACAAAGACACGATGAGACCACCCAAGCTCATGTTAAGACCACACAGACACACATTGAGACCACACAGACATGTTGAGACCACACAGACACACATTGAGACCATACAGACACATGTTGAGACCACACAGACACATGTTGAAACCACACAGACACATGTTAAGACCACACAGACATGTTGAGACCACACAGACACACATTGAGACCACACAGACACATGTTGAAACCACACAGACACATGTTGAAACCACACAGACACATGTTGAGACCACACAGATATGCTGTGAGCAAGGAGATATGTTTTAGACCATACAGAAATGTTGAGACCCTACAGACATGTTGAGACCACACAGACACACATTGAGACCACACAGACACATGTTGAGACCACACAGTCACACATTGAGACCACACAGACACATGTTGAAACCACACAGACACATGTTGAGACCACACAGATATGTTGAGAGCAAGCAGATATGTTTATACCATACAGAAATGTTGAGACCCCACAGACATGTTGAGACCACACATACAGACATTGAGATCACACAGACACATGTTTAGATCACACAGATTCAAGTTGAGATCACACTTATATGTTGAGACCATACACACATGTTAAGATCACACCGACACAAGCTGAGACTACACAGACATGTTGAGACCACACAGACACATGTTAAGACCAATGAAAATTTCCTGTGTCTCGTATCATTTTTTATCCTACTGCTTATACCACAAAGCATCACAGAGAGGAGTTAGTTGTAGTTTCCTGTGTATTTGGTGGAAAAACGAAGCTACAATACAAGGTGATATAAACACATACCCTCTTTCCTTTTGTGCTGAGGTCATCTGTGTTCTGATGTGCATTGCCCTGTAGTTCTCGTAGTGAACATCTGATGTTACATCTTTAAGATCTTGCATGTGAGTGCTTGTGAAAAGTAATTTAAAAAAACAAACAGGATAATGATGAGAAAAGAAAGCGGTAAAGATATTATATTAAAATAATACAATGGGTTATATCCTGAGCTCCAGTGATATAGTGATAAGTTCACTTGCCCGCTGCCTTTTTGTAAACAGGTAACAATAAAAAGCTAGAGCAGAGGTTCCCACCTCATGGGTCATGTGACTTCGAAATGGGGTGACAAAGGGTTTAATTTGGGATCACTGGGCAGTGGTGAGCTATAAACATTTGAAAAAAAAAATAAATAAATTATATTGCGTTCTGCACCTGAGATTTGTTTGAAAAGTGAGGTGATGCTCAGCAAATACTTTACCCATTGCTTTAAATATATTTGTAAATTAACATTTTATGTCATAAATTAACATTGTATGTCATAAATTAACATTGCATGTCGTAAATTAACATTGTATGTTGTAAATTAATATTGTTTTGAATAATTTATTTTCATCTTGTGGATTCTGGGAAAAACAAAAATAGACTAATTGGGGGCTTTCTTCGAAATCAGAGTGCATCTACCTCAGGCAAGGAACCAATAGTCTGCATACAAATAAGCCAGATCTGTAAAATTGATGTGCATGCAACACTCAGGTTCTGTAACATGACTAAGGTCTGGAGGTGGACAAACATCCAGAACTTTTTACTAGAGTTTGCAGCCGATGAACCTGAAAAAAAAAAAGAAGTATATTTTACTGATAATTTATTTTTGATGTGTTTTTATTTACTCTAGTAAAATCCCTATTTGGTCATGGGCCACTTTGCCTTTATAAAAAGGGAGTATGACTCAATAAAAAGTTAAGAACCACTGAGCTAGAGACAAAAAAGTTAGTTGCATATCCTTTACAGGACTTTACAAAAGCAATCCCAAAATGTTTACTGTCAATTTTATGTTCAGTAGATTATCAATCCAACACGAAGATGGGCACAGGATATAAGAAACTCTTTGAGTATGAAAGTTCATAAGGCGGGAGAGCTGGCGAGAGACTGAGTTTCTTTCAGGCAGACCGTGATGAGAGCGACGTTCTGCAAAGGACCTGCTACATGATGATGATGATTTTATCAATGCTTTTTTTTGATACCATTGTTGAAACAAACACAAGGTGGTCTGCTGCCTGCAGCTGGGATTGAAAGTAGCACCTCAGAATTATGAAGCACGTTTGCAACACTTAAAGACACCAAGAAAGCTAGGTAAATCAAGAGCAGGAGAAAGTAAACTCTAAAAACTGCTTGTAGAAATTAGATCATTTGAGCCAGAAGCTTTACAAAACAGTGCCACATAGCTTGGTTCATGACAAATAAACAGAATTGATAACCAAAGTTAGATGAAGGGAAAGATGCACATTATTACAAACAAACATTTTAATGAAAGTCTTTACTTATGAATAAAAATGAACATTACTGAAGTACTACATTCAGTTAGATAAACTACATTATCAACTGACCTGTAATTCTGGCAAGTGTGTCAAACATGGCAGTTTACCCTTATTACCATGGCACTAAGGAGTGAAGTTAAAAAGATGGGGAGAACAACTTGTTTAAGGGCCTATGCTCTATTAGAAAGACAGAAGAAGAAGAAAAAGCATGGCACCTGATTATGATCAATAAAAATTAAAAACATTTATGAGCAGGAAATAAAAATACAGATAGAATATATAATGGAAAACAAAAGTGAATGAATGAAGGATTCAAGAACTGACATGAGTCCACTTGGTACATTCCAGACATGCCCTGTCACCTTTTTCTCTAACCAGTGAAGAGTTCCCAAAGTGATGGTGCTAGATGATTGGTTGGCATTTTTCTGTCTTTCCAGACAACCATGTTTTGTTGTGCTATAAGGAGTCATAAGCAAGAACTAAGCAGGCTCCAGTGGACCAAGAGGTGAGGAAAAGACGCTGGCAATGGATAGGACACACATTGAGAAAAAAGGAGAATGGCATAACTAGAATGTCTTTGCATTGGAACCCACAGGGGCATAGGAATAAAGGAAGGCCAAAAAACACAAGGAGAAGAGAGCCAGACAATGAAGCTAGAAGGATGGGGAGAGCTACATGTAATAGCAAAGGATAGAGCGACTTGGTGTGAGTTGGTTGAGGGACTATACTACATTGGGGTATAGAAAGGCAGAAGAAGAAGTGGAGGAGGCATTGGATTCACAGCTCATTGCAATGGCGAGTGTGACTAGCAAGACCCGCCCACATTCACAGTCACAGCATGGGATTTCGGGACCATTGTTCCATAGCACAAAGCCTGGGCAGTATTATAGAGACCATATGTTGCTCATGCATCATGATCCCTCCCTCAACCTGCCTTGTTTTCTCTAAAGTAGTTGCTAGATGCAACCTAATTCAAAGTCCACCTGTCTTTACCTCTGGATGTTGAACATCATCCGGATCCTTTGCCCATTCCCGGCTGAATCAGTGACTCCAGGTATAGATGGGACAGAATCAAAATGTAGTTATATATTGTGATCATCCATGTTTCTAGAAATGTCTTACCTGATGAGCATTTGTCGCAGCCTCACAAAATCACAATGGTTTGGATTATCCACTGTTAAAACGGTAAAAAAGAACTTGATATATAATTTGTAGCCACAGAAAGTTTTTAATTTCCTTAAGTAGCTCATTTTAAATGAAGTAAATAATCACTAGTTCATGCTACCTATTAAACACTTTTCCTTTTCCAGACTCAGTTTTTCTTCATCTTCTTAGCATTTACTGGCTGCAAACTCCGGCAAAATGTGCTGGTTGTTTGTCCACTTCTGGACTTTGGTCTTGTTCCAGAACTTGAATTTTGCTTGCACTTTTGTTTTACAAATCTGGCTTATTTGTTTGCAGACTGTTTTTCTTCTCTCATAAGCTGGAATCAGGGCTTATTTTCTGGAGTAAAAAAGATGCTGGTTTTTGGCACAAAGTGTCTAAGAAAGTGCTCGTATTCACCTGTCTAAGAAGGTGCTGGTATTCACCACAAAGTGTCCAATAAGGTGCTGGTATTCACCACAAAGTATCTAAGAAGGTGCTGGTATTCACCAGTCTAAGAAGGTGCTGGTATTCACCACAAAGTATCTAAGAAGGTACTGGTATTCACCACAGTCTAAGAAGGTGCAGGTATTAACCACAAAGTGTCTAAGAAGATGTGGGTATTGGTATTCACCACAAAATGTCTAAGAAGATGCTGGTATTCACCACAAAGTGTCTAAGAAGGTGCTGGTATTCACCACAAAGTGTTTAAGAAGGTGCTGGTATTCCCCACAAAGTGTCTAAGAAGGTGCTGGTATTCACCACAAAGTGTCTAAGATGGTGCTGGTATTCACCACAAAGTGTTTAATAAGGTGCTGGTATTCACCACAAAGTGTCTAAGAAGGTGCTGGTATTCACCACAAGTGTCTAAGAAGGTGCTGGTATTCACCATATAAAGTGTTAAATAAGGTGCTGGTATTCACCACAAAGTGTCTAAGATGGTGCTGGTATTCACCACAAAGTGTTTAATAAGGTGCTGGTATTCACCACAAAGTGTCTAAGAAGGTGCTGGTATTCACCACAAGTGTCTAAGAAGGTGCTGGTATTCACCATATAAAGTGTTAAATAAGGTGCTGGTATTCACCACAAAGTGTCTAAGAAGGTGTGGGTATTGGTATTCACCACAAAGTGTCTAAGAAGGTGCTGGTATTCACCACAAAGTGTCTAAGAAGGTGCTGGTATTCACCACAAAGTGTTTAAGAAGGTGCTGGTATTCACCATATAAAGTGTTTAATAAGGTGCTGGTATTCACCACAAAGTGTTTAAGAAGGTGCTGGCATTTGCCACAAAGTGTCTAAGAAGGTGCTTTTGTTCACCACAAAGTGTCTAAAAAGGTGCTGGTATTCACCATATAAAGTGTTTAATAAGGTGCTGGTATTCACCACAAAGTGTCTAAGAAGGTGCTGGTATTCACCAAAAAAGTATCTAAGAAGGTGCTGGTATTCACCACAAAGTATCTAAGAAGGTGGTGGTATTCACCATATAAAGTGTCTAAGAAGGTGCTGGTATTCACCACAAAGTGTCTAACAAGGTCATCATAGAGTTTCCAAGAATGTGTTGGTACTCACTACAAAGTCTCTATTAAAATAGTATTGAAAAAAAATTATGCTCAAAAACAGCGCACTCAGAAAGAACCTGTGGTACGAGTTTATTGACTGTTTTATGGCACAGACATTTTAGGCTAATACCTTGTTCTGTCTGCAGTTCACATACGGCATGCATGTACATATGCCAGCATACATACACCGTAATACATCACAGACACATGCTCACACATTGCACACACAAAAAACAGTGCTTTCTTGGTATTATGAATATTGTAACATGTGAAATGCGCTGTCTCCACAAGGTTACTAATAACACAAGAAAGGACATGGTTACGAATACAAGCATTAGAGAGAAAGTTGGAATGAGGCCATGTCTGGACTATATCGACATAAAAAGACTGAAACGGTTGAGTCATCTAGTGTGAATGCCATCAAACCAAACTGCTCATGAGATGTTTGTGAATGCCATCAAACCAAACTGCTCATGTGATGTTTGTGAATGTCATCAAACCAAACTGCTCATGAGATGTTTGTGAATGCCATCAAACCAAACTGCTCATGAGATGTTTGTGAATGCCATCAAACCAAACTGCTCATGAGATGTTTGTGAATGCCATCAAACCAAACTGCTCATGAGATGTTTTACAATAGAACATCTGTGAGAAAGGTGAGGGAAGGCCAAGAAAGAGATAAATAAATTGTGTAGCTGAAACCTAAAAAAAAAAAAAAAAAATGAACAAACCTATCACCCAAGCCATCTGAGAAGTGTAAGCTAAATATAGAAAACCATCACATCAGGCTACAACCTGGTATCAATGAGACAACAAAAGAAGAAGAAGAAGAAGATGAAGAAGAAGAAGAAGACAGAGTAACATCCAAAACCCAACTCTCACTCAAATTGTTCACTCTATCCTTTAATATTCCTGCCACACATCAAGGGACAGCACACCTAAAACTGAGAACTACTTCTTTCACAACTTCTTCCTGTTAACCCCTATCTATTTCAGGCAGCCATATTCACCTTCAACTATACCCCAAGGGTAAGCTCGGCCTCTGATTTTCTTCCCTCCAGCCTCCACCACTGTGTTGCAGCCAACCACCGCAAATGGAATGGAAGCCTGAAAGGCAAAATTTAATTAATTGAGGCGGCGATACCATATAATAAAATTAAACACAGAACACACAAACAATATACTGCACTTTTTTTTTTCCTGGCAAATTTGGTTGTTTTTCATCAGGTGCATATTATAAAATTAAACTAGATGAAATAAATTTTAAAAAAAAAAGACATCTTTGTAACTGACATACAAACACACAACAGTCAGATGTGATTGCTTGTACTACCAGTGTGAACTAAAACTTGCAGCATGCCCTTTTTGTGTATACAACACTGGGCTTGTAGGGCAGGTCTGTGCTTCAGAAAACAAAGGCAAACACTGAGTGTTTGTTGAATAAAGTTTGTGAAATGCAGTGGTAGCTCATAGATAAAGTTAATGGTAGGTGGGGGTGCTGCTTCAGAAAATATTCAGTGATCATTTTAATAGTGGCTAAAACAAAGCAAACAATGAAACAAAAACAAATAAATATATATACATACACACACACACACATATATACATACACAGAAACCTGATCACCAGTCATCATCATCAATTTCCACTTTTGCTGTTTAGTGTTGTGGGGAGAAACAGTTTGCGATCCATTGCTTGATGGGCAGCAATGGCTATTGTTATTCCTTGTCAATGTAGAATCTCTTTAATATCATCAATCCATATTCTCCTAAGGAGGCCTCTTGCTTTCACTTCAGATCTTTTCATGTGTAGGGCCTGCATTGGTAGTTGTTCTGGCTGCATTCTTGCTAAATGACCAAACCATTTGATCTTCTGGTTCTCAGTGAATTTGCTGTTGTTCCTACAGTCTGTCTGATAATATGATTTCTAACTTTGTTTTAGATGGTTAAGTTGGCAGCTCTTCTCAGGCATCTCATTTCACAGGTGTTAATTTTAGGTAGGTTAGCCTTTGATAATGTCCAAATCGGGCACTGCTAGTACAATGTTGGTAAGAATATACTGTTTATAATCTGTTTCTTGGTTTTCATACTTATTTTTGGATGTCTTAATAATGGTTTCAGTTGGTACTTGAGTGCACTGGTTCATTGGCATCTTGTTTCTATTTCCCAGTCTATTCTTCCCATAAATATAATCGTGAAAACAATTATCTTTAACTACTAATAGCCTAAACTCTAGTAGAAAGTTCTGACTGTTCATTCAGTCCCAGATGTTAGTCTTTTTTTGCAGAACTTGAGTTGTGCATATCCATTTTACTGATCTGGGTTATTTGTATGCAGACTGATTGTTCCTCACCTCTCAGACTGATGTACTATGACTCTGAAAGCAAACATTCCTAATGAGTCAATTTGTGTGTATGTTGGGAACAGCTGATCTGTCCCTCCTCCCATCCACCATGCTGTTTCTCATGGGGCCCTGGAAACTAAATGAATAATTTTTTTTTGGTTCTTTATTAATATCCTACCCCAGATGATGTCACAGCTTTCTGATGCTTTTAACGACCCTAAAACATCTAGAACTGGCCCTAACCCTAACCCACCTATGTCCCACAAGAAAGTGCAGCCTAGATCCCACAACTGCACGCAGCCTAGGTCCCACGACTGCAAACAACCTATCTACCACTCCTGAAATATTAGACTGATCCGTGACCTGTGGATTTCTTCTGTTTGGGGTAGGATATTATTTAAGCCCAGTTTTTAAAAATTTAACCATGTAAGACAAACCTTCAATTCTTTGTCCTGCTGTTTGAAATCCTCATCCTCATCACTGTCGCAGTCTGGAAACTCGTAGATGTGAATCCCATACTCGTCAATTTCTTGGAGTATCTGAAAAAGGAAAAGTCAGAATAATTATTTTCACTAAGTGACTTGTTAACTGGTATGGGCTTATAACATTGATCTCATCGTCGATGTAGACTCTCTGAGATAGGGAACTGCCAAGATGAGTGAATCTGTCGACTTCATTTAGCTTTTGATCATTTATGGTGATAGTCTGGATGTAATTAACTTGTGCAAGGACTTGGATTTAAGTGAGGAAGAGTTGCGCAATTCGTCGACCTCACTCTCTCACCTGTGACCATCTTGATCCAATGGCAGGACAATGTCAAGACGATTGGAAAGGGACCTTAGTGCAGTGGATGACCAAGGCGTCTTAAGTGCCCTGCCTTGCTCAAAGCTCTCCAGAGTCTGCTGGTAATTGCCTTCTTGTCCATTGAACCAATAAGAGGTTTCATTCGCACAATCCACCGAGTCCAGTTTTTGCATGCAGGGTAGGCAAATCAAAATCACTGAGGGGTTCAGAACCAGGTAGGCTACCTTCTCCTGGTTTAGCCAGCCTGTCAAAGCTGTTGCCCAGGATAGGGGGTGGGTGGCAGCTGTTGCATGCTGACAGCTGCGTTTATATATATTTATAATTATATATTTACAATATATATTTAATATAAAACATATTAAAATAGTCAATATATCATGGACGGATAATGAAAGGGAGGTAATACAGGGACAATTTTAGAAGACAAGAGTCATGGACAGTTGGTAGATATTTGGAAGCTGCAAAGATGTGGTTTAATAGATGAATGATGAGAATACCCTGGGCAGACAAAAAAAAGAGCAATGAAGAGGTCTTCAAAGAAACTAACTCACGAAGAGAACTAATTGTCCACATCAGAAAGAGACAATGTACAACCTATGATCATGTGATAAGAAGGAAAAAACAGCAGTATTTCATGACAGTAGGAAAGTTTAAGGCAAAGAGAGGCAGAGGGAGGCACATAGAGAAGATGCTGGACAGTTTGACATGGAAGAACGTCTGTGTCAGAGTTGATTGAAAGTACATGAAACAGTAGGTTGGGGATAGACACGACTACCAACACCACACAACATAGACTTTGAAAAGAAGATCTGAGAAATTTATATGATAATTTAAAAAGCTTCATGTCTAGTATCAGCTGTTACACAGAAAAGAAGATGGGAATATTTTTTGGCACATAATGAGAAGAAATCGACTGAGAATCACTTAACAGGCACTGAAATCAACAACAAAATTGAAAAAAAATAAAAATGAGGAAACGAGGGCATCCAAGAGAAAGGCCTATGATAACAAAAGGATTGCACAGTAAAGAGCAAAATGGAGGACTAGAATACAAGTCATGTGTGGCACAACATGATGATGATCATTTTAAAGCTCACCCTGTTCTTCATTCTCCTAAGTTCCTGGGCAGTCAGGATATCGGCTTTGGCTATAAGGGGGACTATGTTCACTTTATTGTGCAACTTCTTCATTGTCTGGACATCAATTTGACGCAACCTGAAATTTGAGTAGCAGTTTTAAGTGCAGACGGGAAAATGGTAGTGCAGCTTTTGAATACTGGAAATTGAAAATTGTTTAAAATTGGCATGTTGTTTTTTTCAACAACAAAATAAAATAATTCATACTAATGCACTTTGACATGAAATAAACAAAATTCATTTATATTCTCTGAATTATACATTAAAGACGCATTTATATTCTGGGAATTATACATTAAAGACATATTTATATTCTGGGAATTATACATTAAAAGTACATTCATTTTTTGAGGATTATACAATAAAGACACATTTATTTTTTGAGGATTTTACAATAAAGACACATTTATATTCTGAGGATTTTACTTTACAGACACATTTATATTCTGAGAATTATACATTAAAGAAAGATTTATATTCTGGGAATTATACATTAAAGACACATTTATATTTGAGAATTTTACATCAAAGACACATTTATATTTCTTACTATTTTATATTAAAGACATTTATATTCTGAGAATGTTATATTTAAGACATTTTATATTTCTTACTATTTTATATTACAGACAGTTATATTGTGTGACTATTTTATATTACAGACAGTTATATTGTGTGACTATTTTATATTACAGACAGTTATATTGTGTGACTATTTTATATTACAGTCAGTTATATTGTGTGACTATTTTATATTCTTCTTCTTCTTGTGATCACTCTCTCACCAGCAGATGTGTTTTCTGATAAAACCGACCATTTTTTAAAGAGTTCCTCTTTAGTTTCTTACAATCCTGAGTATGGTGTTGACTCATTTGGCCAGTATTCTCTTCTTAATGGGCTGTACAATGGACAGACTTGCAGTATATGTTCTACAGTTTGCACACACAATCCACAACGGTGAATCTACTGAGTGCAGTTTGCACACACAATCCACAACGGTGAATCTACTGAGTACAGTTTGCACACACAATCAACAACGGTGAATCTACTGAGTGCAGTTTGCACACACAGTCCACAACGGTGAATCTACTGAGTGCAGTTTGCACACACAATCCACAACGGTGAATCTACTGAGTACAGTTTGCACACACAATCAACAACGGTGAATCTACTGAGTGCAGTTTGCACACACAGTCCACAACGGTGAATCTACTGAGTGCAGTTTGCACACACAATCCACAACGGTGAATCTACTGAGTGCAGTTTGCATACACAATCCACAACGGTGAATCTACTGAGACCATGGTGATGTGGTCAATTTATTTGCCTCATGCTTGTGGGTTCATTTCACGGCTACACCATTCTGCTCACGAGTGCAATGATTACAGAGATTCCTGAGAATCGTCATCGGAGCTACAGGATTCATACTCTGTGAGGCGCTCTGGGTAGTTGGCTAGCCATTCTGCGGGAAGAGAGCCATATGGGATAAAACCCAGTATAAAGAAGTTGATTCTCTCAACTAACTTAGATGAAGCCTGTGCTTGTTAAGTCTGTTATGCCCTGTCCTGAGGCACAGAATAAATAACCTGCCAGTCAAGCAAGAGGTAACCATCTCTGGCCAGATTCTATTCACTTCTGATAGATTGAATGGCCATTTATTTTTAACCAAAGCATGTTACTACATTGTTTCCTGTTCACATTCCACCTCTTTCTTTGCAAGTTTATCTGCAGTTTGGTTTCCTGATATACCACAGTGGGATGGCACACACTGGAGTACAGATGTTTCTGGGCAGCCAACTTGCCAAGCCCAGATCTCTGGTGAAGGAGTTTATCGCTCGTGAGGACTTTGAAGCACCGACAGCACATCTGTGAAGATGACCACTCGGTGGCAGTCAGAACTGGTGCTGTGTAATATGTCGGCAGCCTGCTCCAGTGATAGGACCTCAGCTGTGTAGTTGGAACAGAATTTACCAGTGGGTATATACTTCGAGTGGTGGTTTGTTGTCTGGGTATGTGATACAGATGCCAGCATCCCTCCACCCCACATTTCAAATGCACTGGTTGCTGATCCATCTGTAAAAACATTAAATCCACAACTGTTCGGAATAGTTTTCCTGGCTTATACTAAGATCAGGTGATTGTGTGTGGTCATTGAACTCATTTCCAGCTGTAGGTCCATTGAAATAAGTCATTATTTGTACTTTATCGCTGACTTGCTGCAGAGGTACAGCATGTACACATTATTTTATATTAAAGATACATTTATATTTTAAACAATTTATGTAAAAGTTACAAATTTATATTCTGAACATTTCAAGTGAATGATATAAATTTATGTTCTGAATACTTATGTGAGAGGTATATATTTATACTGTCAACTTTGTGTTAAAGGTAGAAATTTATGTTCTAAGCAATTTATGTGAAAAGTATATATTTATATTCTGAAAACTTTATATGAAAGGTATACATTTATATTCTGAATAATTAGTGTGAAAAGTATACATTATTATCCAGATAATTTATGGGAAAGTTAACATTTGTATCTGGATACTTTATGGAAAAGTGTACATTAATATTCAGATACTTTATGGAAAAGTGCACATTTATATCCAGATACTTTATGGGAAAGTATACATTTATATCTGGATAATTTATGGGAAAAGACACATTTAAATTCAGATACTTTATAGAAAAATATACATTTATATCCAGATATTTTATGGGAAAATATACATTTATATCCAGATACTTTATGGAAAAGTTTACATTTATATCCAGATAGTTTATGGGAAACTATACATTTATATTCAGATACTTTATGGGAACCTATACATTTATATCTGGATACTTTATGGGAAACTACATTTATATCCACATACTTTATGGAAAGGTATACATTTATATCCAGATACTTTATGGGAAAGTATACATTTATATTCTGAACACTATATGAAAGACCTAAATTACTTTGTTCTCCTAAATAAGCTTAGTAGTATCAATCATCCAGTGCCTTGCCAGCTGGCACAGGCATTCAAGTATCTCCACAGATCTTAGTCTTTGGTGTTCTGGATACATTCTACTGATGATATTCCTCCAGGCCACTGTCTTAAGCCATCCACCATTTTTTCTCTTGGTCTGTCTCTGCATCTTCTAGCAGTGATCTTTCCAGTCATCCCGATTTTTTCCAGTGCTCCAGAAGTATACATTCAACATTTAAATTATCAATATTTTAATTATTAAAACTGTTACCCATGTCCATAGGGTGAAATGAAGTAGAGGCAGCAGTGAACTCTGTTGTCTATAATGTTTCTCCTGTTTAAGCCAGACTCGTCATCAAGGTAACGTTTGAACTGCTCATCGACATAGTCCAGCAGGGTTTTGTGGCTGTTGAAAAACACAGAAAAAATCAAATGCAGAAGGTGGTGACACAAACAACAGTTTGAGCAATTTATTGCGTTAAATATTTCACCTTATTGTGGCAGGTGCATACTCCAGAGATAGATTTAATATTGCTATTCTTTTGTGATCTATGTAAGAAAAGTGGGACATGATCATTGTGTCTGTTTACAATCGAAGTGATAGTTCATTAGAAAAATCAAGGTTTCAATTATTCACCAGAAAATCAAGGTTTCAATCAACAAGCAGTGAGTCAATCAATTCATTAACCAGTTAACTGATCAAGGAACCAGCTAATCAATGACTCAAGTAGCTAGCTAATAAACATCCAACCAACAAATTAAAAACAAAAACAATCAATCAACAAACTAGATAATGCAACAACCAAACAGCCAATGAACAATCAACAAAATCAATAAATAATCCAGCCAATCAAACAATAAACTAGCTAATGCAACAATCAAACAATAAATGAAACAACCAACCAATCAGAGCAACAATCTAGCTAATTAATGCAACAACCAACTAATTAAAGAAAGACCAGTCAAGCAACAAACTAGTTAATCAAGCAACTGACAAATAAACAATCGCCCCAGTGAAGCAACACACTAGGCAATCAACCAACCAATTAATAAGTCAACCAATCAAGCAACAAACTAGCTTAAGCGTCACCTCCCACGACCAACAGTGAAGCGACTGGATGGAACGCACCTGATGAGATACAGTGAAATATGCCTGGCAATAAATTGTGCAATGTATTGTTTGTATCCGCATTATTTAAATTCATTACAGGAAAACATTGTTTTGAATATCTTAAGCGTCACCTCCCACAACCAACAGTGAAGCGACTGGATGGAACGCACCTGATGAGATACAGTGAAATATGCTTGGCAATAAATTGTGCAATGTATTGTTTGTATCCACATTATTTAAATTAGCTATTGCAAAAAACCAACCAAACAATGAGTAAACCAAACAATAAACAAACCAAACAATGGAGCAACAAACCAAATAGGCAAACAACCAGTCAATCAATAAACATGCCCACCAACTAGTGGAGCAACTAATCACACATTATACTGGGTAATCAAGCAGCCAATAAACTTATGAACAAGCCAACCGATGAAACAAAATGTATTTAATCTGCATATATGGTTTAATAATATGTCTATATTATAGTTGTTGTTCTTTTTCTCATTCGCCTGAGTGAAGTAATTTTGTGGTGCCTGTGATACTTGCAACTTTCACTTGACACAACTAGTATGTAAGTAAATTTTATTCCACCAGGACATCACACAGAGTGATAACACCCGGTGACACAAGGTGCCACCATGTGGATGAGGATCACCCGTGAAGAGGCCCTAGAAACCGCGTTCAATCATAAGGCTATACTGCGGCCCCTGGCAAAAGGGTGGGTCTTCAAAATAATGCAAAATTGCATCCCACAAGGGGATGAGGAGAAACACAAAAACGACATATCTGACTTCATCAAGCCTTTGTTAAAAGGGTTACCTTCCCTGATTTGTACAGTTCAATATATAATAAGACCAGAACCAGCTCTCACCTGTTCTCGCCATTAATAGCATCGTTGAATCCGGGGGTGTCCACAATTGTTAGCTTCAGGCGGACTCCCTTTTCTTCGATTTCCAGTTGTTTCTTCTCTATGTTAACTGTTCTTTCAATTTGATCTGGAAAAAACAGCAGTAGTTATGGCCCTTTAGAATAAAAAAGTTGTTTTTGCTAATGTCTCTCCTGGTGTCTCCCTCAGACCTCACTATGTTAGCGTGGCCTGTATATACCCAATGCTTCAGCAGCTGTGAGCTTCTAACTACTGGTAAAGAGAGAGAGAGAGAGAGAGAGAGAGAGAGAGAGAGAGAGAGAGAGAGAGAAATAGTGGGAGGGAATGAGAGAGTTTTAGTAGCAAAATGGCTAGCGCACTTTTCTGCTGACCTGGCGACCATGTTGTCAATTCTCCATTTATAACCCTGAGGGTTGAACAGATTATTTTTCACAAATCCCTACTTCAACTTCCCTAATGAAAAGCATAATAATTTCTTACGTCCTTCTTAGGACGTTATTTTTTGTTATTTGAAGCCCCACTCTGGCTTTTGCCAGGGGCCGCAATATAGGCAGGTCATCATTATGGCCAAATGTCTGAACGCGGTTTCTGGGACCTCTCCACGGCAATCCTCATCCGCATGGTGGCACTTTGTGTCATCGGGTGTTTATCGCTTGTGTGATGTCCTGGTGGGGTAAAAAGCCAATCCAATCCAATCCCTAATGAAAAGGCAGTTCTTGTTAGAAAGACTATTCTAGATCAACCTAAGACTAAAATTTATGCCATCAATTACACATCTTGTCATCCATTTTTGGGATGCAATTTTTCGTTATTTGAAGCCCTACTTCAGGGGCCGCAAAATAACCAGGCCATAAATATGGTCTAATGGCTGAACACAGTTTCCGGGACCTCTCCACGGGTGATCCTCATCCGCATAGTGGCACTTTGTGTCATCGGGTGTTTATCGCTTGTGTGATGTCCTAGTGGGGTAAAATGTACTACTACTATAATTTTGTTTTGTTTTGGAATTACTTTCCAATTACTTTACTAGTGGCTAACTTAATACTGAAATACGTGATTAACCGGGAGCTTCCATGATGTAGAGGCTAGATGCTTGCCTGCAGATCAGTAGGTCTTAAGCTTGGAAACAGCATCTTGTTTGGGACACTGAAATCTTTTCGCCATAGTAGCGGATTGAAAAAAAAAAAAGCAGAAGGCATGGTACCAGGAAAGAGGCGCTGGTGCTGACCAAAACGAAGGTTGGTACATGATATAAGTAACGCCATGGGTAGGAAAGTGGACCAGATGGAAGAGCTGGCAAGAGAGACAGAGTTCCTTTTAGGCAGATTGTAATGAGAAAGGGCCTGCTATGTGATGATATGTGAAGCACAGACAATAAGCAGATATGTTTAAAAACATCTATTGGTAAAAGAAGACTAGGGTTTCTAGGACAAATAAAAAGAATACCATTAAATCACAGAAAACAAAATAAAGCAATCTTACTAAGGACAGTTAAAAATAGTATACTGGTTAGAGGAATCAACATACATTTGAAAGAATGAAGTTTAAACCCACCAGGACTACACAACCAGAGCTAAACACCTGGTGACACAAATTGCCACCGTTCAGATGAGAATCACACGGGCACAAGTCCCAGAAACCCTGTTCAATCATTAGGTTATATTAAGGTCCCCAAACAACAGTCAGAAGGGGGCTTTAGAATAACAAAAAAATTGCATCCAAGATGGGAACCGTTTCTATAACATACATTTCAGAGTTGTCAGGACATGTAGTGAGAAGAAATTAACTTGAAAATGGGGTGATACCTGGCAATGGACAAGTAATGAGAAGGAATACATGTCAAATGTAATGACAACTGGCAATGGACATTTTTTGAGAAGGAATGGACTTGAAAATGGGATGACAACAGGCAACTGAAACATTAAGAAAAAAACACAGAGAAGACCTGTATATCTTGGCTGTCTGGCTTGGTTGGAACAAAAACACAAGCCTGGTTCACTATCTCGCCAGTACTCCAGTGGGAGGATGACATTTAAACCACCACAAGGAAAGTGGATGGAACAAGAGCACAAGCCTGGTTCATTGTCTCACCAGTAATGCAGTGGGAGGATGACATTTAAACCACTACAAGGAAAGTGGATGGAACAAGAGCACAAGCCTGGTTCATTATCTCGCCAGTACTCCAGTGGGAGGATGACATTTAAACTACCACAAGGAAAGTGGATGGAACAAGAGCACAAGCCTGGTTCATTGTCTCACCAGTACTCCAGTGGGAGGATGACATTTAAACCACCACAAGGAAAGTGGATGGAACAAGAGCACAAGCCTGGTTCATTATCTCACCATTAATGCAGTGGGAGGATGACATTTAAACTACCACAAGGAAAGTGGATGGAACAAGAACATGGACCTGATTCATTGTCACGCAAGTAAACCAGTGGGAGATTGAAATTTAAACCCCTACTAGAAAAGTGGATGGAACAACACATGAGGAGATGGCGAAATCCGGTTCTATTGGCCAGCTACTGTTTTGAGTGCCTAGTGCGACACTGTAAGCTATAAACGTCATAGAGAATGTCTGTTGTCTGCACTCCCAGAGATTGTGTTGTAAACAGCATATTCAGAAAATTGCTGAGTGCCACAAGATTGTCTGTTTGGTTTATGCTGTAAAACGTGGGCACCTGATGATTTGTTGTGAATGCTGGTTCATCAACTTATCAACTATGAATAGAAATTTGGAGACAGCCTGTTGGAGATGGCACCTCTAGCGACTGCCTTATGAATTTGATGCGTGTGTGAATTTTAGGATGTTGCCGGGCCTGTTGTCTGTTTGCTGTTTGACCTTTCACACTGGGCAGTGATGGAATTTTGTGTGGCTTTTACTAGTATACTTCTTCTTCTTCTCCGCGTTCACCAGCTGTACACTCTGGCGGAAGGTTCTGGTTGCTCGTCCACTACTAAACTGCAGTCCTTCTCCAGAACCTGAGTGTTGCGTGTGCATCAGTTTTACAGATCTCATTCTCTTGAATACGGACTGTTGGTTCCTTGCCTCTCCGGCAGATGCACTCCGACTTCAAAGGAAGCTCCCCAATTAGTCGACTCTTATGACATGCTTTTGGAGAGGCAGTGGGTCTATTCTTGTTTTCCCCCACAATGGGGCCCCGGAACCCACACGGGGGTTTTACTAGTATAGGAGAGGAACATTTCTGATGTGACCCGTTTGCAAAGTTTGAACCTCAACTTATAGCCAGGTAATATGAACGTCTTGTGTCCTTGGTGAAAAGCTCACATCTGGCAGCCATAGGTTGCATCCATGCCCAGCTCAGACATCTAATATATCCTCAAATACTATTCCCTATGTTAAAAAGCTTGGAGGTAAAACCTGCAAAGAACTGAAAAAGGTAAGACTCCAACTGTCACTGGGGAGCTCCCTGTTACTGCAGAATCTTAGAGAAATAAACCGGACTGGACACAATAAGCACACACACACAAAAGCAATATTCAAGACTAACCTTTCACACTGGGCAGTTCCCTGTCATTGTAGAGATCTGAGAGAAACAGGCTGTTGACCAGGGTTGATTTCCCCAGTCCAGATTCACCTGGGAATAAACAATGAAAAAATTGCAGTTTCATGCTTGGGTTTAGACAAACTAATACCACAAAGACATAACAATGGCATATCAGGATCGTTGTTATAGAAGCTAATTATCCCTATATTGTTAAATTTAAAAAAAAAAAAAAAAAAAAGCTAACTTAATACAAGCTTATAAAAACTTAGTTGCATTTTCTTTACAAGACTTTGGAAACCAACCTCAGTATTTGTTGGTTGTTTGCTGTACTAAGCAATTTTAAGTTTAATGGTTTGCTGTACTAAGCAATTTTAAGTTTAAAGGTTTGCTGTACTAAGCAATTTTACTTTCAGTAGTTTGCTGTACTAAGCAATTTTAAGTTTAATGGTTTGCTGTAATAAGCAATTTTACTTTCAGTAGTTTGCTGTACTAAGAAATTTTAGGTTCAGCAGTTTGCTGTACTAAGCAAATTTACTTTCAGTCATTTGCTGTACTATGTAATGTTAGGTTTAGTAGTTTGTTGTATTAAGCAATTTTAGATTTGTAGTTTGCTGTACTATGCAGTTTTTGGTTCAGTAGTTTGTTGTACTAAGCAATTTAAAATTCAGTAGTGTGTTATACACAAAGCAATTTTAGGTTCAGTATTAGTTGTGCTAAGCAATTTTAGGTTTAGTAGTTTGCTGTACTAAGCAATTTTTAATTCAGTAGTGTGTTATACAAAGCAATTTTAGGTTCAGTATTAGTTGTACTAAGCAGTTTTAGGTTTAGTAGTTTGTAGTACTAAGCAATTTTTAATTCAGTAGTGTGTTATACAAAGCAATTTTAAGTTCGTAGTTTGCTGTACTGAGAAATTTTAGGTTCAGTATTAGTTGTACTAAGCAATTCTAGGTTCAATAGTTTGCTGTACTAAGCAATTTTTAATTCAGTAGTGTGATATACTAAGCAATTTTAGGTTCGTAGTTTCCTGTACTAGGCAGTTTTAGGTTCAGTAGTTAGCTGTACTAAGCAATTTTAAATTCAGTAGTGTGTTATACTAAGCAATTTTAGGTTTGTAGTTTGCTGTACTGGGCAATTTTATGTTCAGTAGTTTGTTGTACTAAGAAATTTTAGGTTCGTAGTTTTCTTTACTAAGCAATTTTAGGTTTAGGAGTTTTCCTCTTATTCATCAATGGCCTGGTTGCTAAAATACCAAATGGAATCAAAATGGCAATGTATGCCGACGACCTGGAACTGTGGTGCACCGATGAACATGCAACGATAGCCACAAGAACACTACAGCGCGCTACATATGCACTTGAGGCATGGGCGAATAGATGGTGTGTCAGCATCAATACAGACAAATGTAGCACCACACTCTTCACTCTTTCCCAAAGCAAAAAGCGGGCATCATCAAAATAAACGGAATACCCCAAAGAGATGATAAAGAGCCCACGTACCTCGGAGTCACATTTGATGACAGGTTGACATGGAGAAAACATATCAACAAGGCAGCAACCAAAGCCAGGAGGAAGACAGCAATACTAAGAAAACTAAGTGGAACCATATGGGGAGCCAGTGGGAAAATACTCAATAAAGTATACAAGCAGAGCATACTTCCACACTTGGAATATGGGTCAACTGCATGGTGTTCAGCATCTAGTACCACATTAAATGAGTTGGACAAAGTGCAAATCAAGCACTCAGAGTCATCACAGGAGGGATGAAATCAACCCTCATTTTAGAAATGGAGAAAGCTGGGAAAACACAGGCACTGAAAGAACGCAGAGATACAAAGTTGCAAATACAAGCTGAAAAGTTCCTTAGTATGCCAGATCACCCCATGAAAAATAGATTTAAGAACCTAGCCTTGGGACGGTTAAAAAGAAGCAGCTTTATACATCAAGCAAAGAGAATATATAGACAAACTGCTGACCTTCCATAAATTGGTTTTCCACTTAACAGTATTCCAGAACAAACCCCATGGAGAGAGAAATGCAAACTAACAGTACAAATCCAGACAAATGTGAAAGGAATATTTGACAAGAAAGAACAAGATAGTGTACAACGCAGAATGGCCACCCTCAGTTATATTGATGAAGAATACCCACAAGAACAATGGGCCAGAGTCTATACAGATGGGTCCGCAGAAAGTGCAGTTGGAAATGGTAGTGCTGGAGTGTACATAGAATTCCCAGATGGTACTAGGGATAAGTCCAGCGTACCAACCGGAAAGTACTGCCATAACTATGATGCAGAAACTCAGGCTATCAAGATAGCAACAGATAAACTGCTAAATACCAATCTTGGCTCCTAGTATGTAGTAATGCTGAAAGATGCAAAATCAGTACTTGAAGCACTCCAGTCTAGGAAACTACCAGAATTGCAAACACTGCTGACACAACTTAGCCTTCAGCAAAGAGTTGTAATGCAGTGGATACCGTCTCATTGTGGAGTGCCTGGAAATGAGAAAGCTGATCAACTGGCAGGGTAGGTGCGACAAAAGTGCAGCCGGATGTACCAGTCACAGACCACCAAAAGAAAAGAATCATTAAATCAAACAGGAAACCACCAGCTCCAGCACAAGACGACTATTTTATTTTGGACAGATCAGAACAAGTCATTATCCTCCGCCTCAGAACAGGGCACAACCGATTACGTAACCACATGTACACAGAATTCAAAATAGGCGTATTAGCCATGTGCACCTGTGGAAAGGTGCCCCAGACAGAAGAGCATGTACTCCAGGACTGCACCGAATTTGACAAATTAAGGCAAACCTTTTGGCCAGAAAGAACAACAGTGAAACGTAAACTCTATGGACCACTGAATGAATTAACAACAACAGTAAAATATTACAAGAGATAAAATTGCTGATGTAGACAACTTATTTCAGGCGAATGAAAGAAGAAGAAGAAGGTTTAGGAGTTTGTTGTACTGGGCAATTTTAGGTTCAGTAGTGTGTTATACCAAATAATTTTAGTTAAGTAGTGTGTTTTACTAAGACATTTTAGGTTCAGTAGTTTGCTGTACCAAGCAATTTTATGTTTAGTAGTTTGTCGTACTAAGTAATTCTAGGTTTAGAATTTTGCTTTACTAAGCAATTTTAAGTTTAGTAGTTTGTTGTATTGACCAATTTTAGGTTTAGTAGTTTGCTGTACAAAGCAATTTTAGGTTTAGGTTCAGTAGTTTGCTATTACGAATAAACAGCTGGCTCTTCATATCATTGTGGAAAACATACAAAGTAGTCTGCTGCCAACTCGCCTGCAGCTTAATTGAAAGTGGTATTTGAGAAATGGCTCATCATAAATGGGGTCACGAGGGGTTTTTCTGTAGGGTCACTGGTAAGTGGTGAGCTTTGAAAATTTAAAAAAAATTGCCGTTATATTGTTCTTAGGTTTTCTCAACGCGTGTGTTATCCAACATCAGCGTTTATTCTTCATCTCCCGAAACTAATCTCTTGCTGTCCCACCAACCCTGTAACTTTCATTCTATTTGATAAGGATATGTTACATGTCGCAGATCGACCCAGCCTAAAATGGGTACCAGGATGGGCTGTCCTGGGAAAGTAAAGACAGCCGGCGTAATGCTGACCACATTACCCACAGAGTGCTGATGGTCTGTAAAAATATGGGACGCTCTGCCCATATGCCCGATGCGCCGAAAGACGTGAAAAGGGAACTTTACTTTACTTTACTTACATGTATACTTCTTATTGCCAGAGCCTTTTTCTGGCGGTAAACAGTACTGTCACGTTTGCTAGGTATAATTTTTCAGCGCTACTGTATTAGATAGTGAAAACTTTTTTGGAAACTGCCCAGATTTGGTTTTATAGAATTATGACGATAACACCCTGGACAGAGACAGATAAAAAGAGTAATAAAGATGTCTTGAAAGAAACTGACTCACGAAGAGAACTAATTGCCCACATCAGAAAGAGACAATCTACATTCTTTGGTCATGTGATGAGAAAGAGAAAACTGGAGTACATCGTGACAGTAGGAAAGTTGGAGGGAAGGAGAGGCAGAGGGAGACCGAGAGAACAGATGCTGGACGGTTTGACATCATGGCATGGAGGATCATCTGTGTCAGAGTTGATTAAAAGTACACGAGACAGAAGGCTGTGGATAGACATGACCACCAACGCCACACGGCATGGACTTTACAAAGAAGAATTGTAATAGATAGTTTGTGGCAAGTACTTGAACCTAACACATGTGTTGAAATATATGGGAACAACATTCACCGAAGATGGGAGACTGGATTAAGAAATTAGGACTATTTGCAGTAAAGCAAACCACGTACTGTGATAGCTAGCTCTCCACCCCAAGCCAAGACAGACCAAGAGTATAAGGAAGACAGACCAGTTCGTTATTAATATCCTACCCCGATGAAGTCACAGGACAGTGCAACATTTTAGAGGGTGGTAAGACCGGGTTTCCCGGCTTTCTGACGCTTTTAACGACCCCAAAGCATCTAGAACTGGCCCTAACCACAACCTACCAACATTCCATGAGAAAATACAGCGTAGGTCCCACCACTGTATGCAGCCTAGGTCCCACGACTGTATGCAGCCTATCTACCCCCCTCTGAAATATTAGACTGCCCTATGACCTGTGTATTTCCCCTGTTTGGGGTAGGATATTAACAAAGCACCGACAGACCTATAGCAAGATGGAAAGATAACATAAACGAAATTCTGCAACAGCATGATATGTCTGGCACGAGGCGGCCAGGAGAGCGAGAAGCGAAGCCTTATATTTCCCTCGACCCCAGAAGTGGCAAAGGAGGAAGTGGAGAAGAAAATGAAGACTTGAACCTTTATGTTAACTGTTGCTTTTGCTTGGGCTATGCTACGTGTAACTTCTTCAATGCATCTTCCATCAGCTGTTATTAAGGTGCCCCCCAAAAAACTGAATACACTAGCTTGTCCCAGAATAGTTCCGTTTACTTTGTGCCGTTATCTGATACCATTATCATCAGGGTTGCCAATGGGCTTTTTATCAAAACCCAAGCTAAGCTGACCAAAAAACCCAAGCTATAAATAAGCAAGGGAGTCGCCGTGGCGTAGCGGCTAGACGCTCGCGTGCGGATCGGAAGGTCGTGGGTTCGCTCCCTGGCAGAGCCGGACTTTTTCAAAACTTACCTTGACTCCCAGGTCGACCCAGCCTTAAGTGGGTACCGGGTGCAGTCCCGGGAAGTAAAGGCGACCGGCGTGATGCTGACCACACCACCCATCTTGTGCCCTACACGCCTTAAGGCGTAGAAAAGGGTCCTTTAATTTTTTAAAAAATACATAAGCAAAAACAAAAACAAAAAATTCCAAGAATGATAAAAAGTACAAATTTTATGGTTACGAAACGAAACATTTACCTACTTATATTGAAGTAAATAAAGTAAAGGTCCATTTTCCACGCCTTTAGGCGTATTGGAAACATAGGACCAGACCTATATAGACCAATTAGCACCTGGTTTGGTGATGTTTTCATCATCACGCCGGCCGCCTCTACTTCCAAAGACTGCACCTGGTACCCACTCAAGGCTGAGTCGACCTGGAAAGGTCATTTAAAAAAAAAAAAAGTCCAGCCCTGTTTATAAAACGATAGATATTTTAAAAACCCAAGATTAAAATATTGGAACCCAAGGCGTTATATAAAAACCCAGATCTTGGGAGAAAATCCAAGTATTGGCAGCCCTGATCATTTCTGTTATGCGGCGAGCAGGGCTGCCAATACTGGGTTTTTACTTCTAGATCTGGGTTTTTATTTGACGCCTTGGGTTCAAATTTTGAAATCTGGGTTCGAGAAATATATATATATCCTTATATAAAAGTAGGTAAATATTTCGTTTCGTAAGTATAAAATTTGTAATTTTCAACAATCTAGGGTTTTTGTTTTATTTTTTGTTGTTTGTCTATGTATTGCTTGGGTTTTTGTTCAGCTTAGCTGGGTTTTTCAAAAGCTCTTTTTTGGCAGCCCTGGCGATTGAGCGTAGTCGGACATTGTTCGTCATCTCACACCACCACCTGAATCTCGTATCATGTGGTATGTCAATAGCTGATGTCTGAAAAAGAATGCTCAAATCATCTCTAGGTGCAAACATCAAGTCTGCTAGGCTTACCTACAACCATCAGTGTAAAATCAAATCCTCTCCTCACCGCCTTCCTGTGGACCTGCTCAGGTAGCGTAGCAAAGCCAATGTATTCATCATCATCCTGTAGGATACATTTACAAACATATTACATTTTTTTAAAAATAATTACATCTTTACCTTCAATCAACCTCCTCACACGAAAGAAACAGACTGCGTACAAGTTACACTGTCGGCATCAGTAATCTAGTAATCTTAGTTTCAGCTTCATAGCAAACAGGTCACCCCATAGTTGCTCCGCTCCTGTGCCAACGAAAATCACACAGAATGTTTATCACAGTCTCTTGTGGAAAGATTGACAAACTGCTGTCTCAGCATATGCACTAGCATACACACGCATTAAAAGCATACGGTAGCCATCCGAAGTGCTAACACAAACAGTCCAACCTTAGAAATGCAGTTCATCATGGATGGTAGCAGAAGTCACCCACAGATCAGCAGTTGCCCATGCGATCAATTTTAATCACACAACGGCACCACCAGTATTGCGATAACAGGCATCGCACCATTTTCTGAATCTACAATTCACACCAATACGTTGGTCACAGTAGAAAACCATTCCAAACAGAATTCGCAGCTCACAGTGTCCCGCCATGCATTCAACTCAGATGCTGGGCGACGAAACTATGTCCTTTCAGTCTACAAATGGAGCAAAAATGCACCGGCCACCGTCTGGCAGAAGCAAAACATTTTGCCACGGCTCACAATAGTAAAAGTGCCTAGCGTCCTTTTTGTCCGGAAGTCGGCATCAGTGGCTTATGCATTGCGGATGCGCTTAGTAGTGTCTGAAACCCGGGTTCGATCCCAGCTGCAGGCGGTTTTGGTAGCAGATTGCCTTGCGTTAGTGTCGACAGTGGTAATGAGAGCCCGCCGTTTAGTGGCAGTGGCAAACTACTAACGTTAACCGGACACAACAGACTCTTCAGACATACGTACCAGAATGTCAAAACTTGGGATTGAATGAGTGCCCATACGGACATGCACCACCGAATATCTTTGCATGTGCTACATACATGCTCAATACATGCAGCAGAGAGATTCCAGGTTAGGCCGGTTGGTATTCCAATGAAAACCAAGCTGTGTGAAATAGTGAAAGACATGCGTCGCACCACAGACTTCATAGAGGTCTGCGGTTTTGCCATTTGAAAACCACTGGAGGGAGAACGAAAGGAAGGAGAGAATGGGATGGGGGAGAATTGTTCAATCCAAAACCGATTGAAGTAAGCCCGAGGTGTTACGGGTTTAGTGTCAGCTAGTGCATAACTTGAGTGGACTCCCCTGGGGAGTCATCACTGACTGTTGCTGTCATCTCTGATAATCTTACCATCAACAGGTGTCGTGCCGATACGCATAAGCAATCTTGGCTGAGTACAGTGTTTTTCAATCTTTTTACATCCGCGGCCAACAAGAACCGGGAAAACTCATCTTAGAGCTAGCAAAACATGTATGTTTGTATGTATGTATATTTTACCCCACCAGGACATCATACAAAGCGATAAACACCCGGTGACACAAAGTGCCACCATGCGGATGAGGATCACCCGTGGAGAGGTCCCAGAAACCTTATTCAGCCTTTAGGCCAAATTAAGGGCGCGACTATATTTAGGGCCCCTGACAAAAGCCTGGGTGGGCCTTCAAATAAAAAAAAAAAGTGCATCCCATATCTGGACGGCATGGTTTTTTCCTAACAAAAAGCTGAAACAGAAAGCAATGTAGATGGCAGTTTACTTAATAAATCCTATGTCATAAAATTACTTTACGAGAATGCAACGCCACGATGAGAAAAATAGAAGAGAAGGAACAAACCCTAGATGAAAAACTGGAAAACAATCTAGCAAGCACTCGACAACGACGACCAAGAAGAGGAAGACGATATCTCAGACCAAGCCAGTGACTGAGAAATACAGGTAGGCGACATTCACGAGGACAGACGCCCAAGCAGATCAAGGACATGCCGCCTGCTACAGCAGCCATGATGACAGCAGCCCAATCAGACCTAAGACAACTCTTGCCAGCGACAGCCAATGAGAAACATGCCAGAGGACAAGACGCAACAGAACATGCCCGCGTAGTCCTTAGGAGAATTAAGCTCTTATCAGGGTAGCGCCAAAGGAAGCGGCAGAAGAACACCCTCACGCAGGAAGCGAAGGAGAGGCAGACGCCGGAGAGCCTAGCCGTACTTTGATAACGAATTTGAAATAAAAGACCAGTTGAAAGACGAGCTAAATTTACCGCAACCTTTAAGCAAACGTACAAGGAAGGAACTCCAACAAACACCCTAATTATATCCTTCAATAACAGGTTGAACGGGGTCAACTCATAGAAAAATAAAAAAAAGTCTAGAAAATCTCATACACGTGGCGGGGGCGTTAAATCTGTTGGACGAAGCACTGCAATAACATTCTTTCTATTTCTCTGTGTTGGTTTTTATTACCGACATGGCTGACGAAGTCCTTTCCTACAAGAATGAATCTCGGGGGGGGGGGGGGGGGGGGGGACCAACCATCTCATAGCTCAATAACTCAGGCATGGATATTTTTTTTTAAAGTGATATCCACAATTCAGACAGTGATTGCATTTTATGTTTTTGTACACAAGACTAACATCAGAAAACTCGATCACCTTTTCTTTGTTATGATAATCGACCGCGTATGATTGTTATTTCTCTCAAGAAGGGATTATTAATAAAACGTTTGCCTCTATCAGGATCCTCATTTTTTAGGAAAAAAAATAATGAAAGTTTTTAGCTGTCTTTCGTTGCTGACTTGCTATGCTGAATATCACTTGTACCTGTTTGATTCTCATCCTTGGGGTTTCATCCTACAAACTACAGTCGGGGGGAGGGGGGGGGGGACGACTTACCCTACCCCGCTACATAAATAGGCAGACATTTTTGGCCTCGACCCATAGCTTGAAGAACATTGGTCTATCCCACCTGCGTGGCGTCCATATAAGTAGTCTCAGTAATGCTTACAAAGAGAAATAATCCTTCTCCTGCCTTTTGTTGCCAGTGGTTTTCAGATCACGAGGTCACAAGCCTCTACAAAGTCTCTGGTGCGACGCATGTCTTCCCATGACCCATACAGTTTGCTTTTCATTAGAATGCCAGGTGCTTTATTGATATCCCACCCCAAACAGGGGAAATCCACAGGTCACGGGACAGTCTAATATTTTAGGGGGTGGTAGATAAGCTGCATGTAGTCGTGGGACCTAGGCTGCATGTAGTCGTGGGACCTAGGCTGCATTTTCTCGTGGGACGTAGATAGGTAGGGGTTAGGACCATTTCTAGATGCTTTGGGGTCGTTAAAAGCATCAGAATGCCAGGAAACCCACTCTTACCACCCTCTAAAATGTTGAACTGTCCTGTGATTGTCATTTGAGGGTAGGATATTAATAAAGCACTGAATGCTAATTCCGGGATCTGCCTACTGCATGTAGAGAACAAGTCTGTAGTACAGCTCAGTATACTGTGTTGACTGACAACACGAGCAATATTCTGAATACACAGTACTGAATTTCTTTTACTTATGGCTGCAGTGTCTCCTGTGTTTAGTATGCAATCTAAATATAATTATCTGTGTTCTTTCGTGTTCCAATGGGTTACACGGGTTGCCTTGATCTGCGTTTTATTTTCCTCATAACTGCATCCTGTATCGGGATGTTCTGTGTGACTTCCTATATTTGCTAAGTAGTCTGCTCTTTCATTTTCCTAAATGTGACAGTGGTCTGGGATCCACGGAGCACAGCTTACCTGGTTAGCCGATTCATCTATTTCAAGACGAAGTGCATGTGGTTTCATAGCAAAAGCGAATAGTGCCTAGTGCAGCAAAACCTTGCATATGATATCACAACGTCTAGTGTGAGAATGGAGGTGGAGGCAGTCTCTGCTGTCATCTGCTGGCTTAAGAATACACACATGTCGTTATTGTAAATGACTCACAGAGCATGTTGTGCAGAGTGGCAAGCATCACTTCAGAGGTCCCGGGTAGTTAGCATCCTTTGGATATTTTGTCCAGGTCATGCCGGTGTATAGGGAAATGAGAAGACAGATAGGCTGGCTGGCTCTGCACCACTTGATGGTGAATTGATGTATGACAAGTTAGCTATGTGAGGGCCCTTTGGGACCGAGTAAACAGTGCGGAGGCGCAGATAGATCATTACGGTCTGAGGAGAATGGTGCTGCAAGGAGTTACCAGGAAATCTAGCTGACGCTCAACACTCAGGGAAAGGATGAGATGGATATACAATCAGACGGTTACTGGCACCATCGTAACTGGAACTCGTCGCTTGCAGACGAGTGAGACTAGCAAGACCCGCCCGCGTTAAGTCTTCCTCAATGATAGCATGTGATTTCAGGACTGCTGTTGTCAACATTTGTGTTTATCTGTATCTCATTTTGCATACGCCTTGTTTAATTACGCAAAAATAATTATATCGTCTTCAGTGGTTAAAAAATATAAAAATATATTTGAAATAAGTTGAAATGTATAAAAATCATACTTCAAAATAAAATAAAAAATTTTAAGTAAAAATAACATTTGTGACTACCATCTGCTGGCAAGCTCAGCTGGGAGGGAACTACAAACTTTCATTACCCCGTCTAGTATATAGCCTCTGGCACAAGGCACGTGGAGTGAAGTTAAAGGGTTAGCAGGGGTCACACTTAGGCCACAACGTCGAACCCGATCAGACAGCGGTTAACGACCTTTTACTCTCTCTCTCTCTCCCCAGGTCATGCAATTCGAACACCTTATAATGTGCGTGTGTGTGTTTGTGTGTATATGTGTGTGTTTGTGTGTGTGTGTGTGTGTGTGTGTGTGTGTGGTGTGTGTGTGTGTGACTGAAAGAAATACACAAAGAAAACGAACACTGAATCAAAGGTCACAGAAAAACGAACTGTTTATACTGCAGGGTTTTTACTACATTAAGGGTTATGTAGAAAATATAAGGTGCAGGTCAAATCAGTAGTGTTTTATAAAGCAGAAACATGGACTAGAAGAACTAATACAATTACTGATAAACTACACACATTCGTGAATTGGTGCCTGCGCAGAATAAAAGGAACTAAATGGCATGACAAAATTTACAGTCTTGAGCAAAGGAGGAGAACTAAACAAGTTCCAGCGACTTTTAAGATGTGAAGTCTTCTGTGTTTGCCGATCAAAACCACGACACTGGGCTACAACCTAGTATCTGTAAGACGACAAAACCACGACACTGGGCTGCAACCTGTTATCAGTAAGACGACAAAACCACGATACTGGGCTACAACCTGATATCAGTGAGACGACAAAACCACGACACTGGACTACAACCTGTTATCAGTAAGACAACAAAACCACGACACTGGACTACAATCTGGCTTCAGTAAGACAACATAACCACGACATTGGGCTAAAACCTGGTGTCAGTGAGACGACAAAACCACGACACTGGGCTACAACCTGGTATCAGTAAGACGACAAAACCACGACACTGGGCTACAGCCTGGTATCAGTAAGTCAACAAAACCACGACACTGGGCTACAGCCTGATTTCAGTGCGACGACAAAACCACAACACTGGGCTACGGCTTGGTACCAGTAAGAGACACAAACACGACACTGGGCTACAGCCTGGTATAAGTAGGACGACAAAACTACGACAATGGACTACAACCGGGTATCAGTGAGACGACACAGCCACGACACTGGGCAACAGCCTGGTATCAATGAGACGACAAAACCACGACACCGGGTTACAACCTGATATCTGTGAGGTGACAAAACCACGACATTTGGCTACAACCTGATATCAGTGAGACAACAAAACCACGACAAAGAGCTACAACCTAACGTCAGTGAGACGACAAATCCACGACACTGGGCTACAACCTGATAATAGTAAGACGACAAAACCACGACTATGGGGTACAACCTGATATCAGTGAGACGACAAAACAACGACACTGGACTACAGCCTGGTATCAGTAAGACGACAAAACCACGACACTGGGCTACAACCTGGTACCAGTGAGACGACAAAACCACAAAACTGGGCAACAGCCTGGTGTCAGTGAGAAGAAAAAAGCAGAAAACAGGGAGGAACTCATATTAAAATCGTCTCCTTGCGCGAACAAGACAGAATGCAACATCAGGCTGATGTACACCTTACTAGTGTCCCATATACAATATTCGGGGAGGTTGAATGGGGTATCTGGGATCTTCCTTGCTGGCTTACATTCCAGATTTAGATTTTGGTATATCAGAGTGGTAAAACCTTCAGATAGAGGCCCGGGGTAGGTTGAGGAACAAACGAAAAGACGGAAGAAAAAAGTTCGTTAAAAACAGCCGCGGAGACACATACACACACACACACACACAGAGAGAGAGAGAGAGAGACAGAGAGAGAGACAGAGAGAGAGAAAGAGAGAGAGAGGAGAAAGAGAGACAGAGAGGGGGAGCAATAGACACAAGACAGACAGCCAAAGGGGAACACGGACAGATAACTGGAAAGACAGAAAGAAAGAGAAAGAGAGAAAGAGAGAGAGATAGAGGAGATATATATATATATATATAGTGATACAGATAGAGAGAGAGAGAGAGGAGAAAGATATGTATATATAGTGATACAGAGAGAGAGAGAGAGAGAGAGAGAGAGAGAGAGAGAGAGAGAGAGAGGATAACTGGTAGAAGAGAGCAAAGTTGAAAACTCTTTTCCACGAATTTAGGGGTATCGGGCATATAGGGCTAGACCTATATTTGTTATAGACCATCGGCACTTTATGGGTGATGTTGTCAGTATCTCGCCGGCTGATTTACTTCCAAGGATGCACCTGGCACCCATTCAAGGCTGGGTCGACCAGGGAGTCAAGGTCATTTTTTGAAAGAAAAAAAACCTAATTATGACCCGAACCCACGACCCTCCGATCCGCAGGCTGGCGTCTAGCCGCCAACGCCACAGTGACTACAAGCAAGAATGAGAATGAGTATGTTTTGTGTGAGATGTTTCTTTGTTCTGACCAGAATTACAGCCTTTTGCTGTAAGATAGGAGCTAGCTGTCATCAACATCATTATCATCATCATCATCATCAACATCATTATCATCATCATCATCATTATCATCATCATCATTATCATCATTATCATCATCATCATTATCACAAATTTCCTCTTCTGTCGTTAAGCGTTGTGGGGAGGAACACTTTGCGATCCATTGCTTGACAGGCAGCATTGGCTATTGTCATTCCGTGTCGATGTAGAATCTCTTTAATATCCTCAGTCCATGTTCTCCTAGGACGGCCTCTTTATTTCAGTTCAGATCTTCTCATGTGTAGCGCTTACGTTAGTAGTTGTTCTACCTACATTCTAACTAAATGACCAAACCATTTGTTTCTCAGTGAATTTGTTGCATGATGTTGTTACTACAGTTTGTCTGATAATATTATTTCTAACTTTGTCTAGGATGGTGAAGTTGGCGGCTTTTCTCAGGCATTTCATTTCTTCCTCTTCTTCTGCTTTTCTATCCCCCAATGGAGCATAGGCCCTCAACCAACTCACGCCAAGTCGTTCTATCCTTCGTCATTGCATAGAGCTCTCCCCATGTCCTCCCAGTCTTTCTAACTTCATTCTCCAGCTCTCTTCTCCACGTGTTTTTTGGTCTTCATTATTCCTATGCCCCTGTGGGTTCCAATGCAAAGACATTCTAGTTATGCTGTTCTCCTGTTTTCTCAGTGTGTGTCCTATCCAACGCCAGCGTCTTTTCCTCACCTCTTGGTCCACTGGAGCCTGTTTAGTTCCCTCTCAAAGTTCTACATTAGTTATTCTATCATACCATTTGATTCCCTCTATTCTGCGCAGGCACCAGTTAATGAACGTCTGTAATGTATTAGTTATTGTCTTAGTTGTTCTCCATGTTTCCGCCCCATACAATAGTACTGATTTGACATTAGAATTACAATTTTTTAGTTTAGTATTTCTTTTAATTTCTTTTGACCTCCACAAATTCCCTAGTGCTATGAAAGCCCTTCTTGCCTTTTGTATTCTTATTTTAATATCTCTATCAGTTCCTCCATCTTTATCAACAATACTGCCCAAATAGGTGTACGACTCAACGTCTTGGAGTGGGGTGCCATTAAGAGAAACCACACTACTATTTGCCTGATTTATTTTCATTATCTTTGTCTTTCCTTTATGGATTTTCAGACCAAGCTGCTGTGATCTCGCATCAAGTATATTTAATTTATCTTGCATCTGATTCCGTGAATGGGCAGAAGAGCAATATCATCAGCGAAGTCCAGATCATCAAGCTGTTTTGTAGGGGTCCACTGAATTCCATTCTTGGTGTTAGCAGTTACTGTTTTCATAATCCAGTCTATAGCCAGTAAAAATAAGAGAGGCGACAAAAGACATTCCTGTCGCACACCTGTTTTTATTTCAAATGCATCTGTTAGCTTTCCTTCATGAAGAACTCGACATTTCATGTTTTTACTAAGTTGATAATTTTCTGTGGGATTCCATAGTGTCCCGTCAATTTCCAGAGAGATTCCCTATCAATGCTGTCAAATGCTTTTTCATTGTTTATAAATCCAATGTAAAGTGGTGAGTTCAGTTCAATGCTTTGCTCTATTATAATACGTAATGTGGCTATCTGGTCAGTACAGGATATGTTTGACCGAAAACCTGCCTCCTCATCTCTTAGCTTTTTATCAATAGCATCTTTAAATCTTTCCAAAATAATTCTACTTAATATTTTTCCAGGAACTGACAGCAACATAATTCCTCTATAGTTTTCACACTCCTGTAGATCACCTTTTTTGGACAGTTTCACAAGATATCCTTCTCTCCAGTCTTCTGGTAATTCTTCGGTCTCCCAGACTTTACTGAATAATCTATGTAGCAATTCTGTTGATGTGTTTATGTTGTCCCTGATGGCTTCAGCTGGGATACCATCAGGGTCTGCCGCCTTTCCTTCCTTGAGAAGATTGATGGCTTTTCTAATTTTCTCTTTAGTATTTCATTTAGCAGGTGTTAATTTTACGTAGGTTAGCATTTGATAATGTCCAAGTCTGGCACTGGTAGCACAGTGTTGGTATGAATATGCTGTTTATAACCTGTTTCCTGGAGCTCATACTTATATTTGGATGTATTGATAACGGTGTAATTTGGTATACAAGTGCACTGACTCGCAAACGACCGTCAGTTGTACTTAACCCGCCAAAGAGGCGACCTTCAGTTGTGTGAAGTAAATACAATACAGGGTGTGGTCAGAATGTAGAGTGTCACAGTACACTGAACGCAATAAACAATGCATTAAGTTTAAGGTTTTGAACAACGGATCAACATCAAGGCACACGGGTGTGACCCAAAAGTGCTCCGTTCTTCTTCTAACGCAAGTCTGAATCCGAAGAAGCTCAGCACAGTGCACAGGCTCTGTAGCACCGGTGAGGATCCTGAAATACTTTGGGTAGATTTTTAACTCAAAATTTTGCCCGGGCAGCGCCTTTAGGCTAATCTTTTTTATTTCCAACTGCAAAGGGATTTTTTACGTGCGCAACAATGCACACGGGCGTCCATTCTCACTACCCAGAGACCAGGATGAATTACTAGAAGTCCAAGTCCACGTGAACAAATCCCAGCTCTTACCGAGGATCGAACCCGGAACCTCTAGCCCTCGAGGCGGACACCATGCCACGGGACCACGAAGCCACCTGTAAAAATGCATTAATTGAACAGGCAACGAAAGAAAAGACAAGTAAACACATTTAGATGTCAGCTGCAGTCATAACATACAGGAGCCAACATAATTCTGTAGGACAAGTCAGTAAAGCGCCTCTACGTTACTGGTGCATCGTTCCTATGATGCAAGATTTATATTTGATCGGGATTGTCTTCTGTCTTAACGCTTAACGCTTAACGGCAGAAGTGGAAACTGATGATGATGGTGATGATATGGATATTTAAACCAAATATTGAGACAGCCAGCTCCTATCTTACAATAGAAGACATCCCAGATCTTATTCATTTTGTTCATTTGCTGCTTTCGCATATTTCTGGATTTTCTTCAAGGTCTAATTGTTGTTTAAATTAAAAGGATGGCGATTGCAATGCAGAGATTGAACAGCATTAAAAGTCTATGGTTAAGCACCTGCAAGGAGATACAAATTAGAATTTTTAGAGCATGCATCTTCCCTGTGGCTACATGCGGATGTGAGTCGTGGACTATCACTGTCCTTAAGAAAGAGAATAGGGGCTTTTTAGCTAAAATGCTATAGAAAGATTCTCAGAATATCTTGGACAAAGAACATGAGAAATGACATCTTAGAAGATCTGAACATCAAGGAAGATTGGCTAATGAACAGCATCCTTTCTCGAAAGCTGAAATATTTTGATCATATCAAGCGCCACGACGGATTGGAAAAAAATTAAAGCAGAAGGCATGGTACCAGGAAGGAGGGGCAGGGGCCGACCAACACGAGATGGGCACAGGATATAAGTGACTCCTTGAGTGTGAAAGTGCATGAATCGGGAGAACTGGCGAGAGACCGAGTTTATTTCAGGCAGACTGTGATGAGAGCGACGTTCTGCAAAGGACCTGCTACATGATGATGATGAATTGTTGTTTATCAGTTTTTCAAACACGACAGTGAGAAATATTTCAGTAGATTTGTCCTGGCACAGGAAAGGAGCAAGTATGGAGAAACCCGATTGCAGGGATGTATAAACCTCGACTAGCCCGGATCTCCAGCGTAGTTGGCTAAACCGGATTGCGCGGTGACCGGGTGACGAACTCCTTGTGGTCCGGGTTCACTCCCAGGGGTAGGCAGAAAAGCCACATTTCTCCCAGATTTACCGTATTTACAGTGGAATCAAGGCAGAAAGGTTGCGATATCCATAATACCGAGCCTAAGGGTTAACAACTCATGGCTTCTGGATACTAAAACAAACAAACAAACGTCGACTAAGACTAAGACTTATGTTTATAAACACAAATCGCCTTTCGGTAGGTGATGCGGTCAACACCACGAAGGCCGGATATACTTGCTCCCCCATTTTTCATCTTACCTGTTATCTTACATTGGACTTATGTCGCGTGCGGATGTGCACTAGAACGCACCAGTACTGAGTGAGTAAATAGGACGTCAAAAAACAATACGTCAGGTTGTGAAGGGATTGTATTCTAGGAGATGAAAGTCGAAGTTTGACCAAGGCGGACGTTTGGGTCCGGCCTTGGTGTGGATCCTTGAGGATGCTTTACCCCGGGATGCCACGGTGGATCCTTGAGGACGTTTTACCCCGGGATGCCACGGAAAGCAGTTGATGTTTACAGTCCGAAGGAGACGGACGTGTGGATCCTTGAGGACGCTTTACCCCGGGATTCCACGGAAGCAGACGTTGTATAAAGTTGGATCCTTGAGGACGTTTTACCCCGGGACTCCAATATAAACTTCAGAAGAAAGCTGGTATATTGTCACAATTCGGCAGTAAGCTGGTATACTTACATTAACTTATTCAGACTGCGGAACAGAAGACAGAGATGACTGTCTGGATCTCAAGGTCGGACTGCGACCCGTCGTGAGATCATATCAGTCCATGGATGTACGAGCGGGCTTTTGTTGATGTGTTTGAATGAGTCTGGATTATTAATTGCATATTTTCTCCTCGTGTTGATCATTGCTATTGTCAATACACAAATGAAACCTTTAAAGAGAGTTTTCGTTCCGCTACGTTTGGAAGCTTCAACATTCAACATGTTGTGTTACACTTGGCCAGTGGCATATAAAGTTGTTGATACCATTTGTTACATTGCGACGCCCATATTCACCTTTGGTACGCCGCACATCACCACGCAGCCTTTACAGCACGTCACACTGTATTCCAAGCTTTCGCTCGTCACAACTTATAGGTAATTTATTAATATACTACCCCCCAAGACGACGTCACAGGACAGTCCAACATTTTTTAGAGGGTGGTAAGACCGGGTTTCTCGACTTTCTTATGCTTTTAACGACCCCAAAACATAAAGAACTGGCCCTAACCAAAACCCACCAACGTCCTGAGAGAGAGTGCAGCCTAGGTCCTACGACTGCATGCAGCCTATTTACCACCCCATGTCGGGTAGTTACGGCCGTTGCCATTCACAGTTTTTTTTCTGACTAATATTCATTTCCGGTGGTCACACACATGTCAGAAATTCAGCTGTATAGAGAGATATGTGATTTCTCTCGGAGACACTTCAGGTAAGTGATTTTGTGCATTCTTGTTCGCATTTGTAGTGTTGTATACTCATGTAATGTGCTGATGAAGGCTCTCTGGCAGTAGCGTTCACTTATCGTTTTTCAATTTTTTTCTTCTTCGCGCTCAACGGCTTCAATAACGGCGATAAGTTCTGGTTGTTCGTCCATCTCTGGACTTTAGTCTTGTTCCAAAACCTTAATGTTTTGTGCACATCCATTTTATATATCTAACTCATTTGCATGTAGATTGTTGGTTCCTAGCCTCTCAAGCAGATGTACTCCGACTTCGAAGAATGCACCCAATTAGTCGACTCTTACGACATGCTTGTTGGGGAGGCAGTGGGTGTATTCTTGTTTCCGCCACACTGGGGCTCTGGAACCCACACAGGAAATGTATCTACTATGTATGTGATAATGCGAAGCTGGCTGGTTCTACGTTTGGTTTGGTTTCTATCTTTTCATGCCATTACCATTGAGCATGCTCCGTCCTCATCGTCAGCAGCCAACGCAAAGTTCCAATACTGATGGTACCACTCACAATCTGGTTTTATGTCTGTCTTGCCTTTTCTCTGAGTGTATTGAGTCAGCCAGACCCTCTGGTTACACCCAGGTGCCTCATTCTCTCCAGGCCATAATAATCTTGTTTCTCTACTAATTCCGTTGCTTGTTCCCAAAGGGTCTTGAACACATCTGCCTTGTCGTGTATCAATTCATCACCTAGTGGTGCATATCCAACCTATCTGTCTACCTGTTCATTACCAACCACGCTGGCATAGCCTGGAGAAAAGATTCAAAGTATGCTCACTATCTGTGACCTTCCCAGTGAAGCTTGTCACTTTGCTCGAAGCATCCATGTCTTCACCTTTCTCAGCATGCCCTCAGAGTCTGTTACAATTACGAGATTTGTATGCATCTTGTTCTCTAGCCACTGGAGAGCTACAGTTACTGCCTCCACCTCCATTCTCATGCTAGATGTTGTAGTGTCAAATGCCAGGCTGTTTGAACTAACGAATTACCATTGGCCTTCGCTACGAGCGCCCAGGCACATCTCTTCCCCCTCAACACCGAGCCATCTGTATAGATAATCCCATTACCCTTATTCTGTTTCTTACCTTATACTTGGCTGGAGTGTACTGTATACGTCTAGTCAACCGTCGTCTCAGGCCAGGAGTAGCCGGGGGAGTAGACGGTGGGGAATCAGCATTCCCTGTCTGGGGCGAATAATCCGAAGGGGAAGAAGGAAGTCTCTCTAGCTCATGGCAAAGAGCCACGGAAGCTTGTCTTCGCACAGGCGGGACTGGTCCGTTTGGTGGTGGTAGAGGTGGTCGGGCATCCATTGAAATCATTCACACAGTCTGAATGTATCTAACCACTTGAAGTGAATAGTCAGCCCGCTTGGCCGAAATGTTATTCACTCGTTTGACTTTAAACTAACAGTATACACGTATTTTGTCCATTATTTTTAAATGATATTTATGAAATAGACTGAAATAAACGAAAAGTTATTACAAAAAGTAAAGGACAGTGACTATCTGATGTTCAACCCCATCAGGACAGCACACCAAACGATAAACACCCGATGAGACAAAGTGCCACCATTCAGACGAGGATCACACAGGGACAGGTCTGAGAATCCCCATTTAACTCATACGCTGGGTTGGTTAAGTTCCCCTCCCCTGACAACAGCCAGGGAAGGGTTTAAAAAAATGCGCACCATATTGTGGTGCTTTCAACACGAAGGACGAAATATATATATATATATATATATATATATATATATATATATATATATATATATATATATATATATATATATATATATATATATATATATATATAGAGAGAGAGAGAGAGAGAGAGAGAGAGAGAATCAATTCTAAGTAAATCTATACTCAAAGAAATGTTTTCCCGTTGTTAATTTGAACAAAGAATACACAAACAAAAAATATTGCACACTTTATTGTCTGGAATATTTCTCTGTATCATAAAAGATATGGTTCTTACATTGAGGCTGCCCTGGTGAAACATGCAGTTATATTTGATCGTTGTTGAATTTGTACTTCAGTTATAAAGGATTCACTTATCTGCATCTGACGAGATACAGCAAAATACGTCAGGTAATGAATTGTGCAGTCTATTGTTTGTGTGTTCTTTGTTCACATTTAAACCGTTAAACTGCACCATACGTAAACAGGAAACAAGAAAAATCCAGCACAAACAATCGGAACACTATTGCATCATGGAACAATAAACTCGCCAGGGTTTTCAAACGAAACCATCTCCACACGAATTCACACGTTCAGAGGTGCCGACACAAACAAAGTATAAGGTTCAGCCCCTTAAATATATTTTTTTAGTAAGAGAGGAGTTCAAGGGAATTAAAACTTGTTTGAGTGCACAAAAATAGTAACAATAATTAAGTGCGGTATGGAAAATTAATGTTTGAGAAAAATCATAAATATAAAATTTAAAGAATTTAAATTATTGATATTAGTGAAATACCTGGACAAATACCTTAAAAACAAAGAAGGTGGAGATATATTGGGCAAACTCTTATAGGAAATGACCAAAGAATTATAAAACAAGTACTAAAATGGGAAAAAAGTGGTCTGAGAATAAGAGGACGTCCAAGGAGAACATTAAAAAGAACATTATTACAAGAAGTTACAAATGCTTGGGCTGAACTCAGTGTCAGAAATCGAGAGAGCTGCAGAAAACAGAGCGGAGTGGTGGAATCAAATGCGAGCCTTTTTTTGACGTCTAACGGCACACGACGGATATGGACAATAAATGCAACATTATCAAATGTACAAACACATACTTAAATAGAGACAGTCTATACATAGCTATTGGGTCCACTCAGCGTTGTTGTAAATGTCCGAGAAGCAGGTTAATAAGAAAGGGGGTTGGGGGAGAGTGGGTGCCCTGCCCCTCTCAACTAAACTTGAGGGGCGGGGGGGGGGGGTGCTCCAAAGGCCTCGTCCCCCAGGTTTCAGCGCCTTTGTACAGGTCCCAGTCGAAAAATGAACAAACTGCACGTGTTTCTTGCACGGAATCACACCTTTAAACGTTGCCAGGTTAAACAATGCCTTCCACGTGACATCGTCATTCTCTGACCACAAACAGCCGCTTGGGTCTCAGCGTGGCCTTCGCTGTCTTCTATAATTTGGTCATTTCAAACAGCAGCTGTGTTAGGACGACTTGTCTAAATAAAACAGGCTTGAAACCATATTGAAGTCGGCCTAAATGCATGGTGTCAATGTATGTGTGTTTTGGAAAGAGCGGGTACTACAACGGGTTTCTCAATGCTCAGTCTACGAAGGCTCAGGTGATTGGGTCATACATGGGGAATGGAGAATGGTTGAGTCTCTAATGACACCCTCTATGGCAGGGCTATTTAATTTTCGGCCTGCGGGCCAAACCTGGTCCGCGCAGGCCTAGCAAGCGGCCCGCTGATCATTGCCAGATGTGTTGCGTTAAAGATGTCTCCATGGCGGCACTTAGGTCTGTGGCCCTGAACCACTTCCATATTCAAAATTGTGGCCCTTTGGTAAACTTAGTTGAACAGCCCTAGGTTATAATTCCGATAGTATCAGTAACTGTCTGATTGTACATCCGTCCTGAATTTCGCTTGAGTGTTGAACGTCAGTCAGATCCCCTGGTAACTCCCCATAGCGCCATTCTCCTCAGGCGGTAATGATCTATTTGTGCCTCTGCACTGTTCACTCATTGCCGAAGGGCCCTGACAGCATCTAGCTTGTCATACATCAGTTCACCACCAAAAGATGCAGAACCGGCCAGTCTATCTGCCAGCTCGTTTACTAACACTTAGCGTGACCTTGAGAACATATCTAAAGGACGCTTACCCGGGACCTCTGAAGCCATGCTTGCCACTCTGCACGGAGCATGTATGTCTCAACCTTTCTCAACATACTGGGTGAGTCAGTGACACTGAAGACGTATGTGTACAGCTGATTCTCAACCCACCATTTTCAGGGAGGTGCGAAACACTCAGGTTCAATCAGACCGTCCTCCTTTTGTGACCCAATTTTTCGTTATGTTGAAGCCCCACCCTGGCAATTTAACCTAACGGTTGAATGCGGTATCAGGGACCTCTCTAGGGGTGATCCGCATTGGCATGGTGGCACTTTGTGTCACCGGATGTTTACCAATCTGAAAAGTTTACTGACTCCTCCTTTTGTCAGCCGTCCTTGGGATCGGCCTTAGCGGAGTTAATCTTGTTTGAGAGAGCATTTTTTTTTTACTGTTGGTATTTTTATTATTTACTTTTGTGTGTGTGTGGTCTGAATGGTAAAAATAAATACCACAATATTTACGAAATTCCAAAAAAGGTATAAGGAAATACTTAACAAGAGAACTTCTAAACATTTGTTAAGGGATCACTTAACCTTTTTGCAAATTTTCGAGGTGGTGGGGTCATTGTTTCTTCGGAATTTGGAGGTGGGGGATGGGGTTGAGATCCATAAAATCTAAGAGAAAAGGTTTATAGGGAATATTGGTTTTGCGATGGTCTTTGGCGACCCATGTGAAAGGGTCGTTCAACCTAAACAAGGGTCGTGACCCACAGGTTGAGAACCGCTGCTTTATGGGAACAAAGCCAAAAAGAAAACTGATGACAGAGAAGTCTGGCGATCTCTCTGACAAACACCTTTACGTCCCTAGCGGACAAAGTAAGTTAAACAAGGATTACTTTCACAGAGCTCCCTAAAAAACGCGAAAGGGTATGAGCTTCACCCCCACCGCCTCCTCGCTAATGTTTTCTTTGTGTCGACGCCCTGGCTGTGATTTATCTAATCCGATGAGGTGCCGTCTTTGCCACGAAAGTTGGCTGCAACTGATTTTCAGCACCCTGTCATGGTTGTGCATCATCAGACCACTGTTGGGCACTATTTATTTTCGCGCGATCCCCCCCCCCCCCCTTTTTTCTGTCATTTGTATCAGTGTTTACCCATTACTCGCCTAGTTTCAACCTTTCTCCTTAAATAAAAAATAAAGCGCTATTGCATTTTATCTAAAATATTTTACCAATCTTTATTTCTTTCAAATGTCCTTCAGTAACCCTCTATCTATTATGTGTCTCTGAAGCTTCTCTCTCTCTCTCTCTCTCTCTCTCTCTCTCTCTGTCTGTCTGTCTGTCTGTCTCTCTCTCTCTCTCTCTCTCTCTCTCTCTCTCTCTCTCTCTGAGTTTGAAAAGTTAATAATTGTTTTTATATTCTGTTGTCTGCCATAGTATTCTTGTAAAGCTGACATTTTCCATTTTCCGGTCTTGTTGATTCAATCTTCATTAAATTGGCACGGTCGCCAGCATGCTTCACCTATTCTTCCTCCAGTTTGAAAGTATCAGCCCCAACTCGCCTCCGCCCACACACGCCCTCCTCCAAAATATCCGCGCCCACACATTTCCTACTCGCAAAGCTCCTCCTCACAATGTAATGAATTATATAAAAGGACAAGTAATTTGCTACCGGAAATGGAAATGCCAGAAGGCGACAACAAAGCGCAGGCGTGCATTCAGTGTTTTAAATAAATAAACACCGATTACTTTGGGGTTGGCAAAGTCGGAGCAGAAATGTGCATAATTTCGTAATCTTTGTATTCTAACCTAGGGTAGGAGGTTGTTCTACGACTTACTGGGTGGCGGGTGGTGCAGTTTTTACCAGACACAGAAGTCGGTGGAGGACAGGTGTGTCCTAACCTGGGAGCCCAAGCACACTGATGGGACCCCTACCCCCGATAATCCACTCTAAGCGACTGAGTGGCCCCTAAACATGTTTATAATTTCTCCTTTCAACTCTGTTGGTACCAAACGATGTATATATATCATTCGTTCTCTGTTTGCCAATTAAAGTCGATAATTGCAGCTTTAAAAAAAAAATATATCAAAAACAGTTATTATAATGCTACTAAGATAAGTTTCTTCTATAGCTTTCACTTGTCATTCAGTATATAATAATAATAATAATAATAATACTAACAATAACAATAATAATAATAATAATAATTATTATTATTATTATTATGCACTTGTTGACTAGACTATAATATATAATTATCAATCACAGGTTTTCATTCCAAGATGTTCAGGTGTGCGGGAAGAAGAAGAAGAAGAAGAAGAAGAAGAAGAAGAAGAAGAAGAAGAAGAAGAAGAAGAAGAAGAAGAAGAAGAAGAAGAAGAAGAAGAAGAAGAAGAAGAAAAAGAAGAAGAAGAAGAAGAAGAAGAAGAAGATGATGATGATGATGATGATGAAGAAGAAGAAGAAGAAGAAGAAAAAGAAGAAGAAGAAGAAGAAGAAGAAGAAGAAGAAGAAGAAGAAGAAGAAGAAGAAGAAGAAGAAGAAGAAGAAGAAGAAGAAGAAGAAGAAGAAGAAGTAGGAGGTTGTTCTACGACTTACTGGGTGGCGGGTGGTGCAGTTTTTACCAGACACAGAAGTCGGACGAGGGCAGGTGTGTCCTAACCTGTGAGCTCAAGCACACTGATGGGGCCCCTACCCCCGATAATCCACTCTAAGCGACTGAGTGGCCCCTAAACATGTATATAATTTCTCCTTTCAACTCTGTTGGTACCAAACGATGTATATATATCATTCGTTCTCTGTTTGCCAATTAAAGTAGATAATTGCAGCTTTTTAAAAAAAATATATCAAAGACAGTTATTATAATGCTACTAAGATAAGTTTCTTCTATAGCTTTCACTTGTCATTCAGTATATAATAATAATAATTAATAATAATAATACTAACAATAACAATAATAATAATTATTATTATTATTATGCACTTGTTGACTAGACTATAATATATAATTATCAATCACAGGTTTTCATTCCAAGATGTTCAGGTGTGCGGGAAGAAGAAGAAGAAGAAGAAGAAGAAGAAGAAGAAGAAGAAGAAGAAGAAGAAGAAGAAGAAGAAGAAGAAGAAGAAGAAGAAGAAGAAGAAGATGATGATGATGATGATGAAGAAGAAGAAGAAGAAGAAAAAGAAGAAGAAGAAGAAGAAGAAGAAGAAGAAGAAGAAGAAGAAGAAGAAGAAGAAGAAGAAGAAGAAGAAGAAGAAGAAGAAGAAGAAGAAGAAGAAGAAGAAGAAGAAGAAGAAAAAGAAGTTTAATTCACTCATTCTGCATGGATCACTCGGCACTCGAAGAGTGAGACGGTAAACATCAAGCCAGTCACGTCTAAATCACACATTTCTGGCACCCATGTTAGGCTGGGTCGACCCAGGTCAAATTTTTCTTTTTTTAATTTCCTCATTTTGAATTCCGACCCACACTGCAGTAAATTATCTGGCCACTAGGCTGCTTCATCTCACGGGATTCAAACTGAAGAGCCATTAACACATCAACAAGTTTCTGGTAGCAAACAGCAACACTTGCAGTAATTGCATCAGACTTTACTAAACATTATTCAGAAAATAGCAACAGGTAGTATGCGCTCTGAATGGATGGAAAGCATTAGAAAATCGAGCTTAACCTCCCTCGCCTGGATCTACACATATGCAGGCGTAAAGGGTAATGATCTAGTTGACCAACTGGACCAGCATGGAACCAACGTATGTGGGGAAACAGCATGGACAGAGCAGATATTATCAATGTCATACAGACTGGGCTAGTGGATAATGACGAATCTCTGACACAAATGCAATTGCGTGACATGGAAGTAAAGCATGGTGAAGCACGTCTACGTCAAGATAGGAGACATTAAAGTCAACCTCTCATGGGAACAATTATAAACACCCTGGAGTCTGTGCTGCATTAACGGATTGATCTCGCATGGGAATGACCAATGGGCAGTGACGACGATTTTGATAACATAACAAACAAGTTTCCTAGGATTCAAATAGTTAAGGAAAGTAAATAAAGGACCTATTTCAATGAATGCAGGAGTTTGGGCATATAGTGCTAGACATATTTTATAGACCAATTGGCACTAGGTGGAGCTGATGTGGTCAGCATCACGCCGACCGCCTTTACTTCGCAAGACTATTTTTGGCAACCATGTGAGACTGAATGGACTTGGAAGTCAAGGCCAATTATAGAGGGGGAACAAGTCTAGCTCCGTTAGGATTTGAACATACGATTTTTGCATCGGCAGGAGAGAGTCTAGCCGCTACACCACGTCAGCTCCCAGTTAAGAAAAATAACACAGATATAAACTAACAAAATGCATTTTGCTAAGGTAAGTTTCATACTTCAGTAGCAGAAATATGTTTAGTTGTTAGCCGTTAGTTGAGGCTCCAACATGACAGCAAACGGGTGGCCAGATAAATTATAATTTCCTGTGCCAGTAGAAATCGCAAACAATTTCTTTCACCGCGGAATTTGAAAACTTGTCAGTCTCAGCAAAATTCTGAAGCATGCACACGCAAAGTAAAATTACACAACGGCGCTGGGAGTTATGCTAAAACTAACGGCCCAACACTAGAATTGCAGCTGATCATTGGCGCAAACGGTCAATCTCGAAAGGCGTAACTACACCCGCAAAAGTAAGCGTAATTCTGTACGTAATCGGCCAGCTGCCATTTTAGTGCAGTCAACAACACGCCACGGGCACAGGAGAAAAAAAAATTCCACACAAAATCTACAGCTCACAAATATATATTTCAAGAAAATCTACAAATCCACCACTGAAACGATTACCTAAAGTAAACCAAGACACGTATTTGAACATTAAATAAAACCCACATTCAACGAAAGGAATTCAATATTAGCATACAGTCCTCAGATTAAAAATATCCTATTTCTAATATCTAACGTGTGCATTTTTGAAATTTAAAATATTCAGATTTGCCGATGTTTTGCGGAGCTCACAATTTTGAAAAAGCTCCATTACTTAATGCACATAAACGGTGTTGACATATTTCCTTCGTTCAATGTTGATATTGGGGTGAATGCTGTGGGAACTTTCAAACAATTACAACGGTTCTTAAAATGGTTCAAGACATGGCCATCCACCCGCTTTGTCTAGGAGTTTTTTAAAGTGTAAGAACACTTGTACGTGTCATGTAAATCCGTTGTTTCAGCATTCCGAGCAGATCAAAACGCACAAAGACTTAAGCCACCTGATAAAGGAATAGATTTCACATACCAGTTAGTCAGTGGATTAGGGCATAGCCATTACCCACATGGGATTGGACAATGGAAAAGTGCTAGAGCATTATCCACCTGTGGCTGGACAAGGAATTAGGGAAGGGGCATCACTCATTTGGGGTTAGACAATAGATTAGGGAGGCAGCATCATCTACACCGGGTTAAACAATGGATTAGAAGGGAGGTATCACCCACCTAGGTTGGACAGTGGATTAGGAAGAGAGTATCACCCACCTGGGTTGAACAGTGGATTAGGAAAAGAGTATCACCCGGGTTGAACGGTGGATTAGAAAGAGAGTACTAACCACCTGAGTTAGACAGTGAATCAGAAAGGGAGTATTACCCACCTGGGTTGGACAATGGATTAGGAAGGGAGTATTACCTACGTGGGTTGAACAATAGATTAGGAAGGGAATATCACCCACCTGGGTTGGACAGTGGGTTAGGAAGGGAGTATCACCCACGTGGGTTCGACAGTGGGTTAGGAAGAGAGTATCACCCACGTGGGTTAAACAATGGATTAGGGAAGGGAGTATCACCCACGTGGGTTGAACAATGAATTAGGAAGGGAGTATCACCCACGTGGGTTGAACAATGGATTAGGTAGGGAAGTATCACCCACGTGGGTTGAACAATGGATTAGGTAAGGGAGTATCACCCACGTGGGTTGAACAATGGATTAGATAAGGGAGTATCACCTACGTGGGTTGGACAGTGGAGACAAAGGAAACATGTAATTCAATAATTGAGGAAACGTTTCCTAAATCAATGGATGTAAAAACTGTTTTGCAGAGAAGTACCAACACAACAAAGTCCAAACAAGCCATCAAATGTCGTAACGCATGACCAAACCATGTCACAAAAATAAGGCAAAAGCAAAGTTGTTCACACATTTTGTTTTTAGCAAACGTCAAATGGTGAGCCTCAACCTATGTACAAGTAAGGAAACGAGACAGAACACACACATACGACACACACACACACACACACACTCATGACACACACACGACACACACACTAGAATTTCAAATTCATCCCTAAAAATAACATCTCCTTCTCCTCCCCTTCCTCCCTTTCGCAGTACTAAGTCGACTCTCCTCAGTTAAGTGAGATTACATTTTCATTTCTTTTATCTAATTGCTTTTGTATAAGTATTTTAGTATTAAGCAGTGTTAACATTATTTTATACAATCCCATCCATGTATCTTATGCACACAAAAAACAATACGTTTTTTTTTCTTCTTTAAGGGAGCAGATTAATCCTGCTCCCTTTATTTCTTTTGGGAAAATTCGTTTGGTTTAGACTGTTTAGGAGTCGCCGTGGTGTAGCGGTTGCACGCTCGCCTGTGGATCGGAAGGTCGTGGGTTCGGGTCCAAACGGAGCAGGACTATTTTAAAAAAGTCACCTTGACTCTAAGCTCGACCCAGCCTTCAGTGGGTTCCAGGATCAATCCTCGGAAGTAAAGGCGGTCGGCAAGATGCTGACCACATTACCCACCAGATGCCGATTGGTCTATAAGATATAGGTCAACCCTAGATGCCCTGAAGGCTTGGAAACGGGCCCTTTACTATACTTTTATAGTCCTATCTGCTAAACACCCAGGGATCTATTATTTTCTTAGGCTGAATGTTCACATGTCACATTAAGTCCGGTAACAACATGGGTCAATCCAGAAAGTCAGTAGATTTGTGTCCCTTTGGGAATAATGTACACAAACTATAATTCTCACCATCACGCTGCATTGAATTTTCTCTTGATGCCTAGATTAAACCATGCACTTTTTCAGAGTGAAGTTTTATATTTCAATGTAACCCAGATTTATTTATCATCAGTTCACTCTACCGTGACGGAATGTTACACAATCCTAGCCCGGTGTATTATATATAGATCTTTAGATCAGCCGACACGGCATTTCCACCACACGTTGGTTAATTGTTAATGTGACAAAGAGCTAGCCGGATGGTATAGATACCGAATGGCAGTGGTAATTAGTTTTTGTCGGCGTCTGTGGCTTAGGCTTTGCGAATGCGCTTTGTAATGCGGGGTGCAGGGTTCGATTCCAGCTGCGGACGATTTGTCCTGCGTTGGCTTTGACAGCTCTTTGGCTAAGTCGATGCGAACGCTTCGTAATTTCGGAATGCCGGGTTCATTCCAGCTGCGGGCCATGCGCCTTGCGTTGGTTTCGACAGTGGTATCAAGAAAGCCGACCGTCCAGCAATCAATGGCAAGCTACTGGACGTAAATTTGTCTAGAAAAAACACATAACAGCAAGGGGCTGTTGGGGTTGGTTCTGCAACGTCCTGTAAAGGATACGCAACTAAGCTTTAACCCAGCGCTACCCGTTCAGTGGTAACACGGCAAACTGCTTGACGTAAACATTGGCCTAGAAAAATCTCAACAGCCAAAAAATGCTGGGATTGGTTCTGCAACGTCCTGTAAAGGATACGCTACTTACTTTAAATCGTTCTTTAGTTTGTTGCCGTTGTGGCTTTAAACGGTGGCACGTCCTCTTTGAGACACCTAAGCCAACCACTGCTGTCATGTACAGGACCCTTTTCCACGACTTCATGCGTACTGAGCCTACAGAGCCAGGCCTATATATTATAGACCAATCAACATCACGTCGGGCCGCCTTTACTTTCCAGGACTGTACCTGGTACCCATTAAAGGCTCTGTAGGCCTGGGAACTAGAGCAGTAGAGTACTTATAGACATCGTCATCATCGTCATCATTATCACCATCATGGTCATCATCATCATAATCATCATCATCATAATCATCATCATTATCATAATCATCATCATCATAATCATCATCATCATAATCATCATCATTATCATCTTCATCATTACAATCTTCTTCATCATCATCATCATCATCATTGTCATCTATCTTGTCATTATGTATGATATTCTATGCTTTCCGTTAGCTCTATAATGTGCAATCCTTTGATATTATGGATGGTATCCAGTCCAGCACCTTTAGCCTCTCTTATCAACGTTCTTTTTAAGGTTTCCTTGGTAAATTTGTGTGTGTTTTGGCTTTAAACAGTTAGTTGCATGTCCTCTTCAGGACTCTGTAAGTCAGCGGTTCTCAACATGTGGGTCGCGACCCAATTTTGGGTCAAATGAACCTTTAACAGGGGTCGCCAAAGACCACCGGAAAGCATATACTTATTGAAGGTATGAAGTAGTAACAATGACTGGGGATCGCCACAACACAAGGAACTGCAGCTGACGGACTGACTGACTTTCTACCCCACTAGGACATCACACAAGCGATAAACACCCGATGACACAAAGTGCCACCATGTGGATGAGGATCACCGTGGAGAGGTCCCAGAAACCGCGTTCAGACAAATGGCCATATTTATGGCCTGCCTATATTGCGGCCCCTGGCAAAAAGCCAGAGTGGGGCTTCAAATATCAAAAAATTACGTCCTTAAAAGGACGTAAGGAATGGAACTGCAAGAACGGGTCGCGGCATTAGGTAGATTGAGACAGACTGCTGTAAGCGAACCATTTATTGACTGTTGTCTGCGTTTTACGCGGAATTTTATTTTAAAAGTTTTTAGCTGCTTCCCAAACATTTTGGTGCTTATTATCATCCTCGTCATTATAGCCATCATCATTGTTCTTGTCATTTTAGGTCACATTCGATTTTTGTTTCTTATTTAGCTCTACCATGTGCATTCCTTTGATACTTTGGGAGGTAACCAGTTTGGCAACTTTTGCCTCTTTTTATCAATATACGTTTTAAGAATTCTCTAGGAATTCTTCGTATCCTTACTGAATCTGTTTCGCATTTTAGTGTTGAAATCAATGCATATTCTTAGGGTATCTAATGGCCTGTCACAGACTTCTGATCCCGGTATGTCGGAATAGTGAAAATGTGTTCACAGCCAGCGACTGCATACAAGTAATTCCTATTTTATTGCAACAAATAATAACTTTATTGCAACAAATAATAACTTTATTGCAACAAATAATAACTTTATTGCAACAAATAATAACTTTATTGCAACAAAAAATAACTTTATTGCAACAAAAAATAACTTTATTGCAACAAATAATAACTTTATTACAACAAATAATAACTTTATTACAACAACTAATAACATCAACACATTAATAACGTTATTAAAAACATGTAAAATGCACTGCCGTCGCAAGGTCCCTCACAACACTAGACGAGACAGGGTTACGAATACCAGCATTAGAGAGAAAGTTGGAACAAGACCATGTCTGTATTATACTGACAGACAAAGAATGAAATGGTTCGGCCATCTAGTGATTATGCAGTAAGGCGAAACTGTATGTGAGGCTTTTTGTTGTTGACAGCAGCACATCTGGGAGGAAGGCGAGACGAAGACCAAGAAGGAGACGGATGAATGATGCAGCCGAAACATACAAAAAGATAAACACATCCATTATCAAAGCCACCCGAGAAGCACAAGACAAATACATAAAAAACCACGACGTGGGCTACAACCGTGTATCAGTGAGAGGACAAAACAAAAAGCAGAAGAAGAAGAAGAGGAAGAAGAAGAAGAAGAAGAAGAAGAAGAAGAAGAAGAAGAAGAAGAAGAAGAAGAAGAAGAAGAAAAAAAAAGAAGAAGAAGAAGAAGAAAGAAGAAGAAAGAAAGAAAGAAAGAAAGAAAGAAAGAAAGAAAGAAAGAAAGAAAGAAAGAAAGAAAGAAAGAAAGAAAGAAAAGAGAAGAAAGAAGAAAAGAAAGAAAGAAAGAAAGAAAGAAAGAAAGAAAGAAAGAAAGAAAGAAAGAAAGAAAGAAAGAAAGAAAGAAAGACAGAAAGACAGAAAGAAAGAAAGAAAGACAGAAAGACAGAAAGAAGCAGCAGCAGCAGCAGAAGAAGAAGAAGAAGAAGAAGAAGAAGAAGAAGAAGAAGAAGAAGAAGAAGAAGAAGAAGAAGAAGAAGAAGAAGAAGAAGAAGAAGAAGAAGAAGAAGAAGAAGAAGAAGAAGAAGAAGAAGAAGAAGAAGAAGAAGAAGAAGAAGAAGAAGAAGAAGAAGAAGAAGAAGAAGAAGAAGAAGAAGAAGAAGAAGAAGAAGAAGAAGAAGAAGAAGAAGAAGCAGCAGCAGAAGAAGAAAAAGAAGAAAAATAAGAAAAATAGGAAAAATACTGCATTGAAAATGCCATGAGTTTCACATGACACCGACATGACACACAAATGACCAGTCATGTGTTCATAACTAAATGTCACGTGATTTAGTGCATGGAACTCTGGAATCCTCAGGTCGTCATGACGACCCAGGCAGAGCCAGGGTCGCATAATTGCATGGCCTAGAATTTACCTAATCTACCCCACTCATGTCAGGCAATTTATGATGACCCTAACCAAAGTTAGTTTCCAAATGTCAAGCGTATCATACAGTCATCATCATAATCAACATCATCATCATCATCATTACCACTACCATCAACATCATTATCATTACCACCACCATCAACATCAACATCATCATTATTATCATTACCACCACCATCAACATAATCATCATCAATATCATCATCATCATCATCATCATTAACAGCAACATTGCTACACACATTCCTTCATTATCCTGTTGTGCCAGTGTGTGTCACACAGGACTTGCAGTCTATTTCTCCACGCCATTCTATCCGGTACAACCAGTTAGAAATTATGGATGGAATCCAGACCAGCAGCTTTGGTTTCTCTTATTAACTTTCGCTTTAGGGTTTCCTTTTCACGCTCTCTTTTCCTCAGTCCATCTTCTTCCCAGTTCATTGCATGTTTGTCGAATCGCTGTTGTTCTCTTCTCAGTTCAGCCGCACGACCAGCATTCGCCCTGAACTGTCATCACACAAACACCTTGTGTCATACATTACTGAACATCAGAACTGACAGGTATTTTTTAAATGTCAAATTAAAAATGCTAGCAACGAAACAATACAACGGCAGCCTGTTCTCGAGTTAACGTTTGCACCCTACTAACCATGCACACGATTGACAAACTACAGTCATTACTGTCACGATCATTAAATGCTTGTGTAATTTAGTCTGGTGCCTCTGCTGTTAGCAGGAGCATCACAGAGCAGGGCACTCACTTGCCTTAGCAATTTGCTGAAGGCTGAGGACATGGTCTAAAGCCATGTGGAAAGCAACGGGAAACTACCACATTACTATCCCAAGAAACTCATCATGGAAGCCAAAAATGAAACTCAAAGATCTGATGGGGAGGCCCCCAGGCCAGGCAGATCACAAACGCGAACTGGGGAAGAGAAAGATGGCGGAGCAAGTAAGGGTAGTTGTGATGACGGCCCTAAGCCCGACGGCACTACAACAGAAAACTCTGTCACCGCTCTAAGCAAAACTTAAAAGTTAGGAACATGGAATGTCAGGAGCATGTATCAGGGAAAACTTAGCATTGTTGGCAGTAATTAGAAAGGAATAAAATAGATATACTAGGAATTTCTAAACATAGATGGGGGGGGGGGAGGGGGGGGGGGTCAAGGCCATTGTGTGACTCAAACAGGAGATACATTTGTTTATTCAGGAAAGGAAAAGAGTGGTTTGAGCGGGGTGGGTTTTCTGATGACAAGAAAATTATTTTCATCACTTTTTGGATATAATCCGATCAGCGACCGAATTCTGACTGTCAGACTCAAGTCAAGAAAAAGAAACATCACAATTATTCAAGTCTATGCCCCAACATCTGCATCAGAGGAAGATGAAATTCAAAACTTTTATGACAGTTTAGAAGAGACATTAGAAAGGGTAGAAAAAAGAGATATTATAATCATCATGGGAGATTTTAATGCAAAAATTGGCCGAGGTAGAATAGAGGAAGAGGAAATAGTCAGAGGCCCATTCGGCATAGGAGACAGAAACAAGAGTGGGGAGAGACTGATTGAATTCTGTATAGAAAAGAATATGTGTATTAACAACACACTATTTAAACAACACCCAAGAAGGCTCTACACCTGGACTTCACCAGATGGAAACAACAGGAACCAAATTGATTACAGTTTAATACAACAAAAATGGAGGGCATGTAAAACATCTGCAAAGACACTCCCTGGAGCTGACTGTGACACTGATCACAAACTTCTTGTTGCAGAGTTTAAAATAAAACTGAAAAAAAAGTGTTGAAAGGGGCTATGCCAATACGTTTTGATTTGAGTAATTTGCCAAATGATTTTAGCATTGAGGTTGAAAACAAATTTGAGGCGCTAATGGCAGTGCAGGAGGATATACCTGATGAGTTGGCAGATGAAACAAGCAACATCATCATCACAACAGCTCAGAACATGATTCCTAAAAAACCACACAAGAAACAGATTTACATTACAGAAAAAACTTTCAAGCTGATAGAAGAAAGAAGAAATTTAAAGCAAGTAGGGACAGAAAAAAATAACCATGCATTTAGGAACTACACGAAAGAAATCAGAAGAGCTATCAGAGGAGATAAAAAACAGTTTATTATAAATACCTGAAATAGAATTGAACAACTCCAGATGCAGGGAAGAGACAGAGACATTTTTGAAGAAATTAAAACATTGAAATCCGAATTCAGGCCTTCTTTACATGTAATAGGTGATAAAAACGGTAACACAATAACGGAAACCAAAGACATATTAGAAAGATGGAAAGAATACTGTAGAGAAATGTATGAGGATGTGACAGGTAATTCAAAAACGACTTGTGAAAGTTATGAAAAAGAAGCAGAGCCATTACTGGATGAGGTACGATCAGCAATACACAGCCTGAAGAAAGGAAAGTCACCAGGTTGCGACGAAATACCAGCAGAACTAATTCAAGCAGGAGGAGCGGCCAGCATCCGAATCTACCATGCACTGTGCTCGAAATTCTGGAACAACGGCATTTGACCTAAAGCGTGGACAAAGAAAGTAAATCCAAAACTATGCTCCAACTACCGTACCATCGCATTAATGAGTCATGCTAGCAAAATCCTCTTACGAATTATCATGAAAAGGATTGAAAGGAAATTACAATATGAGCTAGATGAAGCACAAGCGGGTTTCAGACAAGGGAGAGGAACTATGGATCACATCTTTAATATGATAATAATTTTTGAAAAATGCAGAGAATACAATGTAGATCTTCATGCTTGTTTTATTGATTTTAGCAAGGCATTTGATTGTGTCCAGCACCACCAACTGTGGACTATTATTGAAAAGTATGGGGTTTCCAGCTCATTTAGTGCTGTGATGACCCTGCTTTGCATGGTCTCCACGAGTACATTGTGGCAAGCAGGAAGTCCGTGCTACAAGTGACGGCACGAGATTGTGGCCGGTGGAGTAAGCGAGGCGAAGCCCGAGCTAGCCTCGTGGTCAGTCGATCATCAGAAGTCAGGGAAGAAGGTTGTAGTAATTGAAGATGTAGTTTTTATGTCGCGAGAATGGTTAATGTTTGAATATGTCGCGAGTGATAGAATTGAGAATAATTGTTTAAGCATGTTGAATACATGGACCAGAATAAACTGACAGATTGTACTTTGAAGCTGAGTGGCGTTAGTGTGTCAACCCTAGACGTTGAAGTCGGTGTAAACCAAGGTTCATTCCAAGTGAAGCATCGACTCATTCCAAAATGAATCAGAATCATTTCAAGATAGTTGAAAGCGTACATTTCAAGTCTACGTCCAGATGCATTCCAAGTGGGAGCTCGTCCGAAGGAAATTCGAAACCACGCGGACCTCAATCATATGAAAACAATTTTTCTTGCAAGGTAAGATAAACATGCGGAAAACAGTGTACAATACAACGTTTTTACCCGAGCAGGGCCTATAATTAACACAGCAAGCGCCGACAGGACAGCTGCCGACCAATGAAAACCAGTGTGTCATCTACGCCCGGCCACACACCGTATAACCAATTTTTGCGGATTCAGGAAGTTTCATGTTTACCAAAGGTACATATCGTAAATATGATAAATCAAGTTTGTGAATTAAATCAGATTTGTGACGATTATTGTTTCGGAAACCAGCAGACTATGAACTAATTTTATTTACAAAGGTATGCTAAGTTTTCTTACTGCGGTGACATTTTTTGCATCGATGTGCGTTTATCAGAATGGCATCTAAAAGGTTGGTAAAAAGTAAGAACACTGTGTCGCAAGTATCTTCAGCGACAACAATGAAAGATACATCGATAAGTAACCAGAAGATCAAGATGTGCATTTTTTGTAAGTACCAGCACAGTTCTGCAACCATACGACCAAGAGTAAACCTAAACGATCATCAGGAATTAATACTTTATCATTCTTACCTTCAAGATTGTCTTATTTCAACCAAACAATCAAGAGTAAACCTGAACAATCATCAAGAATTGACAGTTTAGCAGTCTTCATCTTCAAGATTATCAAATTTCAATCAAAATCAGAAATCACCAACCAGTACTGTACAGTGAATGAACAGAAACATATCAGCCACTGAATTATTCAAACCTGAAAATCACCAAGGAACACAAAATTGTTTTTTCTCCAGACACCTCAAAATCGACCATTGAAACATCTCAAAATCATCAAATATTTAGCGACACTTCAAGACCAGCTATACAAATCGACATCAAGATCATCGAATACCAAACGTATCATAAAATAAAGAATGCGAGAATAATGAAGCATTCCTACTGTCTAAACGCAATCAAGAACAACAAAAACGTCAGTATTACATCCTGTTTACACAATTGTGATAGCTACTGTGAAAGTTAGATTGTTACATACCTAAAGTTTTGTGTAAATAAATATCAAATTAATGATAAAGTATTTTAAAAAAGTGCATAAACACCTGATTTCATTTATAAAAAACAGCCACATACTGTGTATATTGAACACCTTCTGTTTAATTATTATTTTAAAGGTGGCATATCAGTGTATACAGTCACTGAACACTGATAATAGCATTGTGTTAACTCTTAAAATCAAATTATATTTTTAGTCAGTATATATCTAAGATTATCAGTTCAAGCCTACTGAGAGGCCCTAGAGCAGAGCACACTGTCGAGCAAACCAAGGAATGAGAACCTTGAAAGCAAGCGCCAGAGTACAAGCAAGACACACACAGCCTGCAGGGATGGATCAAGATCAAGAATAGTTATTGGAATGAATGGGAATGAAAGAGAATAAAACAGGTATGAATGATGAATGAAAGATTTGTGGGTAGTATTTTAATAGTGTACATAAAGTTTACTTAGGTTAGTAGTTCAAAAGTTTTAAAAAAAAAAAATTCTCTCCCCAGGTACAGCACAAAAGAATTAGATCAAGATTTAGCGATAGATCATATAGACATTTTTTTTTCCACAGAATGACTTAGATAAAAAATTCAATTAAAAATATTTAGTTTAAAATGTTTAGCACAGGGACATGGTAAATTGGTCCACGACACCCAAGATTATAAACTGCTATAGTTATACTGATGCTGAATACACATACTGATGGTAAAGAAAGAGTGCACACATCAAAGCACAAGCATAGTAGAGCAGTTGAATTCATCTGTGTCCATCTAAAGGGGGAAAGGTGTCTGAGATTCCTTGGGGTTAATACCCTGTTAAAGGTGGTTATAGACTCGGAGGAAACTCTAAGCTCTATGAAAAAATATATCTCAACTATCATTGTTTTCATGTTGGATTCCTTGGAGTTGGGTAATTACTCTGTGAAAGGTGAGACTTTGGTCCATGAAAAAATATCTCAACATGCATTTTTTTTTTCTGTGGTAGATTCCTTGGGGTTGGGTAATGACCCTGTAAAAGGTGTTATAGAGGCTTTTGGGAAACCGGAAGCACTATGAAAAATATATCTTACCACTATCATATCGGCTAAGAGTCCTTGGGGTTTAACACCCTGTGAAAGGTGATGTAGAAATATTGGTTAAATCCAATTTTCTGTGTAGTAAATATCTCAAAGCTGATCATCATCATCACTATCATCATTTCACTTTGAACCTAATAGATTAGATATAGTGACTAGACAACACTACAGATGCAATAGGTGCAAAGATGGTTTAAACTCTTCACCAGCTCAGTACTAGGAAAAGCATGCAGTAAATATTGAGGTAGTTTTAAAGGGCAGTAATTGAGGATAATCAGGAACCATAATCCCTAGTGGCAATACAATTAAATTGATTTACTATATATGGTTAAATGAAAATGACACTTGATGTTCCATAAAGTGTCATTTTGTTAAAAAGGGGGGAGAGTGTGATGACCCTGCTTTGCATGGTCTCCACGAGTACATTGTGGCAAGCAGGAAGTCCGTGCTACAAGTGACGGCACGAGATTGTGGCCGGTGGAGTAAGCGAGGCGAAGCCCGAGCTAGCCTCGTGGTCAGTCGATCATCAGAAGTCAGGGAAGAAGGTTGTAGTAATTGAAGATGTAGTTTTTATGTCGCGAGAATGGTTAATGTTTGAATATGTCGCGAGTGATAGAATTGAGAATAATTGTTTAAGCATGTTGAATACATGGACCAGAATAAACTGACAGATTGTACTTTGAAGCTGAGTGGCGTTAGTGTGTCAACCCTAGACGTTGAAGTCGGTGTAAACCAAGGTTCATTCCAAGTGAAGCATCGACTCATTCCAAAATGAATCAGAATCATTTCAAGATAGTTGAAAGCGTACATTTCAAGTCTACGTCCAGATGCATTCCAAGTGCAATTAATTGAAAATCTCTACATGAACAACAAGCATCCATCAGAGCAGCCGGTGAAACATGTGATTGGTTCGAGGTGCAAAAGGGGGTGAGGCAGGGGTGCATTCTCTCACCATACCTATTCAATATATACGCAGAAAATATAATGAGAAATGTCAAAAATGACCAGACTTGTTAGTTATGATCCGCTCAAAATTGGTGGCAACCCTATTCCGGAACTCCGCTACGCAGATGTCACAGGCCTCCTTTCGAACAGCGTAAAGGGAATAGAAAATTTAATCTTGTCCGTCCAAAAGCACAGTGAAGATCAAAATCTGTTCTTGAATTTAAAGAAAACGAAAATAATGTCCACAGATAAAACTGGCTGTCACCCAAAAATAACAATAAATGATGAAGAAATTGAAAATGTCACAAACTTTGAATATCTAGGCTCTATAATAAACAACAATGGAGACTGTTCGACAGAAATTAAAAGGAAGATGGCCATAGCAATGCAAAGATTGAACAGCCTTAAAAGTCTATGGTTAAGCACCAGCAAGGAGATAAAAATTAGAATTTTGAGAGCATGCATCTTCCCTGTGGCTACATACGGATGTGAGTCGTGGACTATCTCCCAGTCCTTAAGAAAGAGAATAGGGGCTTTTGAGCTGAAATGCTATAGAAAGATTCTTAGAATATCTTGGACAAAGAAGATGAGAAATATTGACATCTTAAAAGATCTGAACATCAAGGAAGATTGGCTTATAAAAGGCATCCTTTCTCGAAAGCTGAAATATTTTGGTCATATTTAGCGCCACGACGGATTGGAAAAAAATTATAGCAGAAGGCATGGTACCAGGAAGGAGGGACAGAGGCCGACCGACACGAAGATGGGCACAGGATATAAGTGACTCCTTGAGTGTGAAAGTTCATGTGGCGGGGGAACTGGCAAGAGACCGAGTTTCTTACAGGCAGACTGTGATGAGAGCGACGTTCTGCAAAGGACCTGATACATGATGATGAATTTAGTCTGGAGGTTTTTGCAATTTAACTACTAGGTTTCCTAAACTAATTTGGTACTCATAATGGATAAGACAAGACCTTTCCATCAAGCCCTCATATGGACACCGGAAGGGAAAATAAAACGGAGAAGACCTAAGAGAGACTGCGTAGAACCATCATCAGGGAAGGCTCAACCGCGGGCCTAATGAACATTCCAGACCTAGAGCAGACGGCAACGAACGGCCAGACGCGGAGAGCTATAACCTCTGCCCTATGACACGGAGAGCTATAACATCTGCCCTATGAAAGGGAAAGCTATAATCTCTGCCCTATGCGACGCCCTAGGCTCAAGAGGAGACTAAAACGCATGTCCGTTGGTAATGCACCCTTTGTAAAGGAACAAACTGAAAGATGTAGTGATAAATAGGGAGAATTAAGTATTCTCTTTGGGTTTGACTGTTGAATGAAACAAGCGCCAATGTCCCCCCTTCCCCCCCCCCACCCCGACCATCTTCTTTCTTTAAAGCTGTGGTCTCTTCTCCTTAGATTCATGCTTTCACCACCCGTTGATGTTTATCTAACATCCCTCTCCCTTAATTGCCCACGGGAATGCTACCGCCTTCCTTGATCGTTTTGACACCCCCTGCACCCCGTTCTTTTCCAGTCTGACATATTTTGGACAAAGACGAGGAGAAATACTAACATCTTTAAAGATCTGAACATTAAGGAAGATTGGCTAATAAACAGCATCCTGTCTCGGAAGCTGACATATTTTGGTGATATCAAGCACCACAAAGGATTTGAAAAAAAATAATAGCAAAAGGCATGGTACCAGGAAGGAGGGGCAGGGACTGACCAGCACGAAGATGGGCGCAGGATATAAGTGACTTCTTGAGTATGAAAGTACATGAGGCGGGAGAGCTGGCAAGAGACCGAGTTTCTTTCAGGCAGACCGCGATGAGAGCGACGTTCTTCAAAGGACCAGCTACATGATGATGATATATCAAGATACACGTTCTAATTTCGAGCTTATGCCTTTAATATTTTGGGGAAGTACTCAGAGGACGTCAGGGACACACCGAAAAAAAAAACAGGACTGTCAGAGTGAAAACGGGACGGCGGTCACCTTATTTCAAAGACATCGATTGCCTTACTGAAAGGTGTTTACATTCGTAGCCTTTGCCCGAGGTGGTGACATCACATCAAGCTGACGTCATCGGCCCCAAAGGCCCATACTGAAGATGACCTCTCTCTCTCACACACACACACACACACATACACACAACCTGGGCCGAACAACAAGTCAGTATAATAACCACCCACACTGTTGAAGTTGGTTGTGTATCCTTTACAGGACGTTGCAGAACGTGTGGTTTTTTTAGGCAAAGTAGAGTCCAGTAGTTTGCCATTGCTTCTGGACGGTCGGTTTTCTTGATACCTCTGTCAAACCAACGCAAGGCGCATGGCCCGCAGCTGGGATCGAACCTGGCATCCCGGCATTACGAAGCGTTCGCATCGACTTAGCCTCAGAGCCGACACCCACACTGTACTACAGTTAAATGGGTTTTCAGGGATTTGGAGCCAGTGTGGTACTTGGTATGTTACTCCTAAAGACTGTAATCCTTAAGGGAAAACTTGAAAAAAAAAGTAAATGTTTGAAATAATTTTAAATATGTAACCCAGTGTTGCGTGTTAGGGTGTGGAGTTCGGGGTGGGGAGGAGGAAAATAAAGAGGGGGGGGGGGGGTGGCCACAAAATCCACACGGATTTAGCAATTCCTCCACCCCTCCCCCCCCCCCCCCCCCCCCCCCCCCCCCCCCCAGCCTTCAGGGATATGAGACACAAGGGGTCTGAGGTCCCGCCTGACTTGCAACGATTTATTTGCACCAATGTTCAAAAACCATCACATCTAAATTAAGACAGAAACCCCGTTTAGAGAAACAGATGCACCTCTACACTCGACCGGGTGTCCCTATTTTACTGGCGGCCAGATAAGATGGCCGTGTCAGATAAGACAAACAACAAGTACTTGTTGTATTTAACCTGATGCTGAGCGATTTTTTCTGTTTGTCTTGTTGTTGAGTGATGCTGCGTCTGATAATAATGAGAACGTGTGTTATTAACAAACAACTGGTTGAATTTGGGTTCATCTGTGTAAACAATCGACATTACAGCATGCTTGTCTGTCTGTGCGTCTCTTTGTTTGTCTGTCTGTGTGTGCATGCATGTGTATGTATGTGTGTCTGTGTGTCTGTGTGTGTGCGTGTGTGTGCGTGTGTGTGTGTGTGTGTGTGAGTGTGTGTGTGTGTGTGTGTTGTAAAGCATTCCAAATTAAATTCGCAGCTCACAGTGTCGCGCCATGAGCTTAATTCAGTAGCTAAGTGTCGGAACTATACCATTTCAGTCTACATATGGAAGTGAATGCAACAGAAAACTATTACAGTAGTAAACACATAGCACGACTAAAAACATTACAACTGCCTATCCGCTTTCAATCTTCAATCTGGAAGTTGCTTTGGATGATGAAAAACGAATAGATAGTGCAAAGAGTAAAAATAGTTTTGTACATTAAATCACTACTCAGAAAAAATCTATATTTCAGCAACTGACATCACTTTTCAACTGACTATTTACTATTCAAATAATTCACTGTTTGATTCTAAAAATGTGCAGAGAACTATTTATTTCCTATCTACTACACTATTTCAGTTCACATGTGCAACAATGCGTGGTAATTATTTTGATAACCTATCCAGTATACAATGAAATATCGTGAATATAATCTACAGAAGGCTAATGCTGGAGATGACCAGCTAAGACCGAAACGTCAATGAAGCGTATGCAATACTTCTGTCATCATAATACTTACTGCTCCAATTACCTGTTCCTACAGACGACAATAACTACTTCGTACTAACTAGACCAGTGGTCGACGAACTCTTTCGTCAAAAAAGCCAAAAATCCGCAGCGGGACGATCACATTTTTTTTTTCGAAGAGCCAAATTTATTTTAGAGAACCAGTCAAGAACCATGTTTTCAGGAGTCAAACCCGATTGGTGGTCCACTGGCCGAGCCGCACTAAGGTTGCTAAAGAGCCCCAAGTGGCTCGTGAGGCGCGATCTGCGACCCAATTGACTAACTAACCACTGCGTGTGACGTAAAAAAGGTTTGACTGCAGCCGAGGTGATTGCATGAAATGCTAAATATAACACAAAATGAAGCTAGAAAGCTTAAAGTGGGGAGTGGAAAAGAAGTCAATCAATCAATCAGGTGCCGTCCCCACAATGAAGGTTGGCTGCAATGGATCTCCAACAAGCCCTGTCTCTTGCCCTTGATGTACACTCACTCATACTGCTGTTCGTCCATCTCTTGATGTTACCCTCCCACTTGTAACGCTGTCTGCCTTTTGCTCGCCTACCTTGAACCTTTCCCTCTAGGATGATCTTTACAATACTGTTATGTCTTTTAATGTGGCCAAAATATTTCACTTGTCTCTTTTTTATTTCACCTAGCAACTCTCTTTTCATTCCCAATTTTCTCAGTACCTCTGTATTTGATAGCTTTTTGATGGAAAAGAAGTACACAAAAGCAACTGAACGTTTTGACAAAAGTCTTTATCAACGGTGTACCAGATACAACCCAAACGGAGTGGACAACTCAACGGGCAAGACAACATTGTTGGCGTCTTTTCTCTTCTCTCCGTTTAGCTTTCTAACCAAATTTGGTGTGATTTTTAGCATATCCACTTTATACTCCACACTTTAGTTGTGATAACAAAGATACCGAGAACAATTACTTCTCAATCACTGCACTATATACTCCACAACTTACTTGTGATAACAAATATACCGAGAACAATTTACATGACAATCGCTGCACTGTCTACTCCACGATTTACTTTTAGTCACAAATATTATACTCCACAATTAACTTCTAAGAACAAATATACCTAGAACAGTTTACTTTACAATAGCCGCACTGTCTACTCCACGATTTCCTTTTAGTCACAAATATTCTACGCCACAATTAACTTCTAATAACAAATATACCTAGAACAATTTACTCCACAACCACTGCACTAAATACTACACAATTTACTTGTGATAACAAATACACAGAGAACATCTCCACTTCACACTTTGCTATTTACATCTAACAACAAACACGGAGGGAAACCATTATTATGATTGCAATCTACTAACATTCACCAAAAACAAATAACGTAGGGCAGGTATATACTTTAAACAAACACACGAAACTGTTAACAGTACGGCTCGGAAGGTCGCAGTAAGGATTTACCCACATTGCTACCTAGCTTAAAAAACGCGACACAACTTAGTGTTTACAATCCAACGCAGTCTGTTTAATCCAACCGTGAACTTGAAATTCTGGTATTATATTTCCCCCTCTAACGCTCGCCATGTCGTACTCAAAAATGTGTATTAGAGCAAGGGTTCTGAAACTTGCGTCGACGGGCCCTACTTTTCCTTTTCTGAGGGTTTTGGACTCAGTGGATGTCCAGGCGTGGAGTCCGGGCAACAACGGAGTCGGGGTGGGGGTGAGGGGGGGAACTTACTGCCGACTAATAAGCATGCCGCAAAAGGCGACTAATTTGGGGTTTGCTAACAATCGGACATGCCACAGATACTATATCCTTACTGTGAACTATCATAAAACGCACTATTCGCCCCTTTGAAGGTGATAGCAGCAGCAGCAGCAGCAATAGTAGAGTTAGTAGTAGTGGTAGTAGTAGTAGTATTAGTAGCAGCAGCAGTAGTAGTGGTAGTAGTGGTGGTAGTAGTAGTAATAGTAGCGGTAGTAGTGGTAGTAGTGACAGTTGTGGTAGTAGTAGTAGTAGTGGTAGTAGTGATAGTAGTGGTAGTAGTGGTAGTAGTGATAGTAGTGGTAATAGTGGTGGTGATGGTGGTGGTAGTAGTGGTTAAAGTAGTAGTAGTAGCAGCAGAAAAAAAAAGAAGAAAAAGAGGAAGAAGAAGAAGAAGAATAAGAAGAAAAAGAAGAAACAGCAGAAGAATGAAGGGTATTAAAAGTATGATGGAAACACTACCGCTGCTGCACGAAGGGGGGAAATCATTGAAAGGAATAGTGTTACAGACAAAAATAATTTCAGACAGATTAAGTCAGCTCTGAGCGTCTGGGAAGAAGCATATTAAATACATTCGATAGCAACAATGGTCCTTAAATCCAATGCTCAAATTGTGGAACATTTTTCTTAACGCAGGCGAGTCTTGCTAGTCGCACTCGCCATCGCTATGGGTTGTGATTTAAATGACTCCCTATTGCACAGTAAAATCTTAGCCAATAGCAGTTTTAACCTCCTAGCA
>CAJHNH020000993.1:0-92500 GCA_905116865.2 Candidula unifasciata | reverse complement strand
GGTATGCAGACTGCTTTAATTTTGCTACCGCAGCGACTATGTAAATTCAGTATCTCACAGTACCTTTTGCAGTCACCAATTTCGTCTTGTCCCTGTCCGAGAACATCCGGTAATACGTGCAGTAGGAGAAAATCAACCATGAGCCTCATGAACTCAGGTGGGCCCACTCTCTGAACATGTCTAGGAGCTCGTGGGCCGAAACATTTCTCGACGAGAGATTACTTCTACTGATGATTGGTAGACTCCTGCTGTACATGCTCCCCTGTGGAGTTTCTTCTTATTATCTTTTTCTGCGCCCTAATATAGTAATTAAATTCACAGCTGACCTCATGGAGGCTTCTAGAAAGCCAGTACTACTACGTTCTCTTTGAAAGGGGAAAATATACTATATATAGATTACACTTTGGTAAAATATTTCTTTGTTAATAACAAAGGATTGTCCGAGAAAAGAGAATGTCAAGGTTACTAAAACTTGTTGATTCCTGTACATCTTAGCTTTTTAAAATATCCTACCTCTTAACCAACAAGTGATGACGTCTCCCTGTTACAACATGGGTAGTAACCCATTAGTTCTCCGTTCTTCTTCTAACACAAGTCTGAGTCCGAAGAAGCTAAGCTCAGCGCACAGGCTTTGTAGCACCTGCGAGGATCCTGGAATACTTAGGGTAGACCTTTAACTAAAAAGTTTTGCCCGGGCAGCGCCGCTGGGCTACTCTTTTCGATTTCCAACTGCCAAGGGATTTTTTTACGTGCGCAACAATACATACGGGCGTCCGTAGAGACCAGGGGAATTACTAGAAGTCCAAGTTCACGTGAAAAACTTCCAGCCCTTACCGGGGATCGTTGTTAATGTAAAAAATGGGGCGGCCATCTTTAAACTGTCAATGTGACGTTCTTTTGTTTCCCTGCACTATGATGTCACGTACTTAACACCCTTGACATCCTAAACAAAAATTTTGACGGCTTACAAGACAACCAGCCATATTGTCATTTCTAGCACACTCGTAAGGTTTTCATTCGAAGCCACCGCCTCTGTATTTGTACAACACTTCCTTACCCTCACGTGGCAAGCAGATACATAACATGGTACACCCCTCACGGGTGTCGTAACATAAATTCTTAGAAAGTTTAACAGGGGTTTCTGGTATTTGTCATGTTGGATTGCCTCCAGGATGTGACTCTTCAAGTCGTAGGGGTTGTCAAATACCCGAATAGTAAGCACAAGACTAAACATAGACAGAAATATACGAATGTAAAAGTTAGCTGGCAAGGGCAATAATAATTATATGTTAATCGAGTAGAAAGATATTGGCAGTTGTTTCCCTGATTTGTTTAAAATGGTTTAACTACGGCCGGCTCCAGCTTCTAGAGAAAGCGGTGGTTTAACCAAGTCTTCACCATCAGAGACGACCTTGGTTTAATAGCTTAATGATATGGAGCTAGCAAAGTTAGTGTCGTATCTCTTACAGGACACAGTGTCGTATCTCTTACAGGACACAGAGTTAGCCTTATTTTTGATTTGGCTGTTCGTAATTTTACAAGGGACTTTTACGCATTATCAGTTTGCCCGTTACCTCTGCACGGTCGGCTCTCAATACCACTGTCAAAAGCAACATAGAGCGATCTGCCGCCAAATTGCATGCTGCCGGGACCGAACCCCGAAATAACTAAGCGAGTTTGCAAAGTCTAGGACACAAAATAGAGCAGTCAGTACTTGATTTGATCTGTGTGACGCAGAGCGCCTTTGGTTTTCAGATGACGTCTTGCTAATCATTTTAGATTGTATCACACAGACTTTACTTGATTCTCATAACATTTCATGACGCTTATTTTCGTCGTAATCGAGGTTCCAATATCAGTTCAGACGTTCACAGTATCGCACCAAAACTTCAGTTCAGTATCTGGGTGACGGAACCTTAGGACTTCCTGTCAAGAAATGGGGAATTTGCATCAGTAAAATCTAGCTGAAAACAAATAAATTTCAAAGCGTCAGCGTTCAGCTGGCAACCATTTGAAGCTGGTTCAACCTAGGGCCACGGGTGAATTATAAAATACGTCTTGATGCGGATCTGAAACAAAGACCTTCAAACCCAAAGGCGAGGGTCTGGTCAACTAAGTTTACCCAGGGTCCTAAATTCTTGAAACTGGGATATTCACGGACCAGAGGCCTTAGCTCTATCACAGAAAGATCATTAATACAATACAAATGGCAATGTTTCTTTTCTTCACTGAATCACAGAGCAGGAGTGATTGTCGTCTCTCAATTTTTTGAATCATCTTCGTATCCGCCCCTAGCTTCTTTATGTATTCTGTATGTTAATGCTTTCATTTATCCATAATTTACTCTCTCACATCTATGCCCCATTTTCTTGCATCCTTCTTCATTTAGTCCATCTGCTCTCTCTCTCTCTCTCTCTCTCTCTCTCTCTCTCTCTCTCTCTCTCTCACACACACACACACACACACACACACACACACCACTTTTCAGCATATCTTACCATATTTTCGTTTTATATAATTATACTTGTAGATCACTTGATTAAACACTTGATTAAAGATTACACAGCATTAAAAGTCTATGGTTAAGCACCAGCAAGGAGATAAAAATTAGAATTTTGAGAGCATGCATCTTCCCTGTGGCTACAAACGGATGTGAGTCGTGGACTATCTCCCAGTCCTTAAGAAAGAGAATAAGGGCTTTTGAGCTGAAATGCTACAGAAAGATTCTCAGAATATCTGGACAGAGAAAATGAGAATACTGACATCTTGAAGGATCTGAACATCAAGGAATATTGGCTAATAAACAGCATCCTGTCTTGGAAGCTGAACTATTTTGGTCATATTAAGCGCCACGTCGGATTAGACAAAAATACTAGCAGAAGGCATGGTACCAGGAAGGAGGGACAGGGGCCGACCGACACGAAGATGGGCACAGGATATAAGTGACTCCTTGAGTATGAAAGTACATGAGGTGGGAGAACTGGCGAGAGACCGAGTTTCTCTCAGGCAGACAGTGATGAGAGCGACGTTCTGCAAAGGACCTGCGACATAAGGATGATAAGTTCATTTGCTACCTGTCCAAAGTATTATTGCATTCTATCAAAGTATACCTGAATGGTATCGCTATTTTTAATCGTACACAGTTTGCAAAAAGCGTTCATTTTCGAAAAAAAAAAAAACAACAACTCCCTACTGCTCTATTTCTGAAAAGAGGTCTACCACCTGTCTGTGTACAGGTAGTAACAAACCATTTTTTTTATTTCTATTTCTTGTGTTTAATATAAATGAAGTGTTAACTCCTCGCCAACTGAGACAAATACTCGCGCTAGATTGTCATTTGCCATTTTGACTACAATGTTCAATTTAACAGTCACATTAGCGACCTAGGTTATTGTGCATTTATTTATTTATTACGACAGTTAGTAAAAGTAAAAATGTTGCTGGAATTATATCCATTTGCTTGTTTCCAATTACTTCATTTAATAAGGTAATTTTTAAAAATATCTATATTTTACTGTTAATTTCCCTGAAACCATATAGCTATATGTGTCTAACAATATATTTGTCTGTCTCCCAAATTGTTAAAATAATGACATACTGATGTAAGTTTACCGGGTATGCCTCGGGTGCCTTTAGAATGAAGCAGACGAAGAAGGAGAAGGAGGAGAAGGATAAGAAGAAGGAAAGGAAGAAGAAGAAGAAGAAGAAGAAGAAGAAGAAGCGTGTAATAGTAGTAGTAGCAATAATAATACAAATAATATGATTAATAGTAGCAATGATTGTAGTAGGAGTAGGAGTAGTAGTAGTAGTAATAGTAGTAGTAGTAGTAGTAGTAGTAGTAGTAGTAGTAGTAGTAGTAGTAGTAGTAGTAGTAGTAGTAGAAGTAGTAGCAGCAGCAGCAGCATCAGTAGTAGTAACGTAACAGTTGTTGTTGTTGTTGTTCTTCTTCTTTTTTCTTGAAGAAGAAGAAGAAGAACAACAAGAGCAAGAAGAAGAAAAAAAAGAAAAAAAAAAGAAGAAGACATGTCTCAACTGTGACTAAATTTTTGCTTGTAACCATGACATATGCCATTTCCCAAAGCCTGGAAGCAGCTACATTTTTGACTCAGCCTGCAGAATGTATTCCGGATAGATAACACCTGGCATACACGGGTAGAGGAGATAGAATGAGTAACCACAGACAATTAGGATTTAATGGGTCCTGGGTGCGGCCTGGTAGTAATCAGGGCGGGTCTTTTATTTAGTTTGAGAATATTGCTGTTGCTTGTTTTTCTTCAACATTCATAATGTCATTTATTTATGCTCTTAAATCACGATTATCTTGCTCTTCCCTCTACTCCTCTTCCTCAGCTTTTCTTCTTCTTGTTCTACTCGTGTTGCTACTACGAATACTGCTGCTGATGCTGCTACTGCTGCTGCTGCTGCTGCTTCTACTACTACTACTACTACTACTACTACTACTACTACTACTACTACTACTACTACTACTACTACTACTACTACTACTACTACTACTACTACTACTAATACTAATACTACTACTACTGTAGGTCTACAAAGCTGTAATTCCTCCAGTTCTGCTCTACGCTTGCGAAACGTGGACTGTGTATTAGCGAGATGCTAAAAAGTAGAATCAGTTTTATATAACCTGTCTCAGAAAGCTGCTCAAAATCAAATGGCAAAATGTGATCCCAAATATTGTGGCCTAGTATCCACACGATACTACAGAATTATCAGCTGCGTTGGGCTGGTCACCTAGCTCGCATGCCAGACCATCGCCTCCCAAAGAGAGTATTTTATGGGGAGCTCCAGCAAGGAAAGAGGTCATAGGGAAGACAGAAAAAGCGCTATAAAAATACTCTCAAAACTGCTCCCAATTCTGTTGGCATCAACACAGGGACGTGGGAGACTGCTGAACAAGACCGTTCTGAAAGGCGCCCATCCCTCAAGCATGGTGCATCGACTTGCCAGGCAGCGAAGGTTGCACAGGCAGAGAAACGGAGGCAGACTAGAAAGAACCGTATTGCAAATCCCACACTTACTGTGGCTTCCACCTGTTGTCCGCACTGCTCGAGAACTTTCCGGGCTCATATTGGACTAATCAGCCAGATTCGAACTCATAATCATTGATCATTAATTATTACTTTGGATGAAAAGTTGTCTTCATCACTGCTGCTGCTGCTACTGCTACTTTTACTGCTGCTGCTGCTACTGCTACTACTACTGCTGCTGCTACTGTTAAAACTACTAATAATGATACTACTTGTACTACTACTGTTGCTGCTGCTGCTGCTACTTTTACTGCTGCTGCTGCTACTGCTACTACTACTGCTGCTACTGCTAAAACTACTACTAATGCTACTACTTGTACTACTACTGCTGCTACTGCTGCTGCTGCTACTGCTAAAACTACTACTAATACTACTACTTGTATTACTACTACTGCTGCTGCTGTTACATCTACGTAACACTAATATTACTGTTTCTTCTTCGTCTTAGGTTTCTTCTTCCGCGTCTTTTGACGCTTTCATCGTTGTCCTCATCTTGTTGTTGTTGCTCTTCTTCTTCTTCTTCTTCTTCTTCTTCTTCTTCTTCTTCTTCTTCTTCTTCTTCTTCTTCTTCTTCTTCTTCTTCTTCTTCTTCTTCTTCTTCTTCTTCTTCTTCTTCTTCTTCTTCTTCTTCTTCTTCTTCTTCTTCTTCTTCTTCTTCTTCTTCTTCTTATTATTATTATTATTATTATTATTATTATTATTGTTATTAAAATTATTATAATTTCTTCTCCTCCTCCTCTGATCTTATTCTTTCTCTTCCTCCACTCTGTCATCTTTATTCATATTCAATTCCTCTATTCATTCTGTTCCACCTGGTGCAATAGTTTTAATATCGTGGATCGAATCTAGTCCGCCATTTTTCTTTCCATTTCCCCATCACCCGAATGATACCTATGAAGGTTTGACCACCCAGCAGGACAAATCCCAGATACCCCGTTCAACCTGGAGAAAAGTTATAATTGGGACACTTGTGTCGGATACACCAGCCTCTTGAAACCTGAAGTCTTATGTGCCTAACATTCAGGGAAATGATGAGGCGGATATACAATCAGACGGTTACTAGTACCATCGGAATTGAAACTCTTCGCTTGCTGTTAAAGATGGCGACTGAGCACTTATGGGAGTGTCCTGAGTGCTGTAATGTCGATTCTTAATTCAACATTAATGTGGGTAAAAGGTTAATCCGAACGAGGTTTATGTTTCCCCACTCCGGCCTCAAGAAAGAAAGGCCTTTTATGAATACCAGATACCAATGTTAGGCAACGACACCCAAGGGGGTATAACAGGAAGCTGGTGTTGATAACACAAACAGGCGCACCCTGTCAAGGAGACATCTGTGCAAGATAAACCACATGAGAACACAACGGTGGCTGTATTCTCTTGTGGACATTTCAAGGCTAAAAATAACAATGTGTGAAGGGAGGCAATTCATCAAAGTCAAAAGCGGTACAGTATTACTTCAGACAAGCCGATAACAAATTGTGTACCTTGTAGGAAAGTTATCATTTTCACGTTTCTGAAACTTCACTATGAATTATTATAGCCAAATTTTATTGTACATTAGCTGTAACTGTAATTTTTTGAACCTCTTTACTACCATGCAGTTCCATATGCGTACAGAGTAACTCTTGAACTTGTTAGGGTGCTTTATTAATATCTTACCCCAAGCATTCTTTTTTTAATATCTTACCCCAAACAGAGGAAATCCGCAGGTCACGTGACAGTCTATATATTTCAAGGGGTGATATATAGGCTGCATGCATTCGTAGGGCCTAGGCTGCACTCTCTAGAGGAACGTAAGTGGGTTGGGGTTAAGTACAGTTCTAGATGTTTTGGGGTCTTTAAAAAGCATCAGAAAGCAGGGAAAAACAGTCTTACCACGCATTCCCATGCATGCTTAGTCCTTCGATGCAGCAGCAGGTTACAAGTAACACAGTTTACAGGTTACATAGGTTACATGTAACACAGTTTAGAGGTTACACAGGTTACAAGTAACACAGAGTTTACAGACTACAAGTAACACAGTTCACATGTAACACAAGTTATAAGTGACACAGTTCACAGGTTACACAGGTTATAAGTAACACAGTTTAGAGGTTAACAGGTTACAAGTAACACAGTTCACAGGTAACACATGTTATAAGTGACACAGTTCACATGTAGCACAGGTTATAAGTGACACAGTTCACAAGTAACACAGGTTATAAGTGACACAGTTCACAGGTAACACAGGTTAAAAGTGAAGCAGTTCACAGGCGACACAGGTTGTAAGTCACACAGTTCACAGGTAAGACATGTTATAAGTCACACGGTTCACAGGTAACACAGGTTATCAGTGACACAGCTCACAGGTAACACAGGTTATAAGTAACACATTTAACAGTTAACACAGGTTATAAGTAACACAGTTCACATGTAACACAGGTTATAAATAACATAGTTCACAGGTAACACAGGTTATAAGTGACATGGTTCACAGGTAACACAGGCTATAAGTGACACAGTTCACAGGTAACACAGGTTATAAGTGACACAGTTCACAGGTAACACAGGTTATAAGTAACACAGCTCACAGGTAACACAGGTTATAAGTGACACAGTTCACAGGTAACACAGGTTATAAGTGACACAGTTCACATGTTACACAGGTTATAAGTAACACAGTTCACAGGTAACACAGGTTATAAGTGACACAGTTCACAGGTAACACAGGTTATAAGTGACACAGTTCACAGGTTACACAGGTTATAAGTAACACAGCTCACAGGTAACACAGGTTATAAGTAACACAGTTTAGAGGTTACACAGGTTACAAGTAACACAGTTCACAGGTAACACAGGCTATAAGTGACACAGTTCACAGGTAACACAGGCTATAAGTGACACAGTTCACAGGTAACACAGGTTATAAGTGACACAGTTCACAGGTAACACAGGCTATAAGTAACACAGTTCACATGTAACACAGGTTATAAGTGACACAGTTCACATGTAACACAGGTTATAAGTAACACAGTTTAGAGGTTACACAGGTTACAAGTAACACAGTTCACAGGTAACACAGGTTATAAGTGGCACAGTTCACACGCGACACAGGTTATAAGTCACACAGTTCACAGGTAACACAGGTTATAAGTGACACAGTTCACAGTTAACACAGGCTATAAGTAACACAGTTCACAGGTAACACAGGTTATAAGTGGTACAGTTCACACGCGACACAGGTTATAAGTCACACAGTTCACAGGTAACAGGTTATAAGTGACATGGTTCACAGTTAACACAGGCTATAAGTAACACAGTTCACATGTAACACAGGTTATAAATAACATAGTTCACAGGTAACACAGGTTATAAGTGACATGGTTCACAGGTAACACAGGCTATAAGTGACACAGTTCACAGGTAACACAGGTTATAAGTGACACAGTTCACATGTAACACAGGTTATAAATAACATAGTTCACAGGTAACACAGGTTATAAGTGACACAGTTCACAGGTAACACAGGCTATAAGTGACACAGTTCACAGGTAACACAGGTTATAAGTGACACAGTTCACATGTAACACAAGTTATAAGTAACACAGTTCACATGTAACACAGGTTATAAATAACATAGTTCACAGGTAACACAGGCTATAAGTGACACAGTTCACAGGTAACACAGGTTATAAGTGACACAATTCACAGGTAACACAGGCTATAAGTGACACAGTTCACAGGTAACACAGGTTATAAGTGACACAGGAAAAAATGACGAAATAGGAATAAAAATAAAATAAGTGGTTTCTTAGCTTACCTGCCCGCTCATGTTATGACGACCGCTTGGGGGCGCTTTTGTTTTCTCTGCGTAATCTGTTTACGGAAAACACCAGGAATACTTATTACTTTGGAAAACATTGAAGTAGCACAATATTGGCAATTAAAGAAGATGCTAGTTAGCACAAAAGTATACCATATACACTAGACAAACATGTATAAACGCACACAAGTATACATTGATATAAACAAATTCGCAATTATTTATATATTTCACGTTTTGAACTGCTGACTGAAGATTTAGCAGTCAGTGACTCCAGGAGCCACTCTTCCCATGCCAAGACAACAGTAACAAATCCTGTATGTTGTGTTATGTTATCATAATCGAGGTCTTTGCACAGTGAGCTTTCCCATGCGTGCTCAGTCCTCCAATGCAGCAGCCACTACAAGATACTACTTCGCCAAGCTTACCTTCTCGGTCACACAATCGTGTTAGGGTAAGAGATTCAACATTATCCCTCCGACTATGTCCGACTCGCTATCGTAGTTGGATAAACCTGACTTCGCGGCGACCGGGTGAAGAGCTTCTTGTGGTCCGAGTTCAAGCCTGTGGGTAGACAGAAAAGCCACATTTCTCCCAGAAAAGGGTTGCGATATCCATAGTACCGAGCCAAAGTCTTAATAACTCATGGTTTCTAGATATTTAGTCCGCTCAGCGTTGGTGATACCAGCTCTACCCATGTTTCTTCCCGTTTGCATTGTTGCATTACTTGCCAAAAAATCCCAAAATACCTCGATCGACTGTATAAATCAGTTATGATGGGACAGTCAAAGGTTACAAAAATAAAAAGCAACACTGTGTCCTGTGTGACTTGGGAACTAGGATATAAGCATCTTATGACATACACAAATATATATTAGGAACACATACGTATACTCATATACACATGAATATTGCATAACACATTCATAGACCTAAGGAGCGAGAGAGCCGAATAGACAGACACACAAGCACAAACAGAATTGAATGCAGGCACACACAAAGAATTAATAACAAACTCATTTATTCACTCAATGACATGCACACTCATTCATTAACTCACTCACTCACTCACTCACTCACTCACTCACTCACTCACTCACTCACTCACTCACTCACTCACTCACTCACTCACTCACTCACTCATCACTCACTCACTCACATACACACTCATTCACTTACTTACTCACTCATTTAAGCCCTCATGCTCTCACTCACATACACACTCACTCACACACTCACTCCCTCACTCATTCACAAACTCAATCACTCACACACACACTCACTCCCTCACACACTCATCGCGCACTCATTCCCTCACAAACTCACTCACATACACACTCACTCGCTCACTCACTCGCTGGCTCACTCACTCACACACACACTCACTCACTCACTCACTCACTCACTCACTCACTCACTCACCCACTCACTCACTCACTCACTCACTCACTCACTCACTCACTCACTCACTCACTCAAGCACACACACACTCACTCACACACTCACTCACTCACTTAGGCATACACTAACTCAATCCTTCACTCACTCAATCACTCACTCACATACAGTCTCACTTACTCGCTCACTCACTTACTCACTCACTTACTTACTCACACACTCACTCACTCCCTCACTCACTTACTCACTCACTCTCTCACGTACACAACCATGTTTGTCAGAAATGTACTATTAATAAACCAATCTCTTGTTGCCAAAACACAACTATCACACACAATAGAAACCATTCTCTGGCCGTCGGACACACACGTAAATTAAAGACGTAATAATGTTACCTCGACATCAGTAGAACATTAACCCAGCTTCTACTTTAAAGTCCCAAATAGTTCTTACTTCAACATGGTCTTGTCAAAAGTTTGTCTACCTTACAGAACAATGTTTCAGTATTATGAATTAAAATTACCACTGACTGATGTTTAACCCCACCAGGACCGATTGATGAGCGATATACACCCGGTGACACAAAGTGCCTCTATTCGGATGAGAATCACCCAGACGCAAGTCTCAAGTCCTAAAAAAACCGTTCAATCCCTAGGTTATATTTAGGGTCCCCGACAAGAACCGGAGTCATACTTTAAAATAATATAAAAAAAATTGCGTCCTACATTAGGGCGGATGTAACTACGGAAAATACAATTTTGCGACAGAAGAAGTTACGGTAAAATCATAGACAAAATGGGTTAAAACAACAGAAACACCCCCTCCCACCCCCCCCCCCCCCCACACACACACCCCCCCCCCCTAAAATTTATACCATGTTATGAGTAACCAGTGAAGGCAAAGCTAGTTTTCTTGTGCTCAAAGAGTTAAAAGACACGGTGCACCGGTGTCTACTCGGGAAAAAACACACCTGCAAATAAAAGCAACACCTTTCTCTGGCTGCCAGAAACACGCCAGCTAGGTAGATCGATTTCCTGTTGCCAGAAAACACACAAAAAGCACTAAACACGCACGCCAGGTTGAGAGGAAAGCACTGAAAGACATGCCAAAACAGTGCTTTCCAGTTGCCAGGTAAAACATACTTATACGTGGAACGATAACTGTAATATAAATTGTAATATAAATAAAGATGTTAACGATATACAAATACTTCATTACTATTTAAATAAATGAAGCGAACAAGTGAAGCAAATAAGAGAAATATGTCAGGCAATAAACTGTGCAATCTATCGTGTGCATCTACTTTGTTTAGATTTACATCGGGGAAACATTGCTTTAAAAAAAAAAAAATAGTCCCCTTGGTTTAAAAAAAAAACACACACACACACACATTCACACACACACGTATTCATGCAACAAGTGTAATATAAACAAACATAATTAACAATATAAAAATACATGAGAATGGGTCCATCGGAAGCAACAGCTCGTGTAAATGGAAGGATAGTCAACAAAGTAAAAAAGTAAAGATCCCTTTTCCCGCCTTGGGCGCATCGGGCATATGGGAAGAGCACCCATATTTTTACACAATCATCAGCACTCGGTGGGTAATGTGGTCAGCATTACGCAGGCCGTCTTTACTTTCCCAGGACAGCCGTCCTGGTACCCATTTTAGGCTGGGTCGACCTGCGACGCCCCTTACCATGATAAAAATCCATGCAGCCAGCAGTGGGTTTCAATCGCAGTACGTTGACATTACGATTTGGACTCGCAACGCCTAAGCCACGGACGCCGCTAAATAGACGGATAAGTGAAAAATAAACAAAAATATCACTAATTAAACAAAATAGATTTACAAAAAAGCACACACACACACACACACACACACACACACACACACACACATACATGTACGTGAAGTGATAAGTTAAATATGAACAAATATATTATTAATATTATAAACGATACAAAAAGCACATAAGAATAGTCCTTCTAGTTGCCAAAAAAAAAAAAAAAAATACCTGTACACACAACAGTAAGTATAATGTAAATAAACACAAAAATTATATACAAAGTACAAGAAAATAGTCCGTCTAGTTGCCTGACAAATACTTTTTTATGCAACGATAAGCGAAGTGTAAACAACCAAATTCACAGAATACAAGACACTTGAAAATAGTCCTTGGTTGACACAAAACTATTACCTGGCACACACACAAACTTTGTCTGCAGAAGTACAGATCAGTATGGAATACAAACGAGAATTTTTGCAGACGTCTGATTTATCCTTTAACATCCCCGCATGACGTTTCAATGTGCTTTTGCTCTCTCTTCTAGTTTACGTTGATGTAGTTACATCAAAGGAAAGCCATCTATTTTCAGTGCACACGCAATTTGGAGATGACAGGTTCGATTCCCAGCACAGTAACTATAGCTTTCGATTTGTGTGTTGTCTAATGTGTCTTTCTGCTTCTTTCTAAATGAATGATGAGTGTTGATTAATACAATGTCTGTTTCTTTGTTATATATATATATATATATATATATATATATATATATATATATATATATATATATATATATATATATATATATATATATAATGTTTCCACGGCCTCAAGGATTTTTCCTGTGTTTATTTTAATTCTTTGGGCATGTTGTAGGAAGGAAAATCTGGAGTACTGAATTGTGGAAAGGGGATGAGAGGCAAGATGGTACTGAGAAAGAATTCTGAGCACCACGGCAGGCAGAATCACCTTTACTAGCTCAAGTGTGGATTCCGTGCGCCCCTTTTTTTAGGCAAAAAAAGAATAGACCCACTGGCCACTAACAAGCATGTCGTAAAAGGCGACTTATTAATGATATTTCCTTCGAAATAGAGTGCATCTTGCTCTGCAATGCGAGTATACGTAACAGTCCAATTATTTATTGTAAAATGATAAACAAAAGGACTTATTTACTAAACATACTCATTTACTGGTGTTGACTATAAGATAGGGACTAACGTGATGTGATCAAAAATCTACAATCCCGAGCTTACGGGGATAACTAAATGCATTTTAGCATATTATTAAATGGAAGAAAAACGCGAAGATATGAAAGGACACACTGAGAAAAACTTACTGAAAGTAAATTTGAATGTTCTTGCTCTTGAACTCACAGTGCTAAAGAAAGTGTGTGTGTGTGTGTGTGTGTGAGAGAGAGAGAGAGAGAGAGAGAGAGAGAAGAGAGAGAGAGAGAGAGAGAGAGAGAGAGAGAGAGAGAGAGAGAGAGAACGAACGAACGAACGAACGAACAAACTTTATTTTCAAAGGGTTAAGAATTGGGCACACAGGTCCGTCCTACATTCTGTCCTTCAAGAAGGAGGGGGAGGTGGTGTAAAAATGATAAAGAAAACTTGGAGGGATATGCAAACGCCGGCAAAGCATAGTAAAACCTGACATGAGTTGGTTGAGCACTCAAACTCCAGTTAGGATAAATTACGCAACGACGATCGTAATAATGGAGAAGAAGAAGAAAGTAGAACTTCTTTCATTGTTTCATTATCTATCTTCGATCCTTCTAACAGTAAGAATTATAACAGGAGGTCGGGGGCCTTGAAGGCGAGCCTGCAGTCTCAAACTCCTTGTGTAACATACAGCTTCGTTTTGAGTGATGTTGAAACAAGGTCCCCACTTTCTGCTACAACACACGCGATCATATGAAATATTCAGCGAAATAATTGATTGGTGAGCTAGATAGAGTACAATGCACAACTCAGCCTCATGGAAACAAAAGATGTATGGGAGAGCTCACAAATATCATCCACGCTATCTGGGCCGTAGCGATCTTTTTGACATTCTCTGTACGTCACGCGTAGGAGTCAGAGATGAAAGAATGTGGCATTTGCAGAAAGGGGAAATTACTGGGGAATTGATCATGGATTCTCACACGTTGCTCATGCCCCTCTTTTGAGGTTATTTTCATCACTCACATCGTCTCCAGCCCAATACATTTTAACGATTAACACTGATTTCCAGATCGACTCAGCATTAGTGGCGAAGTGTTATCAATTCGCATGTGTAACGATTATATTGGGAAGGGTATCAAGCGATATTTTCTGGCTTCGCTGTTGAGAGTATGCGTGCGCAACTTACATCGCAATAGACGACTAATAACTGGTACCATTCACACGTTACTGTCTTTGCATAAGTGGCGTTAGCACGCAGCGAGCATTCTTTTCACTATGTCCGAGACATAAACAGCGTGCCGTATTTGTAATAAATAGTAAACAGTAATTATAAATAGTAAAATAATGCATGGGAGGTGGGGGGGGGGGGGGGGGGGGGGGGGGGCTGGATACTCTTAGCGTCGATTACACCCGTTATATGCACGAATCGCCACTGCTTATCATTAAATGCATAACGGAAAATATCATGACAACTAAAGAGGGTCAGGATAATAATGGCCTTGCTATCGATCGAGCTCACTGAACAAGTCGAGAGAAAGCTTGAGTATGTATTGACAATGTGACGGTTAGAAGAGAACAGGGACAGAGACAATGAGAGAAGGTGTTTGTCAGGCTGGCATCAGGATCGATTGACAGTAAACAAGACAGCTGGCCATGGACCGATACCCTTACCAACGCCCCACGGCATAAACTATATATATTAAAGAGAAACAAGTCGGTCGGTTTCATAGTAGTCTTTATAATAACTGGACTAGAAGCAGATGTCCACGGCTCTGAAATGCGGGAAAATAAGCCTTTTTAAAGAAACTTTTATTGAGTTAGCTTTTCTGCGGGACCCCATTGTGGCTGAAACAAGAATAGACCCACTGCCTTCCCAGAAACCATGTCGTAGGAGTCGAAGAACTGGGGATTTCCTTTCAAGTCGGAGTGCATCTGCCCAAGTGACAAGGAACAACGAACTGCGCACAAATAAGCCAGTTAAACGGATGGACACGAAAAAACTCAGGTCCTGGCACAAAGCGAAAGTCCAAATGGACGAACAACCAGGACTTTCCGCTGGAGGTTACAGCCGGTGAACAAAAAAAACACACACACAAAAAATAGTTAGCTGTGGCATGTTGGTTTCTATGTTTCTCTGCCCGGAGCGTTGCTGTCGATTACTACAATCTTTCCTAACAAGCTATCGTGTCGAAATTCTGCACACATAGTATTGGTTGGTTTGTTGGTTGGTTGGTTAGTTAGTTAGTTAGTTATTTGGGTTACCGTCAAGTACTCTGGAAATGTCCATAGGTGCTCAGATCCTTCCCTCAGTATGAACCCCAACATCCGATGACTAATAGTACCAGTTCTATGTTGATTAACAGGTCTTCTGGTGTGTCTGGTGTGCGTCTCGTTTTTTTTTTTTTGCTATGCCGATCTTAATTCCCAAATCTGCCATTCTAGCGAGTGATGTGGATTCACTGCCCCCAAAGTCCTATATCCTTCCTATTTCTCTGAAACCATTAATAATATCAGCATGATCCATGGGTTGACCTTCGATTGTGATAGCGGATCCAGCCAACATATCAGCTCTTTCATTTCCATCGACGCCTGCGTATCCCGAAACAAAAATAAAGGTGACTCCACATATAGTTTTATTCACTACTGTTGTGGTCAATGACAGTGCAATGCAGTGCAAAAAGATTCATTAAAAACAATATTATTGTTATTAGTCATGGTAAAAAAAAAATCCCGTGTTGGTTTGCGGGTCCCATTGGAGGAAGGGGGAGAAAAATCCAGTGCCCTTCTCCTTACAAGCATGTCGTAAAAGATCCATTGCCCCTCTCCTTAGAAAAAAATCTCATGAAAGTGGAGTATTTAGGGGTACCTTTTTAAAGTCAGAGTGCCTCTGCCTCAGCTTTAAAGAACCAACCACCTGCTCATAATAAGCCAGATTTGTCAAACAAATGTGCTCGCAAAACTCAGGTTCTAAAATAAGGCCAGAGTCCAGAAGTGAACGAACAACATTTCCTCTGGAGTTTAAAGTCGGCAAAGGTGAAAAAGAAAATTTGTAAAGGAAACAATTAAAGATAATTATTTCATTTCGTCATCCTAAAATCTTACAAAAGAACATATTTTTGTCTTAATTTTAAGTGCATTATTTGACCGGTTCCCTAGCCTAGCTGGTTAAAGCTGACTTCGCGTGGACCGGGTGACGAACTCCTTGTGGTCCGGGTTCACGCCTGGTGGTAGGCAGAAAAGCCACATTTCTCCCAGATTAACGGCACATACAATGGAATCAAGGCCGAAGGGTTGCGATATTCATATTACCGAGCCAAAGGGTTTACAACTCATGGTTTCTGGATACTTTGAAAAAAAAAAATAAGTGCATTATTTATGTGACCCCTTAAAAAAAAGAAGAAGAAGAAGAAGAAGAAGAAGAAGAAGAAGAAGAAGAAGAAGAAGAAACGTGTCGATAATTTTTCACTTTCTTTTTCATAAAGTGAATGCAGTGCTCCTGAATTACACAGGAAATCAATTAAACAGCCACCAAATGTTCCTAAACAAACACACAGTAACACGCTGAGAACCATTGACATAGATGATATAATACAATGCACAGCTCCCAGGAAATGTGTTAGCTGGTAGATGTGTAAGCTGCGTGTTGTTTTGCTTCTTCAAGACTAACTTCCCTTTGGGCACGTAATTCAAAGCACTTTCGTGTTCTTTCGCCCTCTGAATATCAAAGAGCACTGACTAAAAGAGCGGCGTCCGTGGCTAAGGCGTTGCGAGTCCGACTCGTAAGCCAGCATACCGCGATCGAAACCCACTGCGGGCTGCGTGGATTTGTGTCGTGGTATGGGACGTCGCAGGTCGACCCAGCCTAAAATGGGTACCAGGATGGGCTGTCCTGGGAAAGTAAAGACAGCCGGCGTAATGCTGACCACATTACCTACCGAGTGCTGATGGTCTGTAAAAATATGGGACGCTCTGCCCATATGCCCGATGCGCCGAAAGGCGTGAAAAGGGATCTTTACTTTACTTTACTTACTGACTAAAAGCCAGTATCGCTTCTCATAAGCTCAAGTATGACGACTAAAATAAACGCCTTAAAGTTTTGAAGATAATATCACGTTTCTCTCAAATTAAGATAGTGTCTTTTAAAAGTTTTTGTTTAAAAAACGCAATGTTGTTGAATTTCGAGATTTAAAAAAAATTTTTTTTTAAAGGAATTCAACAAGACGAGAATTTAATTATCAACTAACCAAGGTCGTCTTAAAAAGGTGGGAAAAAAATTACTTGAGACTCCAATTTTGAAAACTTGACTATCCTAATAGAGATGATAAATGCAACCTCTATACCAACGTTGTGTTATCAGATTCAAACCTAGGCATTGAGTAAAAAACAGGAAAGAAAATTAAAAACCTGCGAAATTAGAAACTTAAAATATCTCATGTGGGAAAAGAAGAAATTACAAGATATATTGGAACAACGCCTATAATTGAACTTACTAGGAAAAAAAAAATACTGAAATAGTTTAGCCATTTTTGTGTGTGAATATCCAGACACCATGAGTTGTTAACCCTTTGGCTCGGTACTATGGATATCGCAACCCTTCGGCCTTGATTCCATGATAGATACCGTAAATCTGGAAGAAATGTGGCTTTTCTGCTTACCCATGGGCGTCAACCCGGATCACAAGGAGTTCGTCACCCAGTCGCCGCGCAGTCAGGTTTAACCAACTGAGCTAGCGAGCCGAGCATTTGGCCATTTACTGAGAACGGATCCAATGATACCAGAGATGAAAGCGTACAGCATGAAAGCAGAAACACAAAGAGGGAGAGGACGACCAAGAAGAACATGGACTGAAAGAGTCACTGATACTTTTGGACTCTGCAACATCACAGCATACGGGGCAACCGAGCATGCCCTAGCTTGGAAACCGATTATCTGTGAAACTGTAAGCCTATACAGTTTTAAAAAAAATGGAAACAAGAAAAAAGAACGAATTTTTTTTCTACGTACAAAACTCACGTACAAAACTCTACCTTTATTTAAATACAGTCATGTTATCTTCTTCTGGAACATCCTTATAACTCTCCAAATTCCGAATTACAGCCTGATTTTTTTGCGAATCCATTTCCTATAGAACCATTTGTCCCAGTCTCTCATGCGCAGCAATAAAGCTTTCCATAAATGAGAATTTCTTCTCCTGATTTCTCAACTGATAATCTTAACCAGGGCTTATTTTTTGGAGTAGGGCTTACACACAAAAAAGCCTCACGGAATTCGTGACAGGGCTTATTTTGTGGGGTAGGTCTTGTTTTTTTTGTTTTTTTCGGAAACACTTCAGTGTTTCCCAAACTTTTCTTAGTTGGGGCGCCTTTTTTCAATTACAATTTGTCCACGGCGCCCTAACCTAAGCAACAGTTTGACTATTCGTATGTAAAAAACTCGTATATCTTAGAATATTTCGCGTCGCCCCAGTGAAGAGGTCGCGGCTCCCCGGGAGCTCCGCGGCGAACAGTTTTGGAACCACTGCTGTATGGGACTCACAGCCCACGGCGATGGCGAGTGCGACTAGTAAGACCCGCCCGGGTTAAGAAAAGTCTTCTACAATTATAGCAAGGGATTTCAGGACCGTCGTTGTAATCATTTGTATTTAGTCTTCTTCTCACATGCTCAGCCCTCACCCTTTAGGCAGTCATTTCTTCCTTAATTCCCATTCCCTTCTTGATGTGTCCCCTCCATGCAACACGTTCATGGCATTTTGTTCCAACCAATCCTCTTAAAAACCTGTATCATTCATGTCCCGTTAGCAAACATCTTTATATCGTAGTAGACGTCGGCTCCAATATCTCCTACACATCTGTAATTCACCAGTGAGGCTGTCCTTAGGGACTCTATCATTCTCTATTCTCCAGGCGTGACCGAACCACCTGAATCTTCGGACACTAAGATATGACTGCTTAGGATAGTATCTGGGTGTAACCAGAGGGTATGGCCGGCTCAATACACTCAGAGGCACGGCAAGACGGACATACATCCAGATTGCGACCGGTACCATAAGTAGTAGAACTTTTCGCTGGCTGCTGAAGATGAGGACGGAGCATGCATGGGAGTGCCTTAAGTGCTGTGATGTACATTCTTGACTCAACTCAACTCTGCTTGGGATAATAGTTACAACCAACTTCATAAAAAAAAAAAAAAAAAACCGAATCTTCTCTGGTTATTTAAAAAAACAAATTTAAAATTATTACAATGGATGAGTAAACACCTTAGCTAAGCAATCACTAATACACCAATACCTTTGAATATATCCTTGTGCGAACGTGTCAATGAAAATAACACTGGATTCTTGTAACTTTCCTATTCTATTTGAAACCTCACAGAGGTCACGACCTAACGAAAGGCAGGTAATGTTTACATATTTGCCTTCATCTGAGCGCACCTGTTGACCGTTATTTTTTGACTCCTAGATTTAGACAGACTCATATTTGCCCTGACTTCGCGTACGAATTCTTGGAAGCAGACTTTTCGCCATTGTACCAAATCGTCGTGATGACAGACTGTCTTCCGTTTCCGGCAGCGTGTTTACTTTCGCTTTCCATACGGCAAAAGAATTTGACATTAAATGTGTATTTTTAATGTCATCGTAATGTCCCGTTAGTCACCTCCTCCCTCTTTTTCTCATCATCCTTTCCCTCCTCCTTCTTGTGTACCAACAGTTAGCTCAGCCAAGTGTTACAGCCTAACTATAGACCCCAACACAACTAACCAACCTCGTTGTTTAAAACGAATGCAGAAGAAGAAGAAGAAGAAGAAGAAGAAGAAGAAGAAGAAGAAGAAGAAGAAGAAGAAGAAGAAGAAGAAGAGAAGAAGAACAAGAACAAGAACAAGAAGGAGAACAAGAATTATAAAAAAAGGAACAAGAAGATGGCGGAGGATGGCCCAGTTTAGAACACACGCAGAAGAAGAAGAAGAAGAAGAAGAAGAAGAAGAAGAAGAAGAAGAAGAAAGAAGAAGAAGAAGAAGAAGAAGAAGAGAAGAAGAAGAAGAAGAATAAGAGAAGAAGAAGAAGAAGAAGAAGAAGAAGAAGAAGAAGAAGAAGAAGAAGAAGAAGAAGAAGAAGAAGAAGAAGAAGAAGAAGAAGAAGAGAAGAAGAAGAAGAAGAAGAGAAGAAGAAGAAGAAGAAGAAGAAGAAGAAAGAAGAAGAAGAAGAAGAAGAAGAAGAAGAAGAAGAAGAAGAAGAAGAAGAAGAAGAAGAAGAAGAAGAAGAAGAAGAAGAAGAAGAAGAAGAAGAAGAAGAAGAAGAAGAAGAAGAAGAAGAAGAAGAAGAAGAAGAAGAAGAAGTAGAAGAAGAAGAAGAAGAAGAAGAAGAAGAAGAAGAAGAAGAAGAAGAAGAAGAAGAAGAAGAAGAAGAAGTAGAAGAGCAAGGACAAGAAGTAGAAAAAGAAGAAAAAAAAAAGGAAGAATAAGAAGAAGGGAAGAAGAAAGAGGAGGACGGAAGGAGAGGAGAAGGAGGATAGCATGGGTGAAAATTGCTCACTTGTAATTTCCTTACACAGAATCCTAGATAAGAATGAAAACTAATTTCGCCTTTCATGAGTTATGAAAGTGTCATATTATACATCTCAATAATACAATTGCCCACATAAAAGGAACATACAGACAAACAGTAAGTAGCCTTTCTCGAAACTGGAATGCTTTGATCAGTTAGAAACCACAGTGGCAGAACAGTAATGGAGGGTATGTTTCTTGGAAGAAGAGGCAGATGTCGACCAGTATGAGAATGGGTACAAGATGACAAGGAGACAATGGACAATGTTTGCAAAGGACTGAGTGGATTTCCACCGTGCCATTTATTGAGAATAAATTTCTGCAAAAGACCAGCTACATGATGATGATGAGTTGGTGATAATGATGATGGTGATGACGACGATGATGATGATGATGTAACCATAAATCTAATCAGAACTGTTTGAGAAAGTCACCTTTGCTGTTTTCTGTGTTATCTTTTTTTCTTCTTTTTTTTTCTTCTTTTTAGACCTGTTGTGTGCTCCAGCGTCGTCAGGATTTATAAAAGGAATCTGATGCGAGCCTTGCTAGGTGCTACGTAAGTGTTGATATTTATAGCCTTAAATACTCCATCTATCCATCGCTTGTGTGGTCGACCTGTTGATCTGCTTCCGTTGTGTCTAAGCGACAGAGCTCTCTGTGCTGCACTATCTGGTGGTGGTTTTGACACATGTCCGAACCATTTGATCTCTTTTTCCCAGTGTGGGTTCTGTGGCCCTTTTATAGGGAAAACCAGAATAGACTCACTGCCTACCCAAAAGCATTTCGTAAGAGTCGACTAATTGGGAGCTTCCTTCGAAATAGGAAGGGGACATGTCTGAGAGGCAAAGAACCAGCAGTCGGCATACAAATGAGTCAGATCTGTAAAATGGATGCACACACAACACTCAGGTTCTGGAACAGGACTGCAGTCCAAAAGTGGATGAACAACCAACAATTTATGTCAGTGTTTAGAGTTTACAGCTGGTGAACGCGAAGAAGAAGAAGCGATCTGCTGTCTCTTGATGAAGTTAGTACTGCTTCCGTTTCACTTTGTTTCCCGATATCATCATTTCTGATCCAGTCTCTTCGAATTACATGTGGGATTCGTCGTAGATACTTCATTTATATTGTTTCGACCCCCGCCCCCCCCCCCTCCCCTTTTTTTTTTCTCCGTGTCATCACTACTCTTAACACTTTGAGTCCCAAGAAAGGCATCATACGTTAATAGATTCATAACTAGAAGCTCAATGAACGCATGATAAGCTGATTTTCCGTCTCTCTCTCTTTTGATATTCATAATATGCATATTATCATATGAATATAACATGCTCATTGATACTAAACAGATGCAGTGTGAAAGACGGGTGTTTGGAAGGGCCGAATGTACGACGGGCCTGCGTGTCCAATTTGTGACCCTTTAAAAATAAAATTCGTTCGTTCTCTCTTGACTAGCCTTTGGGTCTCTGATGCTAAACCCCCTGGGACTCAGAGAGTTAAACAAGTTGACGGCCAGGAATTAAAGCCTCCGAAATCAAAGACCACACCTTTTAGGCAATAATAAACATAAAGTGTAATGACCGCGAATGTATATGTAGATAGCTCATGAAACACGTCCTTGGACTTCAGAACACTGAGTTTTGTATTCCGCTCGCTTCTGGGCAAGCACTTATCTGTAATGGATATCCCAGATAAAAAGGCGCACAAGGAACCAGTGTTCCTATTTTCTAGATGGAACCCTTGTTCGGCTCCGGTGTGGATGTTTATAAGTTATAGTGTGAAGGTTTGGATGTTGGATTGTTTGTGGGTTGGCGGTTATGTACTCTGAGATGATAGTTTGTACCGTGGTTGAATTGAGACGATCCCCGTGTGGGTTCCTGGGTCCTATTGTCGGAAAAACAAGATAGGACCCACTGCCTCCGCAATTAGTAAATTAATTTGGGGTTTTCTTCGAAGTCGGAGTCCATCTGCTTGAGAGGCAAGGAGCCAACAATCTGCATACAATTAAGTGAGACATGTAAAACGGATTTGCACGTGACACTCAGGTTCTGGAACAAGACTAAAGGGCAGTTATGAACAAACAACCAGAACTTTCCGCCGGAGTTACAGCTCGTGAACGAAACAAAAAAATTGAAACTGAGATGAAATGTTGTTAAACGGTATTCAGTACGAGGTGTCGCTAAAATGGTTGATGGATTGGGTTTTTAGCCGAATAGTTGTTTCCTTGGTTGTTGTGGAGGGTTTGCTAAATTCTTATTTGTTTTGACTGGATGGTTGCTTGGAGATTTTGTTGTTGCTTATTTGGGTGGTTGGCTGGTAGATTAGTGTGTCGGTTGAATGGATGGTTGTTTAAACATTTGACGGATTGTTTGATATGTTGTTTGAACGGTTGAACGACTGTTTGTCAGTGGTTAAACAGTCTTTGGTTGGTTTAACGGTTGGTTGGTAGGTTATTTTACTGGGTATTTAGTAGTTTAGACCCCGAAGGGGGTCACAAATAGGACGGGGCTTCGAAGATCGCTGCGAGTCCAATAACTCTTTTGTAATGTAGGTCCGTTGGGCGAGATCCTTAACCTATGTTTGAAGTTGGATAGAGCAATCTTGCAGTACATGCTCGAAGTCTGTCTGTCTGTCTGTCTGTCTGTCTGTCTGTCTGTCTGTCTGTCTGTCTGTCTGTCTGTCTGTCTGTCTGTCTGTCTGTCTGTCTGTCTGTCTGTCTGTCTGTCTCTCTGTCTGTCTGTCTGTCTGTCTGTCTGTCTGTCTGTCTGTCTGTCTGTCTGTCTGTCTGTCTGTCTGTCTGTCTGTCTGTCTGTCTGTCTGTCTGTCTGTCTGTCTGTCTGTCTGTCTGTCTGTCTGTCTGTCTGTCTGTCTGTCTGTCTGTCTGTCTGTCTGTCTGTCTGTCTGTCTGTCTGGTCTGTCTGCATTCAGAAGTAGCATATCTGTCATAGATGTCTGGTACAGATGTGCTCTAAGACCCCAATGTTCCATCCGAAACCAAAAAATTGCTGTTCGTTTCCCCCTGTTAAGTTTATTATGCTGCCACTGACTAGACTGTTGTCTCCATCCCCCACATCCTAGGACAACGTTGGAGCTGTTCTGGCTTCTCTGTAGCTTCATGGAAGGCGATCACAAAAATAACACGAGTACATACACCATCTTACCAGGTCTATTTCCCAACTTTCTGGGCCTAGCGGCTGAAGAGGAATCCACGCCCCGTTGCATAATCCACAGGGAAGGCCCACAAGCACAAATATGGTCAGTAGACAGGGATGGTCAAATCCGTCAGTTATTGGCTGGTCTTGGTACTGTAATTAAAAACATTACAAAATCACAGGAGTTGGGTAGAAATTAGAAATGTAAGGTTAAAGGAATAGAGTTAAATCAAGAATTAACATCACAACACTCAGGGCATTCTCATGCGGGCTCCGTCCTTATCTTCAGCAGCTAGTGCAGAGTTCCAACACTGATGGTACCGGTCACAATCTGGTTATATGTCCGACTTGGCTTTTCTCTGAGTGTATTGAGCCGGCCAGACCCACTGATTACACCCAGGTGTTTTATTCTCTCCAGGCCAAAATAATCTTGTTTCTCTACCGATTCCGTTGCTTGTTCCCAAAGGGCCTTGACCACATCTGCCTTGTCATGTATCAGTTCACCACCTAGTGGTGCATACCCAGCCAATCTGTCTGCCTGTTCATTACCCACTACGCCGGCATAGCCTGGAGAAAAGATCCAAAGTATGCTTACTACCCGGGACCTTCCAAGTCAAGCTTGCCACTCTGCTCTAAGGTAAAAGGAATATGTAGGCAATACTTTACTACCAGACTACTACTAGACTAACTTTACTAATATGATAACGGGCACCATAAGAATAGAGACTATTAGCTAGCTGTTGACAAGGGAGGCGGGGCTAATATAGACGTGTCATGAATGCTGTGATGTCGAATCTCTCCCCAAACGACAAGTGGCGAGGTGTAGTCAATTTGCATGTGTAAATGTTAGGAAACGAATAATTTGGAAAGGCTATCACTAAATATTTTTCTCCCCGTCACTTTGCTTTTAAAAATATGCGTGAGCAACTAGTAGTGCAGTATTAGTAACTGATAGTTAGCTTTCACATGTTACAGTTTTTACATGAGTGGCGTGAGCATGCAAAGAGCATTCTTGTAGCTAGAAATAAATAGTAAACAATAATAATAAACAGTAAAATGATGCGTATTTCGCTGGCAGTGGAAAATTTAAGTGGCGGTGAAAGCCATAACATGCACGCTGGAATTTTTTCACGTGGACTTTTATTAATTTCCCCTGGTCTGAGAAAAAAGACCAGACGCCCGTGTGTTTTGTTGCGCACGAAAAAAAAAATCCTTTGACAGTTGCAAATCGAAAAAGTAGCATAACGACGCTGCCCGGACAAAATTTTGAGTTAAAAATCTACCTAAAGTATTTCAGGATCCTCGCCGGTGCTTCGGACTCAAGCTTGAGTTAGAAGTAGAACGAAGCACTTGTGGGTTACTACCTTTGTGCCATGATGTTGATTTGTTGTAAAAACCATTAATCATGTAGTCCTCACCAATGCAGACGGCCCCATGATATTTTCTGGTACCTATTTTAGGCTGGGTGGACATGGAATTCAAGAACAATTATTAAAACAAATGTATCCGAATGCGGCTACGAAATCAAGACATTCAGGTCGGCGACAAGCGGCTAGCCATGCCCTCTAGCAGCTCCCAGTTACGTGTCATAAAATTGTTGTCTCGCGCGTACTCGACTGTAAGGCGAAAGTCATAATTCAATCTTAGCAAGCTCAATAGTAGCCTTGTATTCTTCAAATAGTGCGGCACAGAAATCAATGTAGTTTGAGAAGTGAGCAAACTCTGGCAGCGTCTGATAATAATACCTGGATAGTTTTGCAAAATGGCACGAGGCGACAAGAACACAGAACTATTATGTTGATGAAGGCAAACCATGATGGTATAGCTAGCTTATCGGTATATTCCATTAAAAAAAGAAAAAACCAACGAACTTTAATTTCAGAATGTATTATTCCCAACCACACACAGACTAACTTCCACAAACAGAATTGGCTGTCACCCAAAAATAGCAATCTATGATAAAGAAATTGAAAATGTAACTAACTTTGAGTATCTTTTCCATATAATAAATGCAACGAAGACTGACAGAAATCAGAAGGAGAATGACCATTGCAATGCAAAGTCTAAACAGTCTATGGTTTAGCACTAGTAAGGAAATCAAACTTGAATTTTTGAGAGCTTGCGTCTTCCCTGTAGCAACAAACTGATGTGGGTCGTGGATTATCTCCCAGTCCTAAGAAAGTACATGCAGGCGTTTGGGCTATAGAAAGATTATTAGCATATCAGAGAAAAAATGTTGACATTTAAATAAATCTGAATACCAAGGAAGACTGGCTAATAAAAAAAAAAATCAGCATCTTGTCTCATAAGCTGAAATATTTTGGTCATATCAGGCAACAGGGCGGATTAGGAAAATAAATGCAGAAAGCTTGGTACCAGGAAGGGGGGGGGGCAGGGGCCGACCAACACAAAGATGGACACAGGATATAAGTAACTACTTATATGAAAGTACACGAAGTGGGAGAGCTGGCCAGATAAATATTTTTGTAGGCAGACAGTGATGAGAGCGATGTTCTGCAAAGGACCTGCTACATGATGATGATACATGAACTTCGTATTTTTTTTTTTGTAACCGTCGGAGTCTTACTATAACCTCACCTCAATGGGGCTGTGATCCACAGTGGTTTAGCGCAATGACGCTCACCTGCAGATTCGAAAGTCGTGGGTTCAAGTTCTTACGGTACCTGACCTTTCTTTAAATTTTTTTAAATTATTCAAAAATGACCTTGGCTCCCTCGTCGACCCAGCCTTAAATGTGTACCAGTTAAATACGGACGGTGGGATACTGACCACATCACCCATCGAGTGCCCATTGGTCTTTAAGGCCCAATACATCTGAAGAAATGGAAAAGGGCACAGCGGCCTAACCTTAGTGAATGGGATATGTGGGATTTGTACCCGGGGCATTCTCCTCTGAATATTGCCACTTTGCACTTTGGGTGTTAATCTCCCATTGTGCGATCCTATAATGATTCAACTTCACTTATTTTTAAATTGTAAAGAATTGGGCAGGCAAGACCTATGACATTCCACCCTTCTGGTCTTCCTCTTTTCATACGTCATTCAATTCATATATCTTTTAACAGATTTTTATAATTGACATCATCGACAACAACTAAATGGTAATTAACTTCAGACGCTGGAAAGTGCTCCAATTATGCCTTCTTTTCGGAATTTATTCTATACAAAGGTACCATAAACCAATAGCTAACAATTTAAGTTAGAACAAAGAAGAGACAAAAATTAGATTGCATAGCTTACTGCTTGGCATATTTCGCTATATCTCTTCAGGCGCTTACTACAGAAACTTATAAATAAATGAAACAAATAAGTGAATCCTTTATAATTGAAGAACAAATTCAGACACACTAGCCTAAGCTGTATCTACCAGACAAGAAATATGCCAGACAATAAAATATCCAATCCATTATTAGCGGCTTCTTTGTTCAAATTTACTACCGGGAAAAGTACGTAGGTAAGTTGTACCCCACCAGGACATCACACAAGCGTCAAACACCCGGTGACACAAATTGCCACCATGCGGATAAGGACCACCCGTGGAGAGGTCTCGGAAACCCTGTTCGGCCGTTAGGCCACATTTAGGACCCCCGGCAAAAGCCAGGGTGCGGCTTCAAAACAACTAAAAATTGCATTGAACACGGGGACGACTGTGCACCGTACATTATAACAACCGGGAAAGACTGCTTTGAATTTCAATTACACGCGCGTTATCCAAACAGCATCAGGTACCAATTTTAAATTATTCAACCAGAACGGGCCAGATGGAGACAGAGCTCTTATGGGAATGCCCCGAGTGCTGTGACGTCGGTTCTTGAACCAAATCAAATCAAATCAGGATTTGAATAACTTTTAAGAATTCTCTTTCTTATCTCAATTGACAAAGAAAGATTACATAACATATTCTTCATTGTGTAAAATGCTGCTTTGCTAGAGCTGTTCTACATTTGACTTCTTAAATTCATCTTCCAATGTGTGTGTATATATACATGTATGTATGTGTGTGTGTGTGGAGAGAGAGAGAGAGAGAGAGAGAGAGAGAGAGAGAGAGAGAAGAGCACATACGGTAAACATAGACATAGAAACGTCATAAAATCCCGGATTCTGCAGTGAAAAGGGAGGGGGGAGGGGGCATAGCTGGATTTCATCTTTTGGAAGAGATTGAGGGGTGGGGGGGGGGTTAAAGGATTAGAGGGAGGCGAATGTTTTCGTCAAAAAAGGTCAACATCAGTTGCCAAATGCCGGGGTCGAGAAAACATTGTGTGACCTGCACCAGATGTTAGGTCGCGGTCAGCAGGAGCGTGGAAACGTGAGGGTTTGAGTATCTTGGTCCCGCCCCCAACCAAAGAACAGGACCTCCCACCTTTAGAGCATTTATAAGGGCATTAAGGGGTCTCCTTAACTAACATTCAGTCCAATATTACTTCCCGTCCTTTTTGGGATGACATTTTTCGATATGTGAAGCCCTGCTCTGGCTCTTGCCAGGGGCGCAATATTGCCTGGCCATAAATATGGTCTAATGGCTGAACGCGGTTTTTGGAACCTCTCCACGGTGATCCTCATCCACATGGTGGCACTTTGTGTCATCGGGTGTTTGTCGCTCGTGTGATGTCCTGGTGGGGTAGAAAGTCAGTCAGTCTCCTTAACTATACATACAAGTTCTCGTTTAAGGTATTTTTTTTTTTTAAATATACATTTTATATTTTCTTCTTCTTTCATTCGCTCGAAAAAGATTATCTAGATTATCTATGTCTACAGTGTTGTCTCCATTTGTGGCTGCCTACTTTTTGTCTCTAGTATGAACTTTCACTGTTGTAATCCACCCAGTGACCCTTTAAATTTGGCTTCAACCGGTTTCGAAAAACATTTCATATTGATCCCGCTTGAGTCATGAACGTGCAACCCCATCAGGATCGCACAACGAGCGATAAACACCCGGTGGCACAAAGTGCCAGTATTCGGATGAGAGTCATCCCATAAATCCAGTTTAACCGATGCAGTCGGGATAGGGCTGGAAAAAAAAATCCCATTTAAATTGCGTCCCATTTTCGGGAAAGGTTTACAATTCCCACTGAAACAAGGCCTCGATTACTTGAGGACGTACCAAGGACAGTAGGACTGACCCCCGCGTCCCCAATGTTTTCTATGGGCAGCGCCCATGCGAGTCCCATTATTCAAAGTCATATCTGACAAATGTTTCTTGCCAGTGGAGTAGACCAAACAGTAAATACAACACAGATAAACACGAACCCGTAGGACATGTTGAAATAGGAAATTAAAAGGGTGAGGGGGAAGAGGGCGGGGCTCTGGTAATTTAGTTTCATGCATGTTTGCGGAAACTGACAAACATTTGGAGGGGTGGGGGAGGGGGTCCTAGAGGTAGAAAGGGGTTAGCCCCCATACACCATTCAAGGTAGTTGCATGTGTCGGTAGCTAGGTGCTTTTGTAGACAAAAAACAAATCGTCACGTTTAACCAGCATCCCCGAAGGTGGAGCTTTAGGTTATAATTGTGACTAGGTTATGTGCGCCAGATGAAACGGGTTAGCACCGCACGCCTCCAAGAGCCCTGAATAAGGATTCATGCAGCGTTGGTGCGATCAAAGGAGACGGTTTCAAATACTGTCCCGGCTGGCGACGAAATCGTCCATCGGCAAGCCAGTTGGCGACCCGGTAGCCGACGACTACTTGAGGGGGGCCACTGGACAATTTATAAGAGGACCTAGCGGCATCAGAGCCCCCTCTCCCTCCCCAGTCCCAAATGTTTTTTAAGTGCAGCGCCCACGCGAGTCTGATTATTCACAGTTATATCTTACAAATGTGTCTTGCCAGCGGAGTAGACCAAACAAACAATTAAATTGGTTAGTTGCGTATCCTTTACAGGACGTTGCAGAACCAACCACAGCAGCCCCTGACTGTTGTGTGGTTTCTCTAGGCAAATTTACATCCAGTAGTTTGCCATTGCTTACTGGACGGTCGGCCCCCTGATACCACTGTCAAAACCAATGTAAAGCGCATTGCCCGCAGCTGGGATCGAACCCGGCATTACGAAGCGTTCGCATCGACTTAGCCGACAACAATTAAATACAAAACGAAGAAACACGAGCTGATAGAAATTCTAGACTAGGAATTTAAAAAGTGTGGAAAAGGTGGGGGGGGGGGGGGGAAGGCGGGTTGGTGGGTCTCTACTCTCAGCATCATGCATGTTTGCGGAACCTAACGTGTTAAACTTTTAGAGGTGGGGAATTTGATTTGATTTGATTTAAGAACCGACATCACAACACTCGGTGCATTCCCATAAGCGCTCCGTTCCCATCTTCAGCAGCCAGCTAGGAGGTGGGGGATCATTGGGATAAAGAGTTGTTAGTCCCCAATATCTTTCAAGGTGGTCGCAATATGACCCAGAACTTTGTTTAAAGTGTACTAATAATGTGCTAAATGTCAAATAGTATATATATATATATATATATATATATATATATATATATATATATATATAATATAAAATATTTCAAATAGTATGGAATGCATGAACAAACACTTTAAAAGACAACTTCTTATACAGGATTATTAAAAATGATAGATACACTTTCAATTGTGTATATTTAGTTGAATATACAATGAATATAAATAATATACATACAACAGAGAGGGTAAGGTCTTAAGTTTTGAACACTACCGCTAGAGCTCAGTTACGTAACAAAACCACACCAATGTTGACTTCTTTTCTCAAAAATATAATTTCACACTTAGTTTCTGCTCTTGTTCTTTTGTTAATGCCCAAATTTGGATTGACATCATAATGTTGATAAAAAGATTACGTTGGTGATTCGTCTTTTAGTTTTTATTTACTTTACATGTCGCTGAGCGAATTACAAAAGACAATGAAGTTCATACTAGAGACAACATTGCAGATATAGATAATCTATTTCAAGCGAACGAAAGAAGAAGAAAAAGAAGAAAGAAGAAGAAGAAGAAGAAGAAGAAGAAGAAGAAGAAGAAGAAGAAGAAGAAGAAGAAGAAGAAGAAGAAGAAGAAGAAGAAGAAGTAGTCTCCACTGGTATTGCTGTGCTGTATTGCAGGTCCTTTACAGAACGTCGCTCTCATCACAGTCTGCCTGAAAGAAACTCGGTCTCTCGCCAGCTCTCCCGCCTCACGTACTTTCATACTCAAGGAGTCACTTATATCCTGTGCCCATCTTCGTGTCTGTCGGCCCCTGCCCCTCCTTCCTGGTACCATGCCTTCTGTTATAATATATTATCCATATCTGCAATGTTGTTTGTCTGTAGTACGAACCTCAGTCTTTTTTAATTCACTCAACGACCAGTAAAGTTTGACTTGCACCGATATTTCTCTTGGCCAAAAGTTTTGCCCTGATATGTTGTATTTGGGACAGTCTTGGAGGACATGATATGTTGTCTTAGGAACTAATCCACATGTGCACGTGGCTGATTAGCCGATTTTAAATGTTGTTTACATGTGGCTGCCAGGTCATGATTGTTCATGATTTCTGGGTTGTTGTTTATTCCCTTCCCGAAGTAGGTCTTCATGTTGTTCTTGAGACAGATTTTGTGGAGTGCATTAACATGTTCCTTTAGTTGTTAGGTTTTACTGTAGAATATGCACACAAATAGATCATTACGGTCTGAGGAAAATGGCGCTGCGGGGACTTACAAGGGGATCTGGCCGGCGCTCAGCACTCAAGGAAAAGGCGAGACAGATACACAATCAGACAGTTACTGGTAGTATCGGAATAAGAACTCTTCGCTTGCTGCTGAAGATGTGGACGGAGCGCTTATGGGAGTGTCCCGAGTTCTATGATGTCGATTTGTAATTCCACATTCAACTGTAGAATATTTATTGATCGTCAGGAAAAAGTATCTTGCTTAACATATTATACAACACGAACTGATTGTCACTCATAGAAAGAAGTAGAAAGTTGAGACACACTCGAGAACATAAAAATAGAAGGCTATAGTGTCCTTGTCGTAAATCGATCCTGTCAAATCCAAATCACAAAAACAAAATGTCATGCTGCCGATTTGAAACCTAAAACTTTATGTCGGCAGAGGAGCGTCTGGCCACTACCCTAATTCTATTTTACCGCTGTTTTTAAACTAACCACTCTGTTTTGATTTTCAGTCACACTTATTTCTATCATTGTCTGTACCGTATTTAAGTTTAATCAATTGAAACCACACGTCTATCATTGTCTGTACCGTATTTTAGTTTCATCAATTAAAACCACGCATCTATCATTGTCTGTACCGTATTTTAGTTTCATCAATTAAAACCACGCATCTATCATTGTCTGTACCGTATTTTAGTTTCATCAATTAAAACCACACATCTATCATTGTACCGTATTTCAGTTTCATCAAATTTTTTTTTTTAAATATCCAGAAACCATGAGTTCTTAACCTTTTGGCTCGGTACTATGGATTTCGCAACTCTTCCGCGTTTATTCCATGATAAATGCCGTAAATCTGGGAGAAATGTGGCTTTTCTGCCTACCCCCGGGCGTGAACCTGGACCACAAGGAGGTCATCACCCGGTCGTCGCGAAGTCAGGTTTAGCCAACTACGCTAGCGAGCCAGGCAGTTTCTTCAATTAAAACCACACATCTATCATTGTTTGTACATTATTTCAGTTTCATTAATTAAAACCACACATCTGCCATTGATTGTACTGTATTTCAGTTTCATTAATTAAAACCACACATCTGCCATTGATTGTACTGTATTTCAGTTTCATCAATTAAAACCAAACCATCAGCTTGTAGAGGGTTGTTAACCTTACGCTTACCAGCTGATATTTCTGGCATACCTTGAAAATTACGGTTTGGCTGTCAATAGAAATCATACTGATCAAAAAGATTTAAGACACTTACATGGGGAGCGTTCCTGGCGATACCAAGCTTTCTTAGAAAATGACCTTAGCTTCCAGGTCGACCCAGCCTTGTGTGGGTACCAAGTGCATTCTTGGGAAGCAAAGGCGGCCGGTGTGGTGCTGACAATATCACCCACCGATTGTCAGTTGGTCTATAAAATATAAGTCTAGTCCTGTATTCCAAACAGGCCTGATGGTCCATAACGTTACTTTTAAAAGACAGTGAGTTGAGTCGAGTTGAGTCAAGAATTGACACACAGCACTCGGGGCATTCCCATGCATGTTCCGTCCTCATCTTCAGCAGTCAGCGCGCAAAGTTCCAATACTGATGTTACCGGTAACATTTTGATTACATGTACGTCACGCCTTTCCTCTGAGTGTAGTGAGCCGGCCAGACCCTCTGGTTACACCCAGGCGCCTCATTCTCTCCAGGCCATAATATTCTTTCTCTACTGATTCTGTTGCTTGTTCCCAAAGGGCCTTGACCACATCTGCCTTGTCATGTATCAATTCACCACCCAGTGGTGCAGATCCAGCCAATCTGTCTGCCTGTTCATTACTCACCAATATCAATTGGAAAGCATAAGACCGCGGAGAGACCGATATAATGAGCACATCCTAAAGAGTAATAATCAGATGATGACAAAACAGGCACTTAAAGGGAAACAAACGGACTGAGGAGACAAAGGACGTCTATGAGGTTTGAGGTTTGAACAACAGATCAACATCATGGCACAAGGGTAGTAACCCATAGGTTCTCCGTTCTACTTCTAACTCGAGTCTGAGTCAGCGGTAGCTCAGCGCAGTGCACGGGCTCCGTAGCACCGGCGCGGATCCTGAAATATTATGGGTATATTTTTAACTATACATTTTGCGCGGGCGGCGCCTTTAGGCTACTTTTTTCGATTTCCAACTGCCAAGGAATGTTTTACGTTCGCAACAATACACACGGGCATCCGATTTTACTATCCAGAGACCAGGGGAAATTACTAGAAGTCCACGTGAACAGAAAAAAAAAAAAATCCTAGCCCTCACCAGGGCTTGAACCCGGGATCCCTAGCACTCGAGGCGGCACTATACCTTGAGACCACGCAGCCCCCCTACCACCCCATCCCTAGCGGACGTCTATGAGAAACCCGATGACGAATACTGGGAAAAGCCAAACGTGCTGGACTGGTTTCCAATCACGATACTGACACATCTGCACAAGATTTAACGGAATCGAATAGGAGACTACGAGTTCTATGTGACGTAAAAGGAAAGACACATCATGGATAGTGATGACGATGATGATGATGTTATTGCTGTTAATGTGATTGATAATAATAACATAAAAAAATAACAACGAGAATAACAACGTACCTGTTATCCCGTTATTTATTTGATAAAATATAAATCAATAAACTCCACAAATACACAGTTTCCACGCGAAGCTTTCGGAAGCTAGAACTGCTCACTGCCTGAAACAGAATACGGATGCAGCCAGTGTGTTTCGATCGCTGCTGGCGTGATAAAAGTTCGGCTCGGGGCCTCGGTTATTTCTATATCCCTGTAATTATCTGAGCGAGTGATAAACTCGGGCAGTATTGACAAGTTGGCTTTGTTGGAGGGCCACAGAACTTGGCTGGCATTTAGATGCCGTGCAGGCGAGAAAGGGGCGATGAGACGAGAGAGAGAGAGAGAGAGAGAGAGAGAGAGAGAGAGAGAGAGAGAGAGAGAGAGGGCGAGAGAGAGAGAGAGAGAGAGAGAGAGAGAATGGAGAGCAGGAGGAAAAAAAAGGAGGGGTGGTTAAAGAACATGAAAGTGGGAGAGGGGGTATATAGATAGAGGCGAGAGTAAGACAGAGAAGAGACAAGAAGAGAAGGGAAGAAAAAAAAAGAGAAGAGAAAAGAAGAAAATAAAAGAGGAGAAGAGAAGAAGACAGGAGAAGAAGAGAAGCGAAAAAGAGAAGAAAAGAGAAGAATACAAGAGAAGAAGAGAAGAGAAAAAGGCAAGAGAAGAAAATAAGAGAAGAGAAGAAGAGAAGAGAAAGAGAGAAGAGAAGAAGACAAGAAAAGAAGAGAAGAGAAGAAGAGAAGAGAAAAAGGCAAGAGAAGAAGATAAGAGAAGAAGGGAAGAGAAAAAGGCAAGAGAAGAAGAGGAAAGAAAAAGGCAAGAGAAGAAGACAAGAGCAGAAGATAAGAGAAGAGAAGAAGAGAAGAGAAGAGAAGAGAAGAAGACAAGAGAATAAGAGAAGAGAATAAGACAAGAAGACAAGAGAAGAAGACAAGAGAAGAAGAGAAGAGAAGAAGACAAGAGAAGGAGAGAAGAGAAGAAGACAAGAGAAGAAGAGAAGAGAAGAAGACAAGAGAAGGAGAGAAGAGAAGAAGACAAGAGAAGGAGAGAAGAGAAGAAGACAAGAGAAGGAGAGAAGAGAAGAAGACAAGAGAAGGAGAGAAGAGAAGAAGATAAGAGAAGAAGAGAAGAGAAAAAGGCAAGAGAAGAAGATAAGAGAAGAGAAGAAGAGAAGAGAAGAAGACAAGAGAAGAAGAGAAGAGAAGAAGGCAAGAGAAGAAGAGAAGAGAAGAAGGGAAGAGAAGAGAAGAAGAGAAGAGAAGAAGGCAAGAGAAGAAGATAAGAGAAGAAGGGAAGAGAAGAGAAGAGAAGATGACAAGAGAAGGAGAGAAGAGAAGAAGACAAGAGAAGAAGATAAGAGAAGAAGGCAAGAGAAGGAGAGAAGAGAAGAGAAGAGAAGAAGACAAGAGAAGGAGAGAAGAGAAGAAGACAAAAGAAGAAGAGAAGAAGGCAAGAGAAGAAGATAAGAGAAACGAAGAAGAGAAGACAAGGAGAGAAGACAAGAGAAGAAGAGACGAGAAGAGAAGAGAAGTGAAGAAGAGAAGAAGAAAAAGAGAAGAAAAGAGGAGAAGAAAAGAAGAGAAGGGGAGAAGAGGGGCGAGAGAGAATGTAGAGGCGCGGCGAGATGGGAGGAAGACGGAATGTGTGTGGGGAAGGGGGAGAACGGACGCAAGAGAAGGAGAAGAAGAAGAAGAAGGAGACAGAAACAGAAAGACTAGATGGAAAGAATGAATGAGGAAGGCGATCAATAGTCTGACGTGTAATGAACACATAGAACAGGTACATATGATGACACTATGCGATTACGATGATGATGACGACGTGCTTCTATTAAAATATACCAGTTTATAAGGCTAATTTATTCCTAGGTCAATCCAGTCTTAAATGAGACCCATAAAAAAGTCATGAGAAGTCAAGGCGGCCAGCGGAATGTTAACTATGTTACCCAGCAAGTATCTATTGTCTGACTGACGACTGACTTTCTACCCCACCAGGACATCACACAAGCGATAAACACCTGATGACACAAAGTGCCACCATGTGGATGAAGATCACCCGTGTAGAGGTCCCGGAAACCGCGTTTAGCCATTAGGCTATAAAAATGGCTGGGCTTTATTGCGGCCCCTGGAAAGAACCAGGGTAGGGCTTCAAAATAACGAAAAATTGCATCCCACAAGGGGGTGACTTCTCTATTGTCTATCGTATACGGGTTTAACACAGTTTGCCCCTTGTGTTAACTGAGCTATTACTTACTTGAACAGCTATTGGTTTACAAGCTTGGGACTGAACCAATCGCTTCACTTGTGACAAAGTGGTCCTTGGAAGCGAGTTTGTTTACAACATGGCGGCAAGTCAAATGTTCCCAAAGTGGCTGATCAACTGCAAAGATGATGTCACTAAGTCGAAAGTAAACATGGTTTTAATAAACTCACTATCAGTTAGAAATGTGGCAACAATATTTAGTAATGTAAAGAACCTCTTACCCGCCAATGACGCATTTTTTATATTCTTTTTTTTTCTTTACTCCTTGATGCCTTGCGGCGCCAGGGCACGAAGCGATCTCTGGAACGAGCCATTCTGTTCGCTTGGTATAAAGTACTTTCCAGTGTCTCTGACATTTCTGCTTTCTATCTTCTGCGCGGCCGAAGTAAATGACCTCTTACCCGCCAGTGACGCATTTTATATTTTTCTTCTTCTTTCCTCCACTCCTGGAATGCCTAGCGGCGTCAAGGCAGGCAGAGATCTCTGGGCTATCTTCCGAATAACGGCCCCAAATTATCGAGGCAGAGAATATACCCTAACAGGGCCTCAGTCACGTGTCAATTGCATACTTCCTGTGACTTAAGTTGCGAATTTCCTGCGACTCCCGCCACCGCTGAGAGTATCCCCCATGCCACTCACACGGCGTGGATTGGGGCTAAACTAGATGGCTGGGACCACGCCCTTCTCTAATTATTCTTATTCTCTTATTATTATAAAAATCTGGAGCTGGCCGTGGCTGGGACTCACGAGCAGCAGCTACTGCATTTCCTGCAGCTTCCTTTATTTTTTTTTCTCGTGAGTCCCAGCCATCTAGTTTAGCCCCAATCCACGCCATGTGAGCGGCGTGAAGGATACCCTTGGCGGTGGCGGTATAATCCCCGGAAGTTCGCAATTAGGTGGTGCGGTATAGTCACCCGAAGTGCGCAATTGACACGTGACTGAGGCCCTGTTAGGGTATATTTTCTGCCTCAATAATTTAGGACCGTTATAGGAAGATAGCCGATCTCCGGAACGGGCCCTTCTGTTCGCTTAGTATAAAGTAATTTTTAGTGTCTCTGACATTTCTGCGGCCCATATTCTGCACGGTCGACCTCTGGTTCAGTTACTGCTATTTTATATTGCATTTTATATTGACTAATCAATATCTGAGTCAATCGACTCGATGTGTGTTTCATATGTGAACAACCAGCTGCTTTACTTCACAGGACATTCCCTGGTTGGGTCGACCAGAAAGTAAAGTTATTCCCCCACCATAACCTATCTGGTACCAGTTTGAACTTAGGACATTTGCTCTGGCAGACAGGCGACTAGCTACTACGCTCCCACATCCATATCTATAAACAAAATAAACCTGGACAGAGAAGTGTCAGTTACTTATTTACTGTTACTAGTCCTACTACTTACTATTATTACTGCCGCCGCCACCACCACTACCAACACCACCACTACTACCAACACCACTACCACCAGAGCTATTTTTCTATAAAGAAAGGTGAAAGTATTGACCATAAATAATCTAAAAAAGTTGCTGCTACTCATCACCGAGTGTCTAATGCTTAACAAATGAAGCCTTACAAAGGTGCCAGTACTGTTAAGCATTGCACCATTATGTCTCATCAGAAAAAAGTCATGGGCCCTATTATACCGCCACAACCAGGGGCACTGGAACATCTTTTTTTTCTTTGCCCCCTTTTTTTTACACCACTCCTCTGCCATTTTTTTTAGAGGGAAATTAATGTGAGCCAAATCTGTCAAAATTCATAGGCCTGGAAGAGTTAAGCCCCTTGGGTAATTTTGTGATGTCTGATTAAACGAACAAACTGCTGTCTACACCTTTTAATTTTGTTTTTTCTTAGCTATCAAGTGGTCTGCGAAACAGTTCCTGGTGTTTTATGTGTACATGAGTATAGAAAGGTCAAAGACAAAATACTAGACAACATAAAAATTATAATCCTGGATTCAAATCTGCCTTTTCAAAGTGTTAACGCTAAAGTACACCTGTGATTCATTGGTGTCCTTGGCTTGGGCATTAGGAACGAGCTTCGTAATGCCAGGGTGCCGGGCTTGATTCCAACTGCTGACGGTTTTTGTTGTTGTTAGTTTTGAGAGCTGATCAGTCAGAAAGCAGTGGCAAACTACTCAATGTAAAATTTGCCTAGAAGGACTACAACACCCAAATAATGATAGAGTTGGTTCTGTAACATCCTGTAAAGGATACACAACTAACACTTGTTCTACTGTATTTAGAGACAACAGATTTTAGTTGCCTCTCGGTTCAACCAAGTTTCTGTATGTAAGAAAAAATGTAAAACAATGAAGAACCTTTGTCACACCATTGGACATATGATGCTAGACCCATGTTTTGTAAATAGTTTTAATAAAGAGAAATAAGGATTTCATATTATCGTTTTCAGGAATGGAATTCTTATGTTCATGAACTACATGAAGCCATACAACAACAGCTTGCAGAGAGCCATGTCCAGTATTTTACAGATCTCTCAGAAGCTGAAAAAGAACTCTTCATGCAGCGAGCGGCCAAAGCTTTAGAGAAAGGTAATCAATATAATCAACTCTTTAACCACCTCTTCCTTCTCAGCATTCACCCGTAAAATGATAGTTGACACTTTCTGTGTAGTTTACAGCTAGGCTGTGATGTCTACAAATCTCTGACACTAACATGATTGTGTGACTTGGGAGTAAAGCATGAGGAAGCATGTCCGGCCGCCTTCGAGGCTGAGATGGGAGACATTATAACCAACTCCAAATGGAAACAATACCTTGCAGTGGGTGCTGCATCGGAGGACTGAGCATGCATAGGAACACCCAATGTGTGCAGTGACGTCGATTCTTATAACATCTAGGCCAATTGGCCCTTATCATCACCATGTGGCAGGTCCTGTGCAGAATGCTGCTGTGATCACAGTCTGCCTCATTCATTTAATATCCAAGGAGTCACTTATATCCTGTTTCCATCTTTGTGTTAGTTGACCTCTGCCCCTCCTTCCTGATACCATGCCTTCTGCTAATAATTTTTCCACTTAATAGGGCCAAAATATTAGCTTCCAATGCAAGATGCTGTTTATAAGCCAATCTTCCTTGATGTTCAGGTTTTTTAGAATGTCAGTATTTATTATCTTCTTTGTCCATGGTATTCTGAGAATCTTTCTATAGCATTTCAGCTCAAAAGCTCTTGTTTGGCCCTACACACTGATTTCAACGAACTGTTAATTTGTCTCCACTAATGAGATGCTTACTAGGGGGCACTGCCCCCTCCCCCAAATGGGGCCCCAGAACCCACAAAGATTTAACTACTAATCTGGAAGATATTGCAATCGTACTGCAGAAAGTTCAGTAAAAGCTTTAACTAGTAATCTTTAAGATGCTGGAATCGTACTGCAGAAATCTTCAGTAAACAATTTAACTACCAATCTTTAAGATGCTTGAATCGTACTGCAGAAATCTTCAGTAAAAGTTTTAACTACTAATTTGGAAGATATTTAAATTGTACTGCAGAAATCTTTATTAAAAATGTCACAGTGAGACTTTCTATTATCTTCGATAAAGTCTTAGATCAGGCTTGTTACCCACACACAACTGAAGGTTGCACCAGGTGGGTGTAGCTCCTATGGCACACCACTTAAAACGGTGGGGAATGTCATGTTCTGCCCCTGCCTTCTCTTGAGGGTTGATTCCTTGGGTGAGCCCAGTAGCAGATCACCTTGTATTGACTCTGCATTTATGAAAGCCTCCTTGGATGGTGGGGAATGCTCATGTTCTGTCCCTGCCTTCTCTTGAGGGCTGACCAGCATTACACGACTTCTCTTGATCAGCTTGATCTGGGCCACCACTTGTGACCTGGAAAACAAAAATGACCACACAACACAATGAGACTGCAATGTCCCATGAAACTATCTAGGAGGCTAACCCGGTCAACAAATGCCTCCAGAAGTTAGATATGTCGGCCCGAAAAGGCATAAATATTGCAGCAATGCTGTAAACGAGCACAACACTTTTACATCTTTGGATGAACACGGAAGATAAAGAAGAAGAAAAAGAATGACTTGGAGTGAGGTTGTTGATGGTTTATGCTCCTTTGGGAGGATAAAATACAGAAGAAGAAGGTTTAAGAAAACAGCTTTATAATCAATTTCATGTTCAAACAGCTTTATAATCAATTTCATGTTCAAACAGCTTTATAATCAATTTCAGGTTCAAACAGCTTTATAATCAATGTCAGGTTCAACCAGCTTTATAATAAATTTCAGGATCAGACAGCTTTATAATCAATTTCATGTTCAAACAGCTTTATAATCAGTTTCATGTTCAAACAGCTTTATAATCAATTTCAGGTTCCTCTTCGAAATATCTGCTGAATAAAGTCTCTGCTCTGATGGACATTCACCTAAATGAGCAAGTCAGCAAGCAACTACTTGATGATTATCCCTCCAGTAAGTCATCATGATTTCACTCCTGATGTGTGTCCATCTTCTGCTTGTCTTCACTTTTTTCAACACTACAAACTCACAGTACATTTATTAATTATTTTTTACATGGTACACAATTGTGATCTTTTACTGTCAAATTCATCTGTTTTGTTAACCTACTGTATCTCAGTTGTTAATGTACTTCTGTTCCAGGTTTGTATTTTTCCATTCCCCAAAACTTCAGATTTGTCCCTGTAAATTACAATAACTTCAGGATATGCAGTGCTGAAGAAATAATTGTCAGGGACAGAAGAAGTTAGGTCAAAACCTCCTTTTCTTCACGTTCACTTGCTGTAAACTCTGGTGGAAATTTCTGGCTGTTTGTAAACGTGTGGACTTTAGAATTGTTTCAGAACTTGAGTTCTGCTTGCATATCCATTTGTCATTTTGTCCTATTTATATACAGACTTTTGGGAGTCGCCGAGGCGTAGCAGCTAGATGTTCGCATGCGGATCGGAAAGTCCTGGGTCGCTTTCTGGCGGAGCCTGACTTTTTTCTAAAATGCCCTTGACTCCTAGGTCGACCCAGTCTTGAGTGGGTGCAGTCTCAGGAAGTAAAGGTGGCCAGCTTGATGGTGACCATATCACCCATCTTGTGCCGATTGGTCTATAAATATATAGGTCTAGCCCTATATGCCCTATATGCCTAAAGGTGTAGAAAAGGGACCTTTACATTATATACAGACTGTTGGTCTCTTACTTCTCAGGCAAATGCACTCTGACTCTGAAGGCAACACCCTCATTAGTCAGCTTTTACAACATGATTATTAGGGGGCAATGGGGCTACTCTTTATTTTTTTCCCCACAGTTGAGTTGAGTCAAGAATTGACATAACAGCACACAGAGCATTTCCTTGCATGCTCCATCCTCATCTTCAGCAGCCAGCGCAGAGTTCCAGTACTGATGGTACCGGCGACAATCTGGTTATATGTTTGTCTAGTCTTTCCTCTGAGTGTAGTGAGCCAGACACTCTGGTTACACCCAGGTGTCTCACTCTCTCCAGGCCATAATAATAAGCTTTCTCTACTGATTCTGTTGCTTGTTTCCAAATGACCTTGACCACATCTGCCTTGTCATGTATCAATTCACCACCCAGTGGTGCAGATCCAGCCAATCTGTCTGCCTGTTCATTACCCACCATGTCATAATGGTGCTCTAGAACCCACATGGGGAAATTAAGTCACTTAACACTGGGTGTCTTTGGGTCACTGAGTTACTGATAATTGTTTGATCATACCTTTCCATTTCTGGCAATTTGATGTGTTGGACTTGATAATTTTTATGTTTCAAGCCACTCTGGTCAGCCAGATTTTGGGTCCAGGTCTCTTCTGGTTTATCTTCTTTTCTCTGCCCTTACACTAAGGCCTGTAGTATGGTTTTGAAAAGTGGACAGTGTAGACAATTCTGGTTGTTTGTCCACACCTGGACTACTTTAGTCTTGATCCGTAGCCTGAGTTTTTCTTGCACATCCATTTTTTCAGTTCCAGCTTATCTATATAGTTGCCGTGGCATTGGCGGCTAGACGTCCGCCTGCCGATCAGAAGGTCATTGGTTCGCATCCAACGAAGTCGAACTAAAAAACAAAATTACTTCGACTCCCAGGTTGAACCAGCCTTGTGTGGGGACCATGTGCAATCCTGGGAAGTAAAGGCGGCCGGCATGATGCTGACCACATAACTTACCAAGTGCTGATTGGTTTATAATAATACAGGTCTAGCCCTATATTCCCTATACACCTAAAGGCACAGAAAAGAGACCTTTATTTTACTATCTTTTTTTTATGTAGACTGCTGGTCAGTTACCTGTCAGGCAGATGCACTCCGACTCCAAAGGAAACACCCCTAATTTTTTGTTGTGTACTACATGTTAGTCAGGGGACTGTGGGTCTATTCTGTGTTCTCCAAAATGGAGCCCCCGAACCCACACGGGAAGTCTTATACTGAAAGTCCACAACACTGAATTTTGTGTCTTTTTATTGTTGTTAAAAGGGATGGTGCTTTATTTATATCTTATCCCAAACAAGGGAAATTCATAGGTCCCTGAACAGTCTAATATTTCAGGGGGTGGTAGATAGGCTGCACGCAGTCATGGGACCTAGGCTGCATGCATTCGTGGGACCTAGGCTGCACTTTCTCATGGGACCTAGGTGGGTTGGAGTTAGGGCCATTTACAGATGTTTTAGGGTCATTAAGAGCATCAGAAAGCCAGGAAACCCAGTCTTACCACACTCTAAAATGTTGGACTGTCCTATGACGTCATCTGGGGTAAGATAATTAAAAAAGAACCAAAGGGATTAATAGTTGCCAATATATTAAGTAATAGTTTCACAGTTCATTTTTCATTCAGATATCATCTTCATCACACATCAGACATGACCATAAGGGCTCCTATCTCCTCATGAGTATGTCTCCAAGTGTTTTTAATGCTAACAGCTCCAATTCTTTTCTGGTTGATGTAACTGTACTTGGCTCCCTCATGGTTTTCCTGTCTCACTGCTCCAATTGCTACACCCAGTGTATGCAGTCTGTTCAGTGAAAAATCCATGAAACTGAAAGCTTCACATCGTTTGGTCTCTCTTATGGCATTGGTTTCACAGTGAAGAGTTCCACTACTGATAGTACTTGATTCTTTGATGTTCTATAAAATAATTTATTGGTACATTGCCTACCATTGTTCTTAGTTTTTCATTGGTGAATCTTTTTTCTTTTTCTTTTTACGATTGCGAGCTGTTCAACAGCATAAAGTAGTTAGATTAGGGCACTCAATAGTTACATAGTACCCTGAATTCTGGCCATGCTGGGATGTAGACCTGTCTGGGAAAGATTATGTTAAGAAAGAAAATTGGTCACCCTATCCTCATTATGTCATGACCTAGTGTGTGTGTTAGCTTAAAACATCTCATCCCACTGATGGTATCATTTAGTGGACTAGCTTGACCATTTTAACGTAACATAGAATATACAATTTACAGATACACGATCTGATTTGGTGATTGAGGCAGCGGAGGAAGGAGCCATGAGTTTGTTAAAACGTTGGCCAGATATGAAGTGCAAACTTCACATTCTCTTCAATCAGCCTTTACCAGAGCCAATCAGGCAACTTGCTTGGCATCTCTACCTTAGTAACCCACAGAGTGAGTACCAAACATTGTGTTCCAGTTTGTTTATTCAAAAGTTGAAAAAAAAAAAAATAATTTAAGGTCTCCTCTCACGTCAATGGCATATTGGCATTTGATTCTAGATTGATATTTTTATAGACCAATTGACACTTGGTGGATGATGTTGGTCAACATTGTGTGGCTGCCTCTACTTCCCAGGACAATCCCTGGTACCCATTTTATGACTGGGTCGGCCTGGTAGCCAAAATCAATTTCAAAGGAAAATTCTGACTCGATGCGGATTTGAACCCAAGACCTTCAGGCCAGCAGGTGAGCGTTTGTTAGTTTTTTAGTATCTAAAAAACTATTGATATTTAGTAATGGAAAGGAGCAGACTACAATTTACATCACAGCAATCGAAGAGACACCAGAACACTGGTCAGCTTTCTCCCATCTTGGACACATAATAACAGCGGATGGAAGAATTAAATTGAGGAATGAACAATCTAAGTTTATTTCCACAGGGTTAAGAATTGGGCATGCAGACCCATCTAACATTCCGCACTTCCAGTCTCACTCCTTCCATACAGTTCTTAATTCATACAAAAGAAGATGAACAGAAACAAATAAAGAGTAGGAATGGCCAAAAAATATTTCCAACATCTTTAAAATAGCATTAATATCTAGAACGTTAAACAGCACATTATCTGAAAGTGAATTAACAGACAGACTTGCAAAAAATGGAACAAAGGAGAAACAATTTAATAGAAATCAAAACACTTATCAAGAGAAAATACAAGGAATTGTGGCGGGAACAAACCAACAGTAAACATCCACAAGACCCCATCAGCCAGACTCAACAAAAAGCAGCATTAAAAAATTTTCCGTCTCCGAACAGGACACTCCAGACTCAACTACCACATGCATAAAATAAAGTATGTACAGTCCCCACAGTGTGCATATCAACACCTGAGCACAATCTGCAGACCTGCCCACTCTACCTACAATTTCTAAAAGACACCTGCCTCAAGAGCAAAGTGTGCAGAACAAGCTGTGGGGAACCGTGAAGCGCCTGAGCATACAAAATCAAACGCAACGAAAAAGGTCCTTTTTCCGGGCCTTTAGGCGTATTGGGAATATAGGGCTACCTATATTTTTTATAGACCAATCAGCACTTGATGGGTGATGTGGTCAGCATCACGCCAGCCGCATTTACTTCCCAGGACTGGACCTGGTACCCACTCAAGGCTGGGTCGATGTGGGAGCCAAGGTCATTTTCGAAACAAAGTCCTGCTCTGTCAGAACGCGAACCAACGACCTGCCGATCCACAGGCAGGCATCTAGCCACCAACGCCTCTGTGACTCCCGAACCCAAAGAAGAACAAGAAAAAGAAACAGCACATTCAAAATGAGAATTGTCAAGTGTAATGCATATTCACTACTACTATTTTTTTTTATAGGAGCCTGGACAAGAAACAACAATTTGAAAAAAGTTGAATTCAGACTGGAGATGTGGAAATAAAGAAGAAGAAGAAGAATATATTGTATTTCTTGGAGAGAGAAAAAACTCATCAAATACAAAGGAAAGAGAGTTCAGGAAATAAATAAAAAGAAGACAACTTAAATATTTTGACCACATTAGGAAACATTCATCTCTTAATTTATTTTTTTTTCAAAAAATCTGTAAGAAAATTTCTAGGTGGATAAGCAAGAAGTATACATTGATACATGGAGAAGATAACACCCATAGATAGATGAACAGCAGTCTGTCAGAGTGCCTAACTAGGATGCACGGCCAGCTCCAGCTCCAGATATAAGGCCACACAGCTAAAATGGGAATTCCCGTTTTTGTGAGGCTGGCAGATTTATACACAAATTGAACTACAGTTTAATTAATTTGCAACATGTGTTATTGAATTAATTATCACTGTGAAGATGAATATTTTATAATAGCCCATTTATTTATCTTCAAAATAATAATCCATTCAATAAAACATGTTGCAAATTTATAAAACTGTAGTTTAGTATGTGTATAAATCTCCTTGATAACAGTTGTTACCACCGACCAGCCACGCCAGCCTCACAAAAATTGGAATTCCCATTTGAGCTGTTGGTCTCATATCTGGAGCTGACTGTGCTGAGATGTGAGAGACAGAATATTGAAGATCTATTCCAGCCAGCCTTCTTTTTACGCAGATGGCACCTGATTGCTTGAATGATGGATGAAGAAGATGCTAAATATATAATATTCAAGTTTAATCACGGGCAAAATTCATTTGAAAAAACAGCACTGGATGATGATGATGATAATTATCATGATTCACTGTATTTGATTGTGTACTATGGAGTGTTTATTATTTTAGAAGTTTTTTTTTTACACTATTACCAGCTAGTTGTTGTGTTTAGTGACATTGTTCATTTTTTTTTTTCAGTCAGAAAAACATATGTTGAATTGCTGAATGAAAATCCCAGGGCAGCCATTTCCTCACAGGATTTGGACATCTCTCAGAAGGTTGAGCAGATGGTATTGGCAGAACCAACCTTCAGAGACCTCAAGGGGTCTGTAGGTATGTTATTGTTACAAGCAGAGTGTATCATAAGACCTACAACAGCTATTAGAGATTGTGGTACTAAATGTTAGTTGCGTATCCTTTACAGGACGTTGGAGAACCAACCCCAGCATTTTTTTGGCTGTTGTGGTTTTTCTAGGCAAATTTACGTCCAGTAGTTTGCCATTGCTTCTGAACGGTCGGCTTCTCGATACCATGGTCGGAACCAGTGCAAGGCCAGCAATTGGGATCGAACCCAGCACCCCGGCATTATAAAAATTGTGGTTTTAGAGTCCAAAAAATGGTCTTTCCTTGAAAGTCAAGAAAACAGAAACAATAATTATATTGACGAAGACAATAACTCCAAAATGTGGCATAGCAATAGAAGGAAAAGTGCTTAACCAAGTCAGTAAATTCAAGTATTTAGGGACAATCATAACATCAGATGTACGATATGTAACAGAAATAAGAGCAGAATCTGCCAGGCTGAGGCAGACTTTCAGAAGAGGAAAGACATCTTATGTAATGAATCACTCTCATTAAACATCAGAAAACGAGTACTGAAATGTTTTATTGAGCCTTTTTTTGTGTATGACAGTGAATCTTGGAATGTTAGCAAACAAATTGAAAAGATTTGAAGACAACTGAGATATGGTTCTTGAGAAGAATGTTACAGATACTTTGGAGCGCCTGAATGACTAACAATGATTGCCTGGAAATGGCTAATTGAAAATATAATGTCTGTCTGTCTGTCTGTCTGTCTGTCTGTCTGTCTGTCTGTCTGTCTGTCTGTCTGTCTGTCTGTCTGTCTGTCTGTCTGTCTGTCTGTCTGTCTGTCTGTCTGTCTGTCTGTCTGTCTCTCTGTCTCTCTGTCTGTCTCTCTGTCTGTCTCTCTGTCTGTCTCTCTGTCTGTCTCTCTGTCTGTCTGTCTGTCTGTGAGTGCACACATTTGTGGATGTTCAAAGTCCTAAAATTAATCATGCTTTGTGGGTTTAAAGAAGGTCAGAGGTTACAATATCTAACCTCTGGTTCAAGCAGATTTTGTTTGTCTCATGATGTTGACTGTTTCGATTTTTACAGAATAAGAAAGTGAGCTATGTAATGATGATTCTGACTGACTGTTTCATTTCTTATATTTTATGCAAGCACTAATTAATTAATGTTTATAGTTTATTAATATTTGTTTTATTCATTCTTCATGTGTTTTTTTAAAATCTGTACATTAATGATTATTTCATATTAGAATTGGTGCTTGATCTAATGCCTTATAGCTTTCAAAAATTGTATACCATAATAAAAATTCATTTAATAAAAAAATTAGGAGGTTTTTAAAACTCTTTTGGTGACAGATGACAATACAATTAGTTATAAATCAACATGTGATGTATTTCTTGGTACACAAAGATGTTTTCTCTTAAACTTTCCTGCCAACTTTGTCCATATTGCTAACTAGATGTATGTATGATTCCACTGTAAAAATTGGTTTCACTTCATTACAACACACAGGACATTTTTACGCAATGAAAGCCACCTTGTCCTACCATCATAGCAGACAACAGACAAGCAGCAGACTCAGAGATATTGATTATTTCCTGGTGGTCCCATTTGTGATTGTTGCTGATGGTAGCATATCAAGGTAAGCAAGACAGAACTCATCATAGTCAAGAGCCTTGCCGACTGGTGTGGTCAACATGCCATCTTTAACAACATGTATCAGTTCGGATAATCTTGGTAATCTTAGTTTCAACTTCATTGAAAACGAGTCACCCCATAGTTGCTCCGCTCCTGTGCTAATGAAAAACACACAGAATGTTCGTCGCAGTCCCTTGTAGAAAGGTTGACAGACTGCTGTCTCAGCAAATGCACTAGCATACACACGCATTAAAAGCATACGGTAGCCATCAGAAGTGCTAACACAAACAGTCTGACAACAGAAATGCAGTTCATCATTGACGGTAGCAGAAGTCGCCAACAGATCAGCAGGGATCAATATCAGTTCGGGTGTTGTCACCCTCCCCCATGCCATGACAGATGGTTGTCAAAATTCTTCTTGCATTGCCTTCCTGTGTTTCTTTTTCCACAAATCTTTCGGTAATCACAACTCGTCCCAGTTTCCTTCGTCTCATAACAGGAGCACAACATGGTCACTGTCCCTGTCTGATGTTTGTGATTAGTTTGCCTTTGAGCCCTCACCTCTTTCAAAACATCTGGGTTGCTCTTTTTGTTTAGGCTGATCAATAAATTCTACAAATAATTTTTCTCTCCAAGGCCTAAAAAAATAAAAAAAATTGGTCATGTTGCCTCTCAGAATTTATAATGAAAATGAGTTGACTGAAGTAAAGCTTCATATAAATCTGTCATCTGTTATTTCTTAATTTATACAATATTTTATTGTAGTTAATTTAGAGACAGTATATTTGTGTGTGTTTTGTTTCTTATTGTTGTTTTGCTGATGAAGACTAATCACTTCAACATTCTCTGTTCATTGTAATTGATTTTATATAGCTGACATAGACGTTATGTTTTTCATAAGGTATCTAAGCACTGTGTTAGAGTTGCTCCAAGATGAATAAACATTGAAGAGCTCATGTTTTTAACTTCATATCTGTATGAGTAAACATAGAAGAGTTACTGTTTTTAACTTCATATCTGTATGAGTAAACATAGAAGAGCTACTGTTTTTAACTTTCATATCTGTATGAGTAAACATAGAAGAGTTACTGTTTTTAACTTCATATCTGTATGAGTAAACAATGAGCGCTACTGTTTTTAACTTTCATTTCTGTATGATTAAACATAGAAAAGCTCCAGTTTTTAACTTTCATATCTGTATGAGTAAACATAGAAGAGCTACTGTTTTTAACTTTCATTTCTGTTTGAGCAGACGAGAGCCAGTCTCAGCCAAAGTGGTTGCCCTGCTGGTGGAGGAATACCTGACGTACATGAGCACAAGGCCAGGATTTGTTGTTGATTCAGGATCTGAGGTTTGTTCTTAACTTGTTCGTTTGCTATATTTCTTTCAGTTATAAAATAAGTGTTTTCCTTTTGTTGCTGAAGTGCATGCTATTTTTCTGAGCCTTTTGATAGCTTTAAACTTCATTAGGACATACTGGTTGTTCATCCACTTCTGGACTTTACGGCATGTTGCAAAACTTGAGTTTGTGCACGCACATCTGTTTTACATGTCTGGCTTATTTGAATGCAGGCTGCTGGTTCCTGTGCTGGGAGACAGATGCACTCTGACTTTGGAGGAATCACCCCTACTTAGTCACCGTCTATGACATGCCTGTTAGGGGTTCGCAGTGAATTTATTCTTATTCCCACCCCCCCCCCCCCCCCCCCCAATAAAAAAAGGCGGTAGAACCGACATGGGTATTGGACAGTGCTGTCGACAATGAAATACTGAAAACCTGTGAAAAAACAAACGTTGTCAGCTTACTTTATGTTTATGTCTGGTAAAATGATGTGTTCATAACATTTCTTATCTGATCATTTGATTTGTTTAAAAACCTTCATAAATTTTGAAATGACGTATTGACACTGCATCTTTTGTCCATATTCTGCTTTATGCTGAGAGGCATCACAAAATAACATAGTATCAGTATCCAAGCTATCATATGCTCAGTTGCCCAGTATGCTGTTATGTTGTGGACTCTCAAGGTGACTCAGTGACTCCTTCAGTCCATATTATCCTTGGTCGTCCTCTCCGTTCTGGTGTTTCTACTTTCATGTTGTACGCTCTTGTTGCTGGCATCATTGAATTCATTCACATTAAATGGCCAGATGATTTCATTCTTTTTTTTAATTTTAAGGTAATTTTATTATTGTTGTTCCAATAGTAATTTATTTGTTTCTCACATGATCTCTTCTAGTGTTGTTCACAGCCTTTCTCAAACATCTAATTTCCCAGGTGGTCAGTTTTCTTTCATGTTCTTTAGTCAGTGTCCAAGTCTGATAGCACAAGGTTGGTAGGAGGATTGCCTGTCTTTTTTCTCTCTACTTGGATAGCCGGGTGTTTAAAAATTTAGGTCAGTTGATACATGACATTGTTGGCTTGTTGGATTCTTGTTTCAGTTGCTCTATCTGTTCTGCCATCATATGTAAACATGCTTCTAAGTATTTAAAGTGTTGAACTTGTTTTAAACTTTGATCTCTAATGTCATAAACTGCTCCTAGAACACTTGGTGGTGCACATTTAAATCCGCTGCCGGTTTTTCGTGACCTTTCATAAGTTCATCCTTAAATAAAGACTCTTTTATACCTGGTAATATTTCCCTAGCTCTATGGCTAGAGGTTAGTGAACTGGTTCCACAATGCAGTTGTTGGCATTTACCAGGGTTCAATTCCTGTTGTGACCAGTTTATCTTCTTCTTCATGTTCACTGGCTGTCAACTCCAGCAGAAAGTTCTTGGTATCTGTCCACCTCCGGTCTTTAGTCCTGTTCCAGAATCTTATTGTTGTGTGCACATCTGTTCCACACATCTGGCTTATTTATATGCAGACTCTGGGTTCCTTGTCTCTCAGGCAGATGTACTTTGAAGGATGCCCGCCGTTAGTTGACTCCTGCGATATGCCTGTTGGGGAGGCAGTGGGTCGGTTCTTGTTTTCTACCTCAATGGGGCTCCCTAACCCACACAAGAAGTGGCCAGTTTAGAAATACAACCTCTCGTGGCCCCATTGAATATTGTTGGTCCTCATCACCTACTATTCCAATAGTTATCAGAGGGTACATTTCGTTGGCTCGGTGGCTAAGTCGATGTGAACGCTTTGTAATGCCGGGGTGCCGGGTTCGATCCCAGCTGACAGGCCATGCGCCTTGCATTGGTTTCAACAGTGGTATCAGGGGTTCGAAAGTCCAGAAAGCAATGGCAAACTACTGGACGTAAATTTTCCTAGAGAAACCACACAACAGCCAGAGGCTGCTGGGGTTGGTTCTGCAACATCCTGTAAAGGATACGCAACTAACCTTGAGTGGATACATTTCAGTCAATGTCCATTGTGGAGACAGCACAAAATTTCTTGTTCTTTCTTTCAGTATTTCTTGTTCAGATGATTTCGTATCTGTCTTCATACAATATAGTTGACAAGACAAAACATAATAATAATAACTGGTAATATCTTGCGTAGCACAAGGAAATTTGTGGAGATCGATAGAAATTAAAACTAGTATTAAACTTTAAACTTAATTCTAACATGCAGTCAGTACTGCCACATGGAGCAGAAACATGGAGAACAGCTAAAAAAAATTTAAAAAGTTACTAATAAACTACAAACATTGATTAAGTGGTTTCTATGCAAAACAGAGGGAATTAAATGTATGATAGAATCACTAAGAGTGTTTATGAGTACGCAACAGAGGCTGGTGTGAAATACCCAGGCCACTTAAAATTTGTGAAAGCAGGCATAGCTTGGGATTCACAGGTAGCTGCGGCCACCACAGGTCTTGCGAAGGAGCCTGTTTCAGCAGTCTTGACTCAGTGAAGTAGGACACTATGTGGACGTGTCGTGTGACAGTGATTTTATTCTGTTGGAACACATGGACTGTCTGGCTGAAGTTAATGTATTGGAAATTGGAATTCTGAATTCTGTCAGTGTAGATATTTTATAACAGATGGTGTAAGGGTTGGCTTGTATATAGTGGGGTCGGCACTGTGCATCTGTGTGTCATACTGGTTGGTGGGGGGCAAATGTATTCAGGTTCTACAGTTTGTCATAATAACTGTGGTTTGACTAGTCTGACACTGTGATAGAGAGGTATCTGGGATACTTCAGTAAGTGACTAGATAACAGTCTGTTGTCTGGAATTTCATCACCAGTTTTGGTGCATCTGCCTCAAGGCCTCAGGTGTTGGGATATCTTGGATAGAGAGATTCATCAGAATATGGTCACTGCACATCATGAAAGATGGATTTCATTTGGTCAGGCAGGAGTTGCTCATAGCAGCCATCTGGACATAGAGTACAAAAGTGTATTGTGGTTCCCTGTAGGTTCTAGAGACTGCCGGTATGAGTGTATTTGACAGGAAGCAATAGACCGACAGGGTCAGTCATTGATAACAAATTCGTCATCGTCACAGTGTATTAATTCATTAATAAAGACTGACTGCACTATTGGAGCAAACTTGGAGTGGTATATTATAGTTTTCATACGCAATGTTCGGGGTTACGATGCAACTTGTTACTTGTACCTGGTTGATTGTGGTGCTGCTGTTGTTGTTGTACTCCTGCTGTCCTGTAGGAGTGTATTAGTGTCATTTTCATCATCTAGGTAGCTCTTGTATGTGACTGGAGTGTCATACCCCTTTGACACTTGATAAGGTGTGTTTCCCCATAGATCGCATCTAACATTAATTCTATGATGTTTGTTTCACAGGCACACAATGAAGAACTGAAAGGGTTTTTGATCAAAGTGGCTGCAATTCTGGACAAACATTATCCTCAAATGAATGCTTTGATTTCCAAATCCTTTGTTCCAGGGAGAGGTTAGTAAAGAAAGAAACTAGAAATATCTTCAGAGCTGAAAATTTTTTAGGAAAGATGGGAGGAACACAGATGATTTTGAAAAAAAAAGAAAAATATTTTTTTAGAAGTAAAATAAATTTTAAGAAAAATTGAAGTTACACAGATGATTTAAAAAGCATTGTAAGAGAGATGAACATTACACAGACTGAAAAGTGATGGTAATGGAATTTACAAGCAAACATATATTAATTAAGTTATTGGTTTGAAAGTTATAAAGCAAAGATCTTATTTCCCTACTGTGTTTCAGAAAAAATTGTGGCAACAGAAAAAGGTTCAAGGGCCTTGCTGTTGGAAGGTCTGAAAGAGTTAATTCGACCAATGACACGAACAATGCTAATTGGTGAGACAACTCTTTGTTAATTTCTTTGCTCTTTTCTCTTGTTTTGTGAATGCTTTGTTTAAAGCATTGGCTCTTAACCTTCCTAATGCTGCGACCCTTTAAAACAGTTCCCTCATGCTGTTGTGACCCACACAAAAATTATTTTTCTTTATAACTTCAGTGAATGTGTTTTCCTATGGTCTTAGGCGACCCCTGTAAAACAGTCAGTCGGCCCAAAAAAGGTTCACGACCGGCAGGTTGAAAACCGCTGGTTTAAAGTAAAAAGTAGAAGACCTGTTGACATGCTTTGTATCATATTGGACATAAGGTTCTAGCCCTTTTTTAATTGACCAGTTGTCACTTAAAGACCATGGTAGCATAACGGCTAGATACCCAAAAAAGGTCTAGGGTTGAAAATTACACAACTTAATTTTGGGTTTGTTTAGAATACTGCAGATTTCTCAATTGTTAGGGTTTACCCAAAAAATATTACACTTAGATTTTGAGATTTGTTTTAAAAATGTTGCTGGTTACTTATATTTGTAGGTTTGTCAAAAAATGTTGCAGGTTACTTAAATTTGTAGGTTTGTCAAAAAATGTTGCTGGTTACTTAAATTTGTAGGTTTGTCAAAAAATGTTGCAGGTTACTTAAATTTGTAGGTTTGTCAAAAAATGTTGCTGGTTACTTAAATTTGTAGGTTTGTCAAAAAATGTTGCAGGTTTCTTAAATTTGTAGGTTTGCCAAAAAATTTTGCAGGTTACTTAAATTTGTAGGTTTGTCTAAAAATCTTCCATTTACTTAATTTTGTAAGTTTGTCTACAAATGCTGTATGTTACTTAAATATTGGAGTGTGTCTAAAAATGTTGCAGGTTACTTAAATTAAGGCTTGTCTAAAAATGTTGCAGGTTACTTAAATTAGTAGGTTTGTGTAAAAATATTGCACTTAAATATTGGATTTTGTCTAAAAGTATTGCATGCTGCTTAAATATTAAATCTTGTCCAAACATGCTGCACATTACTTACATTTTGTAGTTTGTCTGAATACTTTGTAGGTTAATTAAATTTTGTGGTTTGTCTGAAAACTTTGCAGGTCACTTAAATTTTGTGGTTTGTCTGAAAACTTTGCAGGTCACTTAAATTTTGTGGTTTGTCTGAAAACTTTGTAGGTCAATTAAATGTTGTGGTTTGTCTGAAAACTTTGCAGGTCACTTAAATGTTGTGGTTTGTCTGAAAACTTTGTAGGTCAATTAAATGTTGTGGTTTGTCTGAAAACTTTGCAGGTCACTTAAATGTTGTGGTTTGTCTGAAAACTTTGCAGGTCACTTAAATGTGGTTTGTCTGAAAACTTTGTAGGTCAATTAAATTTTGTGGTTTGTCTGAAAACTTTGCAGGTCACTTAAATGTTGTGGTTTGTCTGAAAATTGTGCAGGTTACTTAAACTTTGAAACCCTGAAGTATGTCTGGGATCAGTACATTATAGGCCTAGATGTCCCAGGGTTCAGCACTGAGTGGCTGGCAGTTGTTATAGCAACTCTTCTTGGCTTGGAGTATGAGAAGCTGAAGGAATGCCAGTCGGTAAGTGAGGATATTTGTCTGATGATGTAATAATCTGTTTTATTGTTGTTGTGTATTTCAGTCAATGAACCCTCTAATGTCTGCATGATTTTAGATAAGTTTATAACTTTTGCCTGTTTTAAGTAAGTAAAGCAAAGGACTGTTTTTCATTTCTTCATGGATATTGGGCATATAGGGCTAGACCTATATTTTATAGACTAATTGGCACTTGGTGGGTAATGTGCTTAAACAGCAGCATCTGGTGCTCACTTTGTGAAACAGTCTTGATCCTCCTGAGTGGATTGACACACAAAGGTGGAATATTGGCCCTAGATAAAAGATAAGCCTATTTTCTACAATTTCTCCAAGTTTCATCGTATTCTAGCCACTTGTTTGCATGTAATGAATATTTTTATATATCATGTTGGTTTTTTCGCTTTAATGCCCAAGAGCTCAGGAATAGGGGACAGTTAGGTTCAGGGCCTCAGGTCTGGTAGGGTTCAAGAAGGCATGTAGATATTCAAAAGTTCAAGTTTAAGTTGTCTTCCCTTGCTACTGACGAAGAAAGTTTATTTCTTGTTTGAGAACCGCATCGTTAGCCCGACCTGGTGACGCCAGCAGCACAGCCCATCAGCTGGTGCTGGTCGTGCCTCAGCAACTCACGCCACGTCATCCTATCCTTCTCTTTCACATACAGCTCACCACATGGCCTTCCCAGCTTTTTTACCGTACTCTCTAGCTCCATTCTTGATGTTTTTTTTTTATTTGTCTGCCTTTTTTGGTACGCTCCCAAAGTTCCAACGTAAAAACATTATAGTTGGGGGCTGCGTGGTCTCGAGGCGTGGTGTCCGCCTCGAGTGCTAGAGGTTCCGGGTTTAGTCCCTGTAAGGGCTGGGATATTTTCATGTGGACTTGGACTTCTAGTAATTCCCCCTGGTCTCTGGGTAGTCAGATCGGACGCCCATGTGCATTGTTTCACATGTAAAAAATCCCTGGCAGTTTGAAAACGAAAAGAGTAGCCTAACGGTGCTGCCCTGGCAAAAATTGTGAGCTAAAAATCTACCCAAGGTATTTCAGGATCCTCGCCAGTGCTACAGAGCCTGTGCACTGTGCTGAGCTTCTTTGGACTCAGACTTGAGTTAGAAGAGAGAACAGAGCACTTATGGGTTACTACCTGTGTACCTTGATGTTGATCGGTTGTTCAAACCTCAAAAAATTATAGTTATATTGTTGTTTATGTGTGTCCTGTCTTCTTCTTCTACTAATTGTTCAGCAGCTGAAAACTTTGGTGAAGTTCTGGTTGTTCAATTATTTTTGAACTTTGGTCTTGTCCCAGAAGTTAAGTTTTGCACCCACATCTGTTTTACAGATCTGACTTATTTGTATGCAGACTGTTGATTCCTCATCTCTCAGGGAGAAACACTCCGGCTTTGAAGGAAATAGCCCCAAGCAATAGACTTTTACATGTTTTTTAGGGGAAAGGGGGGGGGGGGGGGTAGGGTGTGGGCAGGCATTGGGTCTTTTCTGTATTTCACCATAAATTGGGACCCAGGAACCCACATGGTTACAACACCATCATTTTTAACTGATCCTTTACATTAAACGAACCAACCCACCAGCTAACCAACCTTCTTCCGACAGTCTGATTAGTCATAAAGAACATATCATTAAACCATTATCTGCCTGAGAGACTAGGAACCAACAGTCTGCCTAGAAATGGGCCAGCTCTGTCAAACAAATGCACATTAAAAACTCAAGGTCTGGGTCAAGACCAAAGTCCAGAAGTGGACGAACAACTGGAACTTTCTGCTGGAGTTTACAGCGAAGAAGAAGAAGAAGAAGAAGAGGAAGCAGAAGAAGATAAAGCCATTACAGATCAAATTCTTTATTTCTGCATAATCTGTAGCCCCTGGCCATGGAAGCCGTGCTGAACAGAGAAAGTCCACATCTAACAGTTCAGCAGTTCCAGCACCAGGTCTGTCCCTTTTCATTTTAACCCTTTTTTGTTGCACACATTTGTTGAATGTTGAATTAAGAATCGACATCACAGCACTCGGGACACTCCCATAAGTGCTCTGTCCCCAACTTTAGCAGCAGGCGAAGTGTTCCAGTTCCGATTGCACCAGTAACTATCTGACTGTTTATCCGTCTTATCCTTTCCCTAAGTGTTGAGTGTCGGCCACATCCCCTGGTAACTCGTCGCAGCGCCATTCTCCTCAGACCGTAATGATCTATCTGTGCTTCCTCACTGTTCACTCGTTCCCAAAGGGCCCTCACAACATCTAGCTTGTCATACATCAGTTCACCACCAAGAGGTGCAGAACCGGCCAGTCAATCTGCCTGATCATTTCCCAACACACCGGCATGACCTGGAGAAAATATACAAAGGATTCTAACTACCCGGGACCTTTGAAGTGATGCTTGCCACTCTGCACGAAGCATGCTTGTCTTCACCTTTCTTAACATGCTCTGTTATTCAGTTACAATTTGCAAACATTTCTATTTAGGCACATTAAAAACAAAACAAAAAAGAAACTGCAGACACAAAAAGTGCACACTTTCTAAAAATCTCATCTGGTGCATACTCCAGGTGACCAACTGTATTTTCAAAACGTTTGTACCATACTTCTGGGAGCTGCCATGATGTTGCCGATAGACGCTTACCTATAGATCTCAGTATCAATGGTTCAAATCCAAACTGATCCAGACTTTTTTTTTTTAAAACAAAACAAATGACTATGGCTTCCAGGTTGATGCAGCTCAGATAGGTACCAGATACTTTAGATCTTTTCTCCAGGGCATGGTGGGTAATGAACAGGCAGACAGATTGGCTGGATCTGCACCACTGGGTGGTGAAGTGATACATGACAAGGCAGATGTGGTCAAGGCCCTTTGGGAACAAGCAATGGAATCAGTAGAGATAAAACATTGTTATGGCCTGGAGAGAATGAGGCTTCTTTGTGTACCCAGAGGGTCTGGACGGCTCAATACACTCAGAGAAAAGGCAAGACGGACATATAACCAGATTGTGACCGGTACCATCAGTACTGGAACTCTGCACTGGCTGCTGAATATGAGAACGGAACATGCATGGGACTGCCCCGAGTGCTGTGTGTCAATTCTTGACTCTACTTAACTCATGGGTACCAGAAAAAGTCCTTGGAAGTAAAGGTGGCCAGCATGATGTTGACCGCATCACCAATCGAGTGCCATTTGGTAGATACAATTTAGGTCTAATCCTGTATATCGAATGGGCCAGAAAGCGTGGAAAGGGTTCTTTTGCTTTACTTACTATACTTCTGATCCTATATGGTGGATATGTGGTTGGTCCACTAAAGCCTTGGCATGTTGTTGCCTCTTACCATGGTTTACTGTTGTATTTTCCCCATATATAGTCTTGAAGCACATAGTTCCATTGTCTAGCTCCTATGCTCCAGTGAGAATGAACTGCAATTGTAGTGATAGAGTTTTGATCTCGGCACAATATGCAATTGTGCTGTAAATTTCATGCTTGTGCACGCTGTTAACATATGGCTGTGAGTCCTGGAAAATCGGTAGGCAGGCCAAACAGTTTCTTAAGGCCTCAGAGATGTCTTTTTACAGAAGAATGCTTAAAATAACTTGGACAGCAAAAAGAGCAACCAAGAGATTTTCAAGGAAGCGGGAGCCCGAAGACAACCTATCACAGATATCAGAAGGAGACAGTCATCATTTTTTTCGGCCATGTTATGAGAAGAGGAAAAATGGAATATGTTGTGATCACTGGAAAGATCTGTGGAAGTAGGAATAGAGGAAGACAGCGAGAGAAGATTTTTAACAGTCTTGTTGCAAGGCAAGGAGGTGTGTCAGCACACGAACTAATACATACTGCAGGAGATTGCAGATTGTAGAGAGGCATGATTGCCCAGTGGTTGCCCATGCTAGTCAGCAAGGCACCTGATGATGATGATGCACACTGTAATTGTATCGGTGTTGCTGTGTATTTCAGTTTTCACTTATGACAGTGACGTCAGTGACAGGCATTTTGTGTGGCATTTGTTGGCACAGCAGCAGAGTTATTATGGGATGACCCATTGCTATGAGAAATCCACCGGGGAGTAGTGGTTAGACGGAAGGTCATGGGTTCAGATCATGATGATGCCGGAACTTTTTTCAAAAATGACCTTGGCTCCCAGGTCGACCCAGCCTTGAGCGGGTACCAGGCATAGTCCTGGGAAGTAAAGGCAGCCGGCAGGATGTTGATCACATCACCCACCGAATGCTGATTAGTTTATAAAATTAGGTCTAACCCTATATACCCACAACACCTGAAGGCGTGGAAAATGGTCCTTTACTTTTACTTTACTTTTACATTGCTATGAACTTAGAGTTTACTTACTGACTAACTTTGTTGTATCTTCTGTAGATCAAGCGCTACCATTACCGCGACCTCTTTGCCATGCTGACCTCTGACCAGAAAGCTGCCATGCCTGTGCTAGACCCAACACAGTGTAAGTATTGTTTGTCCTCATGTTTTGATTTGCACATGATCACTTTTATTGCATATGGATATCCCTTGTAGATTTTCCGGTCTCCACCTTACAACCCTTAACCCCTCACCCCCAACCCACCGCCTCCTTCCCAGCTGTAATGAATTTTAAGAACTGTCTATTTATTACTCTGACTGCATAATCTCTGTTACTGCTATTCATCTTTCTCTTGATGTTATCCTCCAACTTTACCCTTTCGCCCATCTAACAAAAAGGTCACGCCACCATAAGCGTTTAAGAAAAAAGAAATCCTTTAAGAAGAACAAATTTACACAGGTCTTTAATATATTGTAATATTTTTTGTACATTAATAATTTTTTTTCTCCGAATATATATAAAAAAATATTTAAATGGAGTAGTCAGTAAACATGAACAGGGTAAAGTATGAAATGGAATAAGCTCTTTGGGTATAAAATATATGGGTGACTCATGTCGTGGCACTGTGACCTCTGTCACTGAGGCTTACTGGAAAAGTTGACGTCAACTTAGCTTTAAAAAATTGTTTGGTTTGATGGAGCCTCCCATGCCAGTGTTATTGTTAGTGAGTATATTCATATCCTAACCTGATAAAAATGCGCAGGGTTTCACACTGCCACCATCTTTGACTATACGTCTCGTAATCAGGTCACTATAGACAGGTCAGAAAAGTTATATTTACGAGGAATAGGCCCCAACCAGAAGTGTTGGTTTTGCAGCTTCACGGGGTCTTCTTCTTCTGCCTTCTAATCCCTAATGGAGAATAGGCCCACAACCAGCTCACATCAAATCATTCTATCCTCCGCTATCGTATGCTGCTCTTTCCGTGTCCTTCCCATCTTTTTAAATTCACTCTCTCTCTCTCTCTTCTCCATGTGTTTTTTGGTCTTCCGGTACTTCTATGCCCCTATGAATTCCATTGCAAAGACATTCTAGTTATATTGTTCTCAGGTTTTCTCAATGTGCATCCTATCCAAATCCAGCGTCTTTTCTTCACCTCTTGGTCAACTGGAACTTGTTTATTTCTCTCCCAAAGCTCTACATTAGTGATTATATCATACCATTTTATTCACTCTCTTCTGCGCAGGCAGAATGAATGTCTGTAGTTTATTAGTAATTGCCTTAGTTGTTCTCCATGTTTCTTCACCATACAACATTACTGATTTGACATTAGAATTAGAAATTTTAAGGGAGTACTAATTCTAATTTCTTGTGATCTCCATGAATAGCCTGTTACTTATCGGGTTGGCAGGGTTAAATTGGTGTCTACCTTTATATTTTCCCTCTAATATGGTTTTTAAAAGAATACTGTAACTAAAACATTTTGAATATCTCTTTTATTTCTGTCTTCTTCTTACTAGCATTCATAGAATATAAACTCCGATGGAAAGTTCTGAATGTTCATCCACTTGTCGACTTTAGTCTTGTTCCAGAACTTGAGTTTTGCGTGCACATCCATTTTACAGATCTAGTTTATTTGTGTGCAAATTAATGGTTCCTTGCCTCTCAGACATAGGCACCATGACTTTGAATGAAACACCCCTAATTTAACGCTTGCTACAAAATGCTTGTTGGGGAGGAAGGGGGAGGGGTTCTATCTTTTCCCCCAAAAATGGAGCCCCGAACCCATATGAGGATAATTTCTTTCAACAACTTGCTTTTCATTCCCAGCCCCTCCATAACCTCTGTCTTTGATCGTTTTTATTTCCATGAAATCCAACCCATGTAGTACATATATATTTTGAAATTCAACCCATGTAGTACATATAGGTTTTGAAATTCAGCCCATGTAGTACATATAGATTTTTACATTTCAGCTCTCCATCCCCCTTGGAGACATTGGCATAATGATCAGGTGCCCCCATACACAAAGCCACAGGATAGAAGGAAAGCCAGAGAAGAGAGAGAGGCAGAACGAGAAAGGTAATGTCCGGAAAACAGTTAATTCTCTAAACAAATATTTAAAATCCTTTCTACCTCTACGTATTCTCTGTGTGCTTTCTGTTATACTATTTTGGGCAAGGGGTGGGGAATAGATTCTCTTATAGCCTCCCTAATAAGCAAGCCATAAAAGGTGATTAATTAGGAGTGTTTCCTTCTCTGTTGAAGTGCATCTGCGTAGGAGGTGAGGAACCAACAGTCTGGATAGAAATATGCCAGATTTGTCTAAGGGATGTACAAGCAAAACTCAAGTTCTGGAACAAGACTAAAGTCCATGTGGATGAACAGCCAGAACTTTCCACCAGGGTTTACAACTAGTAAACGCTAAGAAGAAGAAGTCTTTGCATTTGTAGTGGGTAATGGCTAGCATAAAAACCTGCTAGCCTGGGGTCATGGGTCAGTTGCTTATCAAGGCAGAGGTTTTAAAATTGGTTTTTAGTTGATTTTGGCGCTAGTATGAGCATTCACTGTTCACTGTTCAGAAGTGAACTAGAAATATGAAATTTGTCTAATAAACCACACAAAGCTAACAATTGCTGGAGTTGGTTTGCAGTAAGCCTATCACTTTAGCGTCATGAATGATGTGGGCAGAAATGAGTTAAAAGGGTCATGTTTTATAAGTGAAAGAGTTAAAGTAAGGAACAGGAAGGGCTGGATTAATATAATGACTGGATTATGGTAAAAAGGACACAAGAAGTTAAAGTAGAGAACAGGAAAGGCCAGATTAATATAATGACTGGATTATGGTGGACAGGACACAGAAGAAGTTAAAATAGAGAACAGGAAAGGCCAGATTAATATAATGATAATATAATGATTGGATAGGAGTGTAAAATAGAGAACAGGAAAGGCTGGATTAATATAATGATAATATAATGGTTGGATAAGCGTGTAAAATAGAGAACAGGAAAGTCTGGATTAATATAACAGTTAAACATGGGTGGACAGGACAAAACAATATATAATATTTGTCAGTGTGTATGACACCCCCATTAATAAGATGACCCTTATTTTTTAAGCCCCAAATTAAGTATTACATATTTTAAACACATTCCTGTTTGAGGAAGAGGGGGGGGGGGGGGGGGTAAAAGTAGTGAAGATTTCTAAATGGAAATTAACTCAACAAGAGAATTGTTTCCTTGCATTAGAAGAAGATGGTTCACATTTTTTCAATATATTATGAGAATGGGAAAACTTGGTTATTTTTCCATGAACATTTTTTTATTTTAAAAGTCTACAGTTTGCACCTGCGCAAACATTTATGAGGTCAGAATATGAATACATTTAATAAATGTATAGCATTTAACAGGGGTTTCCTTAAAACCAAATAGTTGTTTTTGAAGGCAGGTTGGTGTCCAATTTTCCTGTAAGCTTCAATGATAGAGGATGCCGCGCAAATTTTTAGGCCCTAGGGAATTCCATTTAATGCTTCCCTCTGTTCAAGTCTATTTATTACTTTAAATATCTTTATATATTTCTTTCCTTTTATTTTCAGAAATGTAAAATTGTACATAAATATTTTTTTTAAATGTCCAAGCCTGTGTAAAGGTGGTGTGTTTAAAGGATTTTTTTTAAAGAATAGTTAGATAAAAAGGTAATTAAATAGCATTAAATATAACATGCAAATGTTGCCAGGTCACTTATCAAAGTGGAAATACACAGTGTTGAAAATAGTTAGACAAACACGTAATGAAATAGCATTGTTATATACAACATGCAGATGTTGCCAGGTCACTCATCAAAGTGCTGATTAGGAAAGGTTAAATGAAAATAGTCTACAGGGCAGATGGACAGAAGAGATGGAATAAAGAAATTGGCTCTATATTAGAAAATGTTCGGCAAAAAACACAAAATGAGAAACACATGTATGGAAAGACTAAAAAAAAAAATAATAAAAAATCAGATGGGACAGTTAGAAACATAAATGAAAAGGTAGATCTTCTTCTTTTTCTTTGTTCACCGGCTGTAAGCTTTGGCAGAAAGTCCTGGTTGTTTGTCCATTTGGACTTGGGCTTTGTGCCAGGGCCGGAGTTTTGCTTGTACATCCGTTTTACTGGTTTATTTGTGTGCAATTGGTTGTCTCTTGCCACTCAGGCAGCTGCTTTCTGACTTTGAAGGAAGCCCCCAACTAGCCGACTCCTAGGACATGCTTGTGGGAGAGGCAGTGGGTCTGTTCTTGTTGTCCCCACAAAGAAGCCCCAAAACCCATGCGGGGAAAAGGTAGACAAATTAGTATCTAGACTGACAGTTGAACAGACTACAGAGACAGATTAAAGGAAAAGGGGGGAGAAACAGACAGATGGACAAGTAGACAGATATATGTTCAGAGTGATAGAAGAATGAGGATCAAAATGACAGATAAACAGCCAGATTCTTTCTGCTAAATTCTATGCCTGTACACATATTGCTGTATAAACAAGTTTTGGGGACAGAAAAAATAAACAGACACATAATCTTCTATCTCTGATTTAGGCTGCAGCAACAACAGAGAGATGCAGAGAGGCAAAGAAAAGAAGAGGAAATGAGAGAAAAGAAGTAAGTATGTAATTCTAGGGATAAATGATAGAAGAATTGACAGAAGAGACCATTTCCTTTTGGTGAGTTTAGCTTGAAAACAATCAATAGTTATCAGTCATCATCTCAAGTTTTGTGTGTGTATACACTCTATAATGACTGAGTATGATCAATCAATAGTTATCAGTCATCATCTCAAGTTTTGTTTTGTAGACACTCTATAATGACAGAGTATGATCAATCCTCCATGTGTTTCTCAGTGCTCAGTCTACGAAGGCTCAGGTGTCTGAGTAACACATGGAGGATGGGGGAGTCTCTAAGGACATCCTCTGTGCTGAATTACAGATGGGTAGAAGATTTCTACGCTGACCACTAAAATGATAAAAATGTGTGCAAGTAAATGATACACATTTGGTAATCTGGTAATCTTAGTTTCAGTTTCATAGCAAGCGGGTCACCCCATAGTTGCTCCGCTCCTGTGCCAACAAAAAACACACAGATTGTTCATTACAGTCCCTTGTGGAAAGATTGACAGACTGCTGTCTCAGCATATGGTTGGAAAACACTGTACTTTAGCCAAAAAATACTCGGCATTAGCTTTGCCCAGACAATGAACAAACTTGGAGTGTCATAGAGTTGTTTATGGGAAACTCATTGTGAATTGATCTTGGCTCCAGACTGACAGGCCTAAATTGGGTGTCAGGAAATAGTCCTAGGAAGTAAAGGCATGATATTAACACATCATCCCATCAAGTACCAACTGGTCTGCAAAAATGCAGATCTGATAAATATGCCCGATGGCATGTAAAGGGTCCTGTAGTATATTTTGAACACTCACTTCTTCGTCTTCTGTGTCAGACATCGGCCATGCTTAATGTATATTCCTTCTGTGTCAGAAATCGGCCATGCTAAATGCATATTCCTTCTGTGTCAGACATCAGCCAAGCTAAATGTATATTCCTTCTGTGTCAGACATCAGCCAAGCTAAATGTATATTCCTTCTGTGTCAGACATCGGCCAAGCTAAATGTATATTCCTTCTGTGTCAGACATCGGCCATGCTAAATGTATATTCCTTCTGTGTCAGACATCGGCCAAGCTAAATGTATATTCCTTCTGTGTCAGACATCGGCCAAGCTAAATGTATATTCCTTCTGTGTCAGCCATCGGCCATGCTAAATGTATATTCCTTCTGTGTCAGCCATCGGCCATGCTAAATGTATATTCCTTTTGTGTCAGACATCGGCCAAGCTAAATGTATATTCCTTCTGTGTCAGCCATCAGCCATGCTAAATGTATATTCCTTCTGTGTCAGACATCGGCCATGCTAAATGTATATTCCTTCTGTGTCAGACATCAGCCAAGCTAAATGTATATTCCTTCTTTGTCAGACATCGGCCATGCTAAATGTATATTCCTTCTGTGTCAGACATCGGCAATGCTAAATGTATATTCCTTCTGTGTCAGACATCGGCCATGCTGAATGTATATTCCTTCTGTGTCAGACATCGGCCATGCTAAATGTATATTCCTGTCTGTGTCAGACATCAGCCATGCTAAATGTATATTCCTTCCGTGTCAGACATTGGCCATGCTAAATGTATATTCCTTCTGTGTCAGACATCGGCCATGCTAAATGTATATTCCTTCTGTGTCAGACATCAGCCATGCTAATTGTATATTCCTGTCTATGTCAGACATTGGTCATGCTAAATGTATATTCCTTCTGTGTCAGACATCGGCCATGCTAAATGTATATTCCTTCTGTGTCAGACATCGGCCATGCTAATTGTATATTCCTGTCTATGTCAGACATCAGTCATGCTAAATGTATATTCCTTCTGTGTCAGACATCAGTCTTGCTGAATGTATTCACATGCAGGACAGTGCCTATAAGGTCACTACCAGAAGTCATCCACAGCTTGTCTTATGTCGCCCCAGTGGGCCAGATCCTTGACCTCTGCCAATAGAAGTTAAAGCAGTTCTTCAGTACATGCTCAGGAGTCTGACTGTCATGGCAGTTTCTTTTATGGCTGTCCTGTTTAGGTGAGCTCTGAGACCACCATGTCCTGTGTAAGGTGCTCTGAGACGACTATGTCCTGTGTAGGGGTGCTCTGAGACCACCATGTCCTGTGTAGGGTTGCTCTGAGACCACCATGTCCTGTGTAGGGGTGCTCTGAGACCACTATGTCCTGTGTAGGTGATCTCTGAGACCACAATGTCCTGTGTAGGTGAGCTCTGAGACCACTGTGTCGTGTGTAGGTGTGCTCCGGGACCACCATGTCCTGTGTAGGTGAGCTCTGAGACCACCATATCTTGTGTAGGTGTGCTCTGAGACCACTATATCCTGTGTAGGTGTGCTCTGAGACCACCATGTCCTGTGTAGGGGTGCTCTGAGACAACTATGTCCTGTGTAGGGGTGCTCTGAGACCACCATGTTCTGTGTAGGTGAGCTCTGAGACCACCATGTCCTGTGTAGGTGAGCTCTGAGACCACCATGTTCTGTGTAGGTGAGCTCTGAGACCACCATGTTCTGTGTAGGTGAGCTCTGAGACCACCATGTTCTGTGTAGGTGAGCTCTGAGACCACCATGTCCTGTGTAGGTGAGCTCTGAGACCACCATGTACTGTGTAGGTGAGCTCTGAGACCACCATGTTCTGTTTAGGTGAGCTCTGAGACCACCATGTTCTGTGTAGGTGAGCTCTGAGACCACCATGTTCTGTGTAGGGGAGCTCTGAGACCACCATGTCCTGTGTAGGGGTGCTCTGAGACCACCATGTCCTGTGTAGGGGTGCTCTGAGACCACCATGTCCTGTGTAGGGGTGCTCTGAGACCACCATGTCCTGTGTAGGTGAGCTCTGAGACCACCATGTCCTGTGTAGGGGTGCTCTGAGACCACCATGTCCTGTGTAGGGGTGCTCTGAGACCACCATGTCCTGTGTAGGGGTGCTCTGAGACCACCATGTCCTGTGTAGGTGAGCTCTGAGACCACTATGTCCTGTGTAGGGGTGCTCTGAGACCACCATGCCCTGTAGGGGTGCTCTGAGACCACCATTTCCTGTGTAGGTGAGCTCTGAGACCACCATGTCCTGTGTAGGGGTGCTCTAAGACCACCATGTCCTGTGTAGGGGTGCTCTGAGACAACTATGTCCTGTGTAGGTGAGCTCTGAGACCACCATGTCCTGTGTAGGTGAGCCATGAGACCACCATGTCCTGTGTAGGGGTGCTCTGAGACCACCATGTCCTGTGTAGGTGAGCTCTGAGACCACCATGTCCTGTGTAGGGGTGCTCTGAGACCACCATGTCCTGTGTAGGGGTGCTCTGAGACCACCATGTCCTGTGTAGGTGAGCTCTGAGACCACCATTTCCTGTGTAGGTGAGCTCTGAGACCACCATGTCCTGTGTAGGGGAGCTCTGAGACCACCATGTTCTGTGTAGGGGTGCTCTGAGACCACCATGTCCTGTGTAGGGGTGCTCTGAGACAACTATGTCCTGTGTAGGGGTGCTCTGAGACCACCATGTTCTGTGTAGGTGAGCTCTGAGACCACCATGTTCTGTGTAGGGGTGCTCTGAGACCACCATGTTCTGTGTAGGGGTGCTCTGAGACCACCATGTTCTGTGTAGGGGTGCTCTGAGACCACCATATCCTGTGTAGGTGAGCTCTGAGACCATCATGTTCTGTGTAGGGGTGCTCTGAGACCACCATGTCCTGTGTAGGGGTGCTCTGAGACAACTATGTCCTGTGTAGGGGTGCTCTAAGACCACCATGTCCTGTGTAGGGGTACTCTGAGACAACTTTGTCCTGTGTAGGGGTGCTCTGAGACCACCATGTCCTGTGTAGGGGTGCTCTGAGACCACCATGTCCTGTGTAGGGGTGCTCTGAGACCACCATGCCCTGTCCAAAGCCTAAACATTGTTGTTTGTTCTTTCCTTTTAAATTTGTTTAGGCTGTCACTCTATCTGAACAAAGAAGACACAAACAATAGACTGCACAATTTATTGCCTGGCATATTTCGCTGTATCTCATCAGGTGCATACTACAGTAACAATTAATTAAAATGAAGCAAATAGCTGAATCCTAGAAACTGAAACACAAATTCGAGTACATTTCAAACTGTTTCACCAAGGTAAGCATAGGGCAACGACCATTTCTTTTTGCCTACATAGTTCTGGTTTCAATCTGCCAATCGCTGAAGCTTCCGCGTATTCTAGGATTCAGCTATTTGCTTCATTTTAATTAATTGTTACTGTAGTATGCACCTGACGAGATACAGCGAAATATGCCAGGCAATAAATTTTGCAGTCTATTGTTTGTGTAATCTTTTTTCAAATTCACATCGAGGAAACATTGCTTTGATTGTCACTCAATCATTTGTGCGGCGTCCATGTCTTAGGTGTTGCGAGTCCGACTTGTAATTTCAACGTGCCGAGATCGAGACCCACTGCTGGCTGCATAGATTTTTATCGTGGTAGGGGGCGTCGCAGGTGGACCCAGCCTAAAATGGGTACCAGGATGTATGTCCTGGGAAAGTAAAGATGGCCCGCATAATGCTGACCACATTACCCACTTAGTGCCGATGGTCTGTAAAAATATGGGTGCTCTTCCTGTATGCCCGATGCGCCTAAGGCATGAAAAAGCATCTTTACTTTTTACTTACTTACTCTATCATTTGTAGAGTCTGTTCTGCCTACTCCACTGTCCCCTGAATGACTACTTTAGGACTGTTTTGGTTTCTTCGTAGCTCTGTGGTGGATAAGGTTGTGGAAGATTAATCCCGGCTGTTGTCATCTCATCTGCTGCCTCATTTCCACTGTGGAACCAGTTCCGCTATCTTGGAAAGCAAGCAAGTGCCGGTCCTCAGCCTGCATCTGACTCTCTCAGCAGATGGAGCAAATGTATGCATGCACAGAAAGTTACCTGCACTCCTCCCCCCCCCCCCCCCTCTCCAATAAACCTCCTGCCTTTGATTTTTTTCCTTGTAGGGAAAAATTAAGATACACTTTGTGAACCCACATTGTGGTCTCATTTTCTTTACCTAATTGTGTATTCCTTTTGTTTCCCAGGGCTGCTGAGGGAGCGATGATGAAAACAGCTGCTGCAGAACGTGCCAGGCTGGACAGAGAAAGAAATGAACTAGAAGAGCAGCTGCAAGAGGTAAGCCAGGAATGACATTTTAATTTGTATTTGGTTTATTATTTGTCTCTGTGGCTACAATTTCTGTTGATTCAGCTTCTACATTTGACTCTGACTCCCTTCTCACTTCATTCATCCTAAGCAACACATGATTTGTGATTGATTTGTCCTTTTGAGTCACAACTATTACATAATGAGTCCTTTAACTTGTTACTTTTGGTTTACAGCATCCAAAGAAACCTGGCCGTTGTGTATTTAACTCATTCAGTCTCAAACAACTCACCATGCATTTGTTGAGCTCTGGTACATTAAATACTATTCTTAACAAACTGTCCCCAATCAAGTAACTACATTATGTTGCTTCAGTTGTTGCTTTATATCCTTTTTTCTATCATCTTGTTATTATTTTATCTGCTTCAGACTGAAACATGTAGTAGTTAAAATAATAAAATCTTAGGATATAATGTGAATAAGAAGCATCCAACCTGGAACTCAAAGAGCTAATCTTTTTATATAACACACTGAAGATTTTTCATAGTACAAGGGGAAGTCAGTAAGTAAGTCATAAATGGTTATGGGATGGCAGGAAAAGGTAGGTGGTTTCTAAAGGTGTTATTTGGTGGCAGCAACATCAAACTCTATGTTCTTTAGGTGGCTCTGGGTGTTGCATTCACATTCGCTACACATAAACAAAATGGCAACTCTACCTATGGATTGTACCCTTAAAGAACAATGTGCTGTTATGTGAATATTTGGGGTGGCAAAAGGGCATTCATAACGAAATACTTCCTGTTTCTGTTGACAAATGTTTATCCCATAAAGCGGTCCACTGAACCCACCTTGCAGGACACATTTGGCAAATGATGCATAAGTTGAATGTGAGGTGAAAATGTAGTTTAGAAAACAGAGCATGCAGTTCTATGCAGCAGGTTTGGGAGGACTGATAAAACAATGGGACAAATGCATCAGTGTTGGTGGAAACTTTGTTGAAAAATAAAGGGTCAGTGCACGTGTAAAAATAAATAGTTTTTAAGCTGTTTTCTTCATTATTTGTGTTTATGTGTGTTAAGCAACAATTTGTGATTTACTTATTGACTTCCCCTTTGTAGTTCAGTTACAACTTCTGTTAAACCTTCCAGCCTTGAAAGAGTTAATTTAACCTATTCTAGCATATTGTTACTACATTCAAGTCTGGCTACTTTACTCACACTCCTCTTGTTCTTCAACCTGCTGTGCTCCAGACATTATCAGTGTTAACTCATTATCATACTTCAAAAGCAGTGCTTTCCCATTGTAACTTAAATTGCACAATTTATTGTGTGGAATTTTAGCTGTAATTTGTCAAGTGTATACAAAACAATTTACATTGACATATATTGAAGGACAAAACATGAATCTTTTTGACTGAAATACACAGATCGCTGAGTATACTGCTTCACTGTATGTGTCGCCAAATCACTTCATATAGCAGTATATTTTGAAACACACTGAAGCAGTTGCAATGTGCATGGGTGGTTCATAATTATGAAGAAAAACAAAGAACACCTGGTTGGTTTTGATGACAAATTGAAGCCTGCAATCTTTTGGAAGTTGACCAGCAGAAGAGATTGCTTGAGTATTCAAACAGACCTAATTTCTCGACTTAATGACCTATGCAACTTAGAACATCTTCACTTACCACCATGAATAATAAATAAAATTGAAATAGCGAAGAAATAAGATAACCACATTGGTAGACTAAAACAAGTGGATGTAGAATGTTGAATAAAGAATCGACATCACAGCACTCGGGACACTCCCATAAAAACTCAGTAAACTTCCAATCTGCAGGTGAGCATCTAGCGGCTACATCACAGTGGCCCTAAAATGATGCAGTAGAGTACATATTATTTTTTTTTCACATGATGTTCAATCATTTCAATGTTTCTAGTGTAGGAGCAGTCAGTTACACCACTGCTGGCTTCCTAGGCCTGTCACACAGCGGGACGGGCAACAAATCTGACCTGGTTGGTGTCCATCTCCTCCCAGGCGAGCTATCACCCCATTAGCCTGAAACCTCATGGCTTTAGTTTTCCAGTGTGTACCGCGAGGAGGTGGGGGTGGGGCTGGGTGCTCTATGGGTCATTGGGAGACTACTTAAATTTCACTTTCTCTATCTGAAGAAAAGTTAACGACCTTAACACTGCCAGCTGCAGTGCCGAGCACCTGAGCACACCCTTACAGTGAGATGCCAGAAGAATAAGAAGATGTACAATAACTATATGTACATAGATTGCATTTTTGTGTTTTATAAAAAAAAATTTTTAGATTCTATTTGAACAAAAAATAATATCGAAAAGTATAAATTTCACTTATGGCCAGTATGACTTGCAACCTGCTATTCAGAAATAACTCAGTCATAAGTCAGTTTGAAGTTTGAATTTGGAAGTTTGAACAATGGATCAACATCATGGCACACTGGTAGAAACCTATAAGTGCTCCGTTCTTCTGCTAACTCAAGTGTGAGTCCGAAGAAACTCAGCACAGTGCACAGGTTCTGTAGCACTGGCGAGGATTCTGGAATTTGGGTAGATTTTTAACTCAAAAGTATGCCCGGATAGTGCTGTTAGGCTACTCTTTTTTTATTTCCAACTGCAGAGGGATTTTTTTACGTTCGCAACAATGCACACAGGCGTCTTATCTCACTACGCAGAGACCAGAGGGAATTACCAGAACTCCAAGTCCACGTTAAAAAATCGAAGTCCATACCGGGGATTGAACCTGGAACCTCTAGCACTCGATGCAGACACCATGCCTTGAGACCACACAGTCCCCAGTAGTAAGTCAGTGAGACCCTGTATTTTCTTTAGCACAGCACCATAAATATCTCATTCAGGAATGCATTGTGTTATACTTATAATTACTTCCAGGAGCGTAGAAAACGACAGGAAGCAGAAATGAGAGCTCAGGAAGAAATTGCACTTCTCCGCAGGGAACTTGATGTCCTCAGAAAACCTGTAAGTGAATGTAGGTCAGCTGAGGTTTAGATTATGTAAAGCAGTGTGTTTTGTCGGCGTCTGTGGCTTATGCACTGCGAACGCTCTTCGTAATGCCGTGGTACAGCTGTGGATTGTTTGTCTTGCGTTGGTTTCGACAGTGGTACAGAGAGCAAACTACTGAACGTGAAATTTGCCTAGAAAAACCACAACAGGCAAAAAAAACGTTAATGATGGTGTGGTGACACATTTATGAGACATGTAATTAATGCTTTTGGCTGTATTTATGCCTGTGCAGAGTTTAAGAGGTCAGGATATGAATATATTTACTATAAATAGCATGAGGGAGGGTATAGAGTCTTATGAACCAAATAGCTTTTATAGAGCCATATTGACCTCAAATTTTCATGTGGCCTACATGATAGAGGCCACACAGCCACTGCACAAGTCGTCCTATACATATTTTTAGGCTCTTAGAAATTATATTTAATACTTAACTCTTTAAGTCCCAAGGAATGCGTCATATGTTCATAGATTCCTACATAGAAGCCCAGTGAATGCAAGATGCACCGATTTTACGTCTTTTTTGACTACTGTTTGGGCCTTTGATGCTAAACCCCCTGGGACTCAAAGAGTTAACTCTGTTACTGTTTAATACTTAACTGTATTACTGTTTAATACTTAACCCTGTTACTGTTTATTTAATACTCCCTTTATATATCTTTTTATAATTTGAAATTTTTATTTTTTTAAATTTTTATAAATAGATGTTTAACAAATTTATTAATGACCTGTATAAAGCCTGTGTTTTTTGTTTTGAATAGGTTTTGTTTTGTGTGAAATTTCCACAAGTCCATGATCCATGTTTTTAGCATTCCCAGGGCAACAGAGTTAAGACAGTGAATCTTCCCTCTGGGAATTGGGTTGGAGTCTTGTTGAGAATGAAATATATACAATTGTTGATTGATAAAGTACTGTCCTAGGCCGAATGTCAGCCTATGTGCTGGTGTTATGCTGAATTATAACATGCATATGTCCTATAATACCTAATACTCTCTGTACATGAGAGTCCGGTCGGCTCTGTGGCTAAGCCAATGCAAATGCTTCGTAATGCCGGGATGCCGGGTTCGATCCCAGATGCAGGCCATGCGCCTTGCATTGGTTTCGACAGTGGTATCAAGAAAGTCGACCATCTAGAAAGCAATGGCAAATTACTGGGCATAAATTTGCCTAGAAAAACCACAACGTCCTGTAAAAAAGGATACGCAACTAACTAACATGAGAGTCCAGTAGTGGTTTTGCACATCTTGCTCATTATTAATGAATTACACAGGAGGCAAACAGAGACACTGAAGAAATCAATGAACTACTTTTTTTTGCAGATGATCAGTGTTTATTGCAAAAGGCAGGAAGCCTGAACGTTTATGTTAATGGTATACGAGAATTCAAATATATAGGAAGCATATTGAGAGAAGATGGCAGACTCTATAGAATGATAGAAGCCAGAGTACAGAAGGCAAATGTTGTGATCTGTCCATTAGCCCTACTGCTCAGACACTCAAATGTGTCTCTTCCAGCAAAACAGCAAATTATGTTTTTATCCCTACTTTATGCGATCAGTGCCAAACATAGACAATGAAAGGAAACTAGAACAGAAAATAACTACCTGTGAAATGCATTGTTTCCATAAGGTCACTATCAACAAAAGAAGGGTTAAAGGTTAAAGTTAAGGACAGGGTTACACATACCAGCATTCAAGAGAAAGCTGGAATAAGACAGTGTCTCAATTATATTGACAGACAAAGAATGAAATGATTCAACTATCTAGTGAGAATGTAGCCAGACCAAACTGCACTTGAGACTTTTTACTGCAAAGCATCCGGGTGGATGGCGAGAGGAAGACCAGGAAAGACATGGATAAATGATGTAGATGATACCTGCAAGAAATCCATCCCCCAAGCCAACCGAGAAGCACAAGACAAATACAGAAAACCATGACACTGGGCTAAAACCTAGTATCAATGAGATGCAAAGAAGAAGAAAAAAAAAAGAGAGGGGAAGGAGAGCTGTGCAGCATAGTTCACATGAAGATAGTATGAACCTTAGAAGATTCTATGAACTTCAAAACCCGACCAGGAAGAGTGTCTTTATAATAATAAAATTCTAATCGATGCAGACTGTTTCCATGTCTGTGAATATCACTGCTCAGGGCATTAGAGTTAAAATTCACATCCCTCCATAGGAATCACCAACCGACCAGTCAGCTATGTAAGGACTGAATATAGTGACTGGCACAAAATGTGGTTAAGATTTGTTCAACCGCCTTAAACACACATTGTACCCATGTGGGTTCCGGGGCCCCATATTGGAAACAACAAGAATAGAATAACTGTCTCCACAATAGCATGTTGTAGGAGGAGACTAACTGGGAGCTTCCTTTGAAAAAGCGGATCGGTCTGAAATGCAAGGAACCAGCAGTATGCATACACCTGAGTCAGTTCTGTAAAACTGATGAGCAGGCAACACTCAGGTTCTGGAACAGGACTAGAGTCCAGAAGTGGACAAAAAGCCAGACTTTATAGCCAGTAAACGTGAAGAAGAAGAAGAAGAAGAAGAAGAAGGAGAAACAACACATTGGAGAGAATATACAGAAAATCCTTACATTTTCCCAAACACTTTGACGAAGTAATTGGAGGAAGTGAAGGAGAGACCGATATTAAATTACTCACTCACAGAAACATCTCAGAGACACCAGTACAAAATGAGATTATCAGAGACAGACAGCAAGAGAGAGAGAGAGAACAGGAGAGAGCCAGGAAGATTGAAAGATAGTAAGGGCAGGGGAGAGATAGTGTGAGAGAGAGTTGAAGACAGTCAGAGAGAAAGAGCTGGAAAGAGTGAGAGGCAGGGAGAGAGAGTAAATAAAATTAAACATCATGGTTATTTTTGTTTTGTTCTTTCAGAAATCACCTACTGTTTCTGTATACAGCACATCAACTTACATGAGGTCAGTATTTCTGTTTTATTATTTATTTGTGACAGCTTCGATGTGTTTGTGAGCATGCCAGTGTTTGTGTGTGTGTGTGTGTGTGTGTCTATATATCATTATCCTGATCATGTGCCTTGCCCATAAGCGTAGGCTGTCATGTTTCGCTATCTCACACAATCACCAGAATCATGGATCAGTCCACTGTTTTTGTCTCGCCCCATCCATCTGGCTAGGCCATTTATAATTTATTATTTATAATAATATATCTCTTTGCCACCCCTTGCTCTTTTTCCATCAATCTTGCCCGTTGTTATCAAATTCTCTTTGTCTCTTCCATCTCCTAGCATGTTATAAAACATTGACTGTCTGCTCTAATTGTTCTAAAAAGTTTTTAACTTTTATCTGTCTCGATAAGGACTGCTTTGGTTGTTTTTCTTCTATCCTTCCTTGATTTTCTTTGCATTCTTCTCAGAAATGACATCTTTGCCATGAATAAATGTTTTTGGTCTTGTTTACTGCCCATGTTTCACACGCATACAACAACACAGGTTCAACATAGCACTTCAACACTCTTTCTCGCTGCAGTTGACATCTTCTTTGTGGTGAGAATCTTTTGCATCTTGCTAAAGTATATATAGATATATACACACACTCTAGCGTAGTTGATAGCGCGTAGGACGTCAGATGACAACCCCCATGTGTGCCGGGGGATGGCAGAAAAGCCGCATACGCCCCAGATTAACAGTGTATGTGGCACCAAGACTGAAGGGCTTCGATGCTGATGACATAAAATGAAAGAAGCTGCAGGAGAAGCGGTAGCTGCTGCTTGTGAGTCCCAGCCATCTAGTTTAGCCCCGCTCCACGCCGCGCGTATCTGCGTGGGAGATACTCTCGGCGGTGGCGGTAGTCGCCGGAAGTCCGCAATATACTTGTGACTGAGGCCCTGTTATGGTGTGTTATTGGTCGCCATAATATGTGCCTGTTATTCAGAGGATAGCTCATGTAGAGCAGTGGCTGTCAACCTACTTATGCAGCGACCCTTTAATACAGTTTTTTATGTTGTGGTGACCCCCAACCATACAATTTTTTCATTGCTTCATCACAGTTTCAGGCTAGGCTAGGCACGTCACTGTTTTGAGTCGTGTCAAAGTTTTTGCTTCTGCCAGACGGTGACCGTTGCATGTTTGCTCCATTTGTAGACTGAAAAGATATAGTTTCATCACCCAACTACTGAGTTGAGTGCATGGTGCAACCCTATGAGCTGCAGATTTCATTTGGAATGTTTTTTTTTTTACTGTGACCAAAGTGGTGTTGTGAATTTGGATTCAGAAAATGGCAAGTGGCCTGTCGTCGCAATATTGGTGGTGCCCTTATGTGATTAAAATTGATCACGTGTGCAACTGCTGATTTGGTGATTACCTCTGCCACCGTCGATGATGAACTGCATTTCTAATGTCGGACTGTTTGTGTTAGCACTTCTGATGGCTACCATATGCTTTTAATTTGTGTGTATGCTAGTGCATATGCTGAGACAGCAGTATGTCAATCTGTCCACAAGGGACTGTGATGAACATTCTGTGTTTTTTGTTGGCACAGAAGCGGAGCAACTATGGAGTGACCCATTTGCTATGAAGCTGAAACTAACATTACTACAGCTACAGTGAATATGTGTTTTCCTATGGTCTTTGGCGACCCTTGTGAAAAAGTTGTTGGACCCACAAAAGGGTTGCAACCAGCAGGTTGAGAACTGTTGATGTAGAGCCTCCATGGTAAAGAGGTTGCACCATTTTATTTGTTCTCAAAAGGTATTGTGTGTGGTATTAAACCCCATCCTTCGATTTACAAAGGTAGGTGTTTCAAAAGAGCCCTGGGGGTCATCCCTTTAGCTTTGGAGTTTCATGCTTTGTGGGGGGGGGGAAGAAGCTTTGCATAGAAAGACTGAGCCTTATGAGAGAAGCCAGCTGCAGTGAAGCCCGTCCTTTCACCTTTAAACACCATTCATCTGAAGCACCAGATCTTTCATGTGCTATTTGGTCTGCCTTTATTTCTATGCCCTTGTGGGTTCCAGTGTAGAGACACTATAGTTATTGTGTTCTCACATTTTCTCAATGTGTGGCCCATCCAATGGCAGTATTTTTTCTTACCTCTTGATTCACAGAAAGGTTGTTTAGTTCACTCCCAGAGCTCCACAATAGTAATTTTTATCATATAATTTAATTCCTTATATTCTGCGCAGGCACCAGTTAATGTATGTGTGTAGTTTATTAGTAATTATTTAGTTACTCTCAATGTTACACTCCCTACTTGAGTAATAATTTGAGATTAGAGCTAAAAAGTATAAGTTTAATACTAATTTGAATTTCCTTAAACTTCCACAAATTTCCTAGTGGAAAAACATCCCTTTCCGGTTTTGTATTTTAATATCTCTGTCACTTCCCCCATTTTGACATTACTAAGTTCTTATTGTTTTTCACCCAATTTGACATTATTGAGTTCTTATTGTTTTTCCCCCATTTTGACATTACTTTCTTATTGTTTTTCCCTCATTTTGACATTACTTAGTTCTTATTGGTTTTTTTCCCCATTTTGACATTACTGAGTTCTGTTTTTCCGCAGTCGATCTATAATCCCCCCACCACCAACACCTGCTTCTGATTTCTCAAGAATGGCACCCATTCCTGAGTCACCAACCCACACACCTGCACCCTCCCTGAATCCACAGGCTCAGGCTGAAGAAGTTATACTGGATTTCCTCACCAAAATACGAAAGAGCATTGACACAAGTAAGGAGTCCTCTTTTTTTTTTCCTCTTGTTTACTCTTCTTTTTTTTTTTTAACTCTAACTTCGTCCACCTCTTCTTCCTCATGAGTGCCTGACCCACACACCACCACCCTCACACCACCACCCTCACACCATCACCCACACACCACCACCCACACACCACCACCCTCACACCACCACCCTCACACCACCACCCACACACCACCACCCACACACCACCACCCTCACACCACCACCCTCACACCATCACCCTCACACCACCACCCACACACCACCACCCACACACCACCACCCACACACCACCACCCTCACACCACCACCCTCACACCACCACCCTCACACCACCACCCACACACCACCACCCACACACCACCACCCACACACCACCACCCACACACCACCACCCACACACCACCACCCACACACCACCACCCACACACACCACCACCCACACACCACCACCCTCACACCACCACCCTCACACCACCACCCTCACACCACCACCCACACACACACCACCCACACACCACCACCCACACACCACCACCCTCACACCACCACCCTCACACCATCACCCACACACCACCACCCACACACCACCACCCACACACCACCACCCTCACACCACCACCCACACACCACCACCCACACACCACCACCCACACACCACCACCCACACACCACCACCCTCACACCACCACCCTCACACCACCACCCTCACACCTGCAGGCTCAGGCTTCAGAAGTTGTTTAGATTTCCTTCCCCGTAAATACACATTTTTGACACAAAAAAGGAGTCTGTTCTTTCCGTTCTTTTTTTCCCCCTTAGCCTTCTCTTGCACTTCTTCCTCTTCTTCTTGCTTTTACCCTTTTTTTTTTCTTCTGCTGCTGTTGGCTTTTTTCTTCTTCATTTCCTTCTTTTTTTTTTAATTTCCTCCTGCTGGATTTCCTTCTCTTTCTCATCTTCCTCTGTGTCATTTCATGCTATTCTGTTAATGAGCTCACTGAACATGACTCTGAAATAGTTGCTCCATTCCCATGCCAAAGGAAAACCACACAGAATGTTTGTCTATCACGGCTCCTTGTGAAAACAACAAGGACACAGAATGTCTGTCTATCACGGCTCCTTGTGAAAACAACATCGACACAGAATTTGTTTATCATGGCTCCTTGTGAAAACGACATCGACACAGAAGGTCTGTCTATCACAGCTCCTTGTGAAAACAACAGACACAGAATGTCTGTCTATCATGGCTCCTTTTAAAAACATGGACTCAGAAGGTCTGTCTTTCACGGCTCCTTTTGAAAACAACATGGACACAGAGTGTCTGTTTTTCATGGCTCCTTGTTAAAACAACATGAACACAGAATGCAGTCTCAACAAAACCAATAGCATACACCTGCATTTTTTGCATAAGGCAGCTATCAGAAGTGCCAACAAACAGTCTTCAATGCAGTTCATCATCAGTTGAAACATCAGCTTTTTTGTTGTATTTGGTATTAGTGTTTATTGTGCAGGTGTTTGTGTGTTTGTCTACTAAAATAGTGGTCCAGGTTCAATCACCAGCAACAGCAGAAAGATTATTTTTCCTGAGCACTATGAGTTTCTTTTTAATGCCGGGGTGCTGGGTTCGATCCCAGCCATGGTCCTTGCCCCTTGCACTCGTTTCGACAGTGGTATCGAGAAGTCCACTGTCAAAAAAGCAATGGCATTCTACTGGACTTAAATGTGCCTAGAAAAACCACAACGGCAATAAAATGCTGGGGGTTGGCTCTGCAACATCCTGTAAAGGATATGCAACTAACTTTTTAACCATAAATTTAGGAGTCACCATGGTTTAGTGGCTAGGTTCGCCTATGGTTCTGAAGGTTATAGGTTCAATCTGCATGGTTGTGGATTAATTTCAAACATGGCCTTGACTCCCAAGTCAACCCAACCTTAAATTTAACAGGTAAAGTCCTCAAAAGTAAAGGCGCTAGCATGATGCTGACCATATCACCCACTGAGGGCCGATTGTCTATCAAAATATGTGTCTATTCTCAAGTGCCCAATGTGCCTAATATCAAGTAAAAAGACTTTAACTTTAACTTTTTTTTTTTTTACTAGAGGGTCTAGTACCAACCCAGCCTCATAGAATGGGAAGTCATGCCATCACAGAAAGCAAGGAGGCACTCAACTAGCACCCCCCCCCCCACCCCCTTCCCACCACCCCCTTCCCACCACCCCCTTCCCACCACCCCCTTCCCACCACCCCCTTCCCACCACCCCCTTCCCACCACCCCCTTCCCACCACCCCCTTCCACCCCCTTCCCACCACCCCCTTCCCACCACCCCCTTCCCACCACCCCCTTCCCACCACCCCCTTCCCCCCTGTAATTTTGTAGGGATGGGCTAAAGCCTTGTTTTATTGTAGAATAATAAGTAAATATTATTAATAATAATAATAACATCATCATCATCATCACCACACAATTAAATCTGGCTTAACACGTGTGGGAACCCTAGGTTCCAGTGCCTTTGTTGCAAGTATATTATTATACTTTTTGTCACTCGAACGCATTATTATCATTATTATTATTAATAATATGTTGAATGGCAAATAAATATAATTCACACCTAAAAAAAAAAATTGTAAAAGCTACTTAAAAAAAAGAATTTCTATAAATTATGTAAAGGGTACCTCAAAGTCTCTTTACAAAGTTATTGGGGGAGGGGGGGGAGGGGGAGGGGGGGGGGGGGGCCTGAGCCTGCAAATTCTGGCACCCATGCTAGCAGCTTATACCAAATAAGCCTCAAAGTATGGGACATGGGTCTTATACCTTGTTTACTATGGAGTAAAGATAGGTGTGATGTGATTTCAGTTGCCCATGGAGAAGGGGCAGAAGCTGAACATCTGGATGTGGAGACTAACAAGTATATCTACAACAATGTTCAGGATGTCAAGAGAGCACAGGTAATTGTTGTTTCGTTTATTTTTTGAATAATTCTCTCGCAGGTAGTTTTTATGTAGTTCAGTTAGAACACTTGTATGCTGGTTGCATCTGGGTAAAGATTCGACATCCTATCATTCAGACCAAGCCAGTTTTAGCTCTGTCTCCCTCCTCAACAGCCAGAAAGAGTCTTTACTGATGACACCCATTATCAACTGTTTAATTACTTGTCTTGTCTTTCCAGGAGTCGCCGTGGGCGAGCGGCTAGACGCTCGTCGTGGATCGAAAGGTCGTGGGTTCACTCCCTGGCGGAGCCTGACCTTTTTCAAAAATGACCTTGGCTTCCAGGTCGACCCAGCCTTGAGTGGGTATCGGGTGTAGTCCCGGGAAAGTAAAGGCGGCCGGCGTGATGCTGACCACATCACCCATCTTGTGCCGATTGGCCTATGAAAATATACGCCTAGCCCTATATGCCCTATACACCTAAAGGTGTGGAAAAGGGTCCTTTACTTACTTTTACTTGTCTTTCCTCGAGTCTCACTTGACACCCAGAGCCTGCAGACACCTTCTGCTGCATCATTCTTTTAAGACAAGCTTTTTTTTCTGCTAAGACATTTGTTCAGGATCAGTCCCTAGAAGTTAGAGCTTTTTTTTTTCAAACCCATGTTAGTGTTTTGAAGGCTGTGGCTTTTTTTGGGTTTAAAACATGGACTGTGTCAACCAGTTTACCAGTGCAGAGATTTCTGGGATGTCTGAAGGACACTCTAAACAGAGGGATAGCCATTTTGTGGAGAGAGAGATCAAACCAGAAGGGATGATGAAACCATGTCCTTTTTTTTTCTTTCATTTTTTATCCTATTGCTCACGCCATAAAGCATTGCAAAGAGGTTAAATGCGGTGTCATGTCTTTTGCTAGTTAAATAGCTTGTTTAATGTCATTGTGTTTTTGTAGTAGAAACCCTGTTCAATGCAGTAAATTCTTTCAACTTTAAACCTTTCTTCTTCTTCCTCTTTTTCCCTTCTACCTTGTACCTCAGCTAAGTGTCGGGGGAAGATGTAACATTCATTGATGAGCTCTGTCAAGACCACAATTAAGACTGATGTTTTTTCTGTATATCCGTTGTAACATTTTAGTGTGGCTGGCTGTGGCAGATAGTACCAGAGCATTTTTGTAAGGTGTCCAAACCACTTCATTTGTTGTTTTTCTTTGATGACCTGTAAGACTGGCTTTATTCCTAGCATTGGTCTGATTTCGTGATTTCATATTCTGTCCTTCTTTGAAATCCTTGCATCTCTTTTAAGGTATTTCATCTATGTTGCCACAATTTTACGTTCATTGGAACATGTAAGTGTCCACCTTTGGCACCTTTAAACCTTGACCTTTAAACTTGTTATTGTCTAAAAATATTTATGTTAATTTTTCATGCATATCTTACCTTCAGTTGGAAGTGTTTGGCCACCGATTACAACCTGCAGAATTTGAAAGGATGGATGCTCAGCGACAAAAAGCAACTTGTGACCAGATGATGATGCTTATACAGAAATGGAGGGATGACAGACGAGCAAGAGAGCTGCGTCAGTTGAAGTAACCAATGTTTAGAACATTAATGGAGTATTTATTTTTCAAATTCAATGGAGAAACAAATGAAAATGAAAAACTATTACAAATGATCTGAGTTTTGTATGTACACACAAATAAAGTTAGATAAATATATATATATAACTATCGTAATAAATATGAGTACCATGTGTGGGTTATAGGACCTCATCTTTGGCAAAAAGAATAGATCCACTGTCCCTGACAGTTCGATTAATTTGGGGTGTTTCATTTGAAGACGGAGTGCATCTGCCTAAGGGGTGAGGAAACATCAGTCAGTGCACAGATAAGCCTGATCTGTAAAAAGAAGGTGAATGCAAAACTCAAGTTCTGAAACAAGACCAAAGTGGAGAAGCGGGTAAACAATCATAATTTTTCATTCGAGTTTGCAAATGATGAATGTGAAGAAGAAGAAGAAGAAGAAGAAGAAGAAGAAGAAGAAGAAGAAGAAGAAGAAGAAGAAGGAGGAGGAAGAGAAGGAGGAGAAGAAGACAGTGAAAAGGAGTGACAGGTTGACTGAATAAAATACTGAGCTGTGATGCAGGAGAGCCAGTTTTGAATGCTTAGAAACCTGATAGAAACCTTTTGTTAGAAACTTTTTGCTTCAGCAGATAAATAAAAATCCTAACCTTCACAGTCCATGGTGACTCCACTAGCCTTGTGCCCCAAATTCTGAGGCTCAAGATCCTCTTTCCTACACTGCCCTAAAAAAAAAGTTGCTAAATCTGACAGCTTCAAAAAGGTTGTTACTTAAAACTGTTGTTTTATAAACTATCTAATTTAAAATATTAGATGTTTAGTTCAAGAATTTATGTAAGAGACTTTATAAGGCAGAAAGAGTGAAATTAACAAACTGTATATAGTAAGTTTACATCACAGTAATCTGTATAGAAGAATTCATAAAAAGTATGTTGTCTTTGAAGTGAACAATGAATTTGTAGGTTTTCTTGAGTTTTATGTAAAAAATAAATCACTATAAATCATCTGTTTTTCATGTGTTTATTATAAATATAGTTTTTTTTTTTTTTAAACCTGGTTGGTCTATCAAATGCCCAACCTGGCCGCCTGACTAACCAAAGGATATTTCGTCGGTAATCCCAGGCTTAACGGAAAGACCGCTGGGTATGAGTCTTTTTTTTAGAGATGACTCATGCTGTGACTTGGTTAATGACCGATCCTGGTCCCTTTGGCCAGTCCAGTGCAGCAGAGCTACACTTTGATCCTAATCAAAATGTCAAGAAGCGATAAATGAAGTGGTAACTCCTCCAGAATCATGACCAGTCATCATCTTCTAGTGTCTTAACTGACTCACAGAGCATGTTGAGAAATGTGAAAACAGGCAGGCTTCGTGCAGAGTGGCAAGCATCACTTCAGAGGTCCTGGGTAGTTAGCGCCCTTTGAATATTTTCTCCAGGTATGCCGGTGTGTTGGGAAATGAGCAGGCAGATAGACTGGCTGGCTCTGCACCACTTGATGGTGAATTGGTATATGACAAGTTAGATATTGTGAGGGCCCTTTTGGAGTGAGTAAACAGTGTGGAGGCGCAGATAGATCATTACGGTCTAAGAAGAATGGCGCTGCAAGAAGTTACCAGGGGATCTGGCCGATGCTCAACACTCAGGGGAAGGATGAGACAGATATAGAATCAGACGGTTACTGGTACCATCGAAATTGGAACTCTTTGCTTGCTGCTGAAGATGGGAACTGAGCACTTATGGGAGTATCCCGAGTGTTGTGATGTTGATTCTTAATAAAACATTCAACATTCTAGTGCCTTACCGATGTGCGTGTGCAATCATGCCTCTCCACTGTCTGCGATCCACAACTGTGTTTATCAGTTTGTGTGTTTACACCTCTCCATGAGAAAAGGCAATATACCGGTTAAATGTTCATTTGCTTTTATGATTATAGTGTTTAATTTAAAAGTCACATTGATGGCCCAGGTTATTGTGCATTTCTATATTTATTACAATAATCAGTAAAAGTAAACTTTCACTGGAGTTATATTCCTTTGAATATTTTGTAATTTTTAAAAATTATATTTCACTTTTATCTTCCTAGAAATCACATATCTGTATGTGTCAGAGACAATACATTTGTCTGTCTTCCAAACTGTTAAATACTGGTGTTAATATTACAGGGGATGCCTCGGCTGAACTTAGAGGAAATGACTGAAGATACGGCGTTGGTGGAGAAAAAGATAGTTTTTTGTTTTTTTTAACTTTTGGTTGCGTGTATTAGAATAAAACTATGTAGACATACTGCGATATTCACTTTTTTTTTTTTTAATCCTGTACCACCAGTGACATCAATTGCTTTCTACTTGACCCATTCATGATATTAATTTTAAAACTTTTACCTTTTTAGAAAAAGATAAAGTAGAAGATGGGATATCAAATATAGGGTTTTAGTCAGGCCCCTATTTCCGCAGTGCCTAAATATAGGACGGCGATGGAGACCAAGATGAGATAGAGGATGGGAGAATAAGACTTTCTTTCACTGTCCCGGGCAAAGGGAGGCAATCAAATCTAGTGTTTTTATAAAACTATCAAGCAGAGGAAAAGATTAGAGGGCATTGATCCAGACCTGACACATGAAGAAAATGGAAGAAGGTGAGGAGGAGAAGAAGAAGAAAATGTGAAGAAGATGAATAAAGAGGAGTAGAAGAAGAAGATGTAAAGAAAGAGGGAGCTAATGATGATGGGATAATGATGATGGTCAAGATTTGTTTCCTTAGAGGTATGCAGTACCTTTTTTGTTAGACATCATTGTTTTCAGGTTACTATAATAGACACTTTGTGGTGAGTACAAGCAACTTTTTTGGGCAGACTAATGAGTTCCGGGAGCCACTGTGGCGCAGTGACTAGATGCTTACCTGCGGATCCAAAGGTGGTGGGTTCAAATTTAAACAAAGCTGGACTTTTTTCAGAAATTACCTTCACTTCCAGGTTGACCCAGCCTAAAATGTGTACCAGGTAAAGTTCTGGGAAGTAAAGGTGGCCAGTGTGATGTTTACCACATTACCCACTAAGTGCCAATTGGTCTGAAAATATAGTTCTAATACTATATCCTCAATATGCCTAAAGGTGTGGCAAAGGTCCAGGCCATTCACAAGCAGTGTTGTTTAGAAACAGGTTAGTACCGGCATTTGGGGGGGGGGGGTTGTCTTGAACTGACGCCCTGATGACAATGGTGATGATGATGATTATGATAATCCAGGAAGAGAGGTGAAACAAGAATGCAGAAAAGAGGAGAGGAAAAATGAATTTAAATAAAATTAGAAAGAGGAAAAGGATGATGACGAAGGAAAAAAAGACTTCTTAAAGTTTTTTTCTAAGTATTTATTGCATTAAGTTAGTTTTAGGCGGGTTGAATTTGGGACATAACAGCACGTGTAACATTCCTATAAGCGCACCATCGCCATCTTCTGCAGCAAGCACAGAGTTCCAATTCCCATGGCACCAGTAACAGTCTGATTGTACATCCTTCTCGTCTTTGCCTTGAGTTTTGAGTGTTGACCAGATCCCCTGGCCACTCCTCGCAGGACCATTCTCCTCAGACTGTGATGATCTATTGGTACCTCACACATCTATATGTGCCATAGACAATACATTTGTCGGTCTCCCAAACTGTTAAATACTGGTGTTAGTATTAGAGGGGATGCCTGTAACCTATGGTGCCATTTCAATAGTTTGAAATGAATTTATGTCTGTATTCCATAGTTGTGAATTTCAAGCTGTACGATAGACATGGCCAAAAAAGAGACGTTTTTGGGGGGTGCCTAGTTGACCATGCTTTTAGTGCACTTGTTTCCATAGCGAGGCGCACACGCCATCTGGGGGGGGGGGGCAGGTTCGATTCCTGGCATGGTAACTATAGTTTTCGATTTGTATGTTGTCTAATGTGTTCGTCAATCTTTCTGTTTCTTCTATGAGTGTCGATTAATACATTTTCTGTTACTTTATTATATTCGCACTTCTGCACTGTTCCTTTGCTTCCACATATCCTTAAAACACCTGGCTGGTCGTGCATCAGTCCTCATATCCTTAAAACACCTGGCTGGTCGTGCATCAGTCCTCATATCCTTAAAACACCTGGCTGGTCGTGCATCAGTCCTCATATCCTTAAAACACCTGGCTGGTCGTGCATCAGTCCTCATACCCTTAAAACACCTGGCTGGTCGTGCATCAGTCCTCATATCCTTAAAACACCTGGCTGGTCGTGCATCAGTCCTCATATCCTTAAAACACCTGGCTGGTCATGCATCAGTTCACCTTCAGATGGTGTAAAACCAGCCAGTCTCATCATCGGCATAACTTGGTGATGATATCCAAAAGACGTTAGCTAACCGGGACCTCTGCATGGAACATACCTGTCTTCATCCTTCTCGGCATGCTGTTGCCAGGAAGCATTCGTTGACAATATAAACTGCAATCTTCAGTACTCAATGCTTACTTGCTTGCTGAATCCCACCAGGACATCACACAAGCGATAAACACCAGGTGACACAAAGTGTCACTATGCAGATGAGGATCACCCGTGGAAAGGTCCCACAAACCGCTTTTAGTCGTTATTGCCACATTCATGGCCCGGCTATATCCAGAGCCTCCGGCAATAGCCAAGGTGGGGCTTCAGATAACGAAAAATCGCATCCAACATGGGGATGACTGATTGAGTACTCTATGCAAATTTTAAAAAAGAAAGAAAAAACATATGCCGCCACATTCTTTCAGGGGTTATTTAGTAACTGCGACTGTTCCCAGCCTAGAAATCAGTGTGTGTGTAGTGTGCTGTTCTGGAACTGTGAAAGCTGTGTTTAGCTTTAAGATCATATTTCTGAAAAGGGATAAATAGTTCATATACCCTGGACACTGAACCCCTGCAATGAATGCTGTGTCCAACAGACCCTGCTGCCCCGTTGTTTTTTTTTTTTAAATGTTGTGTTAGGTTTGGGCGAGGAGGGCGGGGTGGGTGTGCCTCTCCGGGCCGTAACTTTCTCTACAACCTGACTTTCTCTGTTTAACAGATAACTAGAAGACGTATATCATCATCATCATCATCATCATCATCATCATCATCATCAGGTGCCTTGCCCACTGGCGTGGGTGATCATGTCTCTCCATAATCCACGATCTCCTGCAGCATGTATCAGTTCGTGTGACGACACACCTCCATGCCATGCAACAAGACTCAAGAATCTTCTCTTGCTGTCTTCCTCTATCCCTCCTTCCACAGATCTTTCCAGTGGTCACAACATGTTCTATTTTCCCTTTTCTCATAACATGGCCGAAAAATGATGACAGAAGAATCATGTCTCAGAAGACGTTTGTATATATATATATATATATATATATATATATATATATATATATATATATATATATATATATATAAACTATATTATATAAAGCATAATTTCATTGATTCATCAGCAACCCTGGCTGTTATAGTTACATATACAAATGACATAGGTATAAACAACACTAGTATACAACAAAGGAGGTAGAAACACTTTTCCTCTCACAACAACTGACAGTCACTTTTTCTTGGACTTCACTTCAAGTAGCACTTCAAATGTCATGGTAGATAAAAAGGTTCTGTCTCCTGCTTTTCTGACCGTCCCGACCAAAGACACACCGTTCATCGGACTGTCGTAGAGTTTCTCTAATGTTGTCTTTCCATTTTGTTCTTGGTCTACCTCTTCTCTTTTGATGTATACATGGTATGGTATTGAATCACAAGGCATTCTCTCTAGGGTTGCAAACCATTTTATTTTCATGCTGTCTTTGTATGTAAGTAAGAATTTTTTTTTTTGCGCCGACTTTTTGCTCTTATGACCTCATTCCTGATTTTATCTATTCTGGTTACTCCTGCAACCACCTAAAGTTAAAAATGGACACAACAATAACATGAAAACAAAACATTACTGTTCTACTTTTTACAGTCAGTACAATAACTCAGCCAGGACACATACATTATTAGGCATCGTCTGAGCAAAGCAATGGCTATTTCTCACATATACGCTCGTGTTACCACACAGTCACTTAAAATCCATCTCAAGTTGCGGTCTCTCATTCATTAACCAACAGATTTCACGCTCCCCCACACTGTTGGCAGACGTTCTGTTGGCCATTTTTGGCTGCAGCAAATGAGAACCCGCTTATTTATTTATGAAACTGTATGAATAAAATCTGGACTGACTCAGGTCTGGTTTCTTTATTGACTATAGCAACACAGGTAATCACATTTGGCTTTCAGATGCGTAGTTTTCATCATCTGCTTTACAGTATCGCGTGTTAATTTCTTCATCTAACTTACTATTTTACCCTTCCATGTGATGATAAAGTGCTGTCAAGAATCTTTTGGCGATGTCTTCCCCCATCTCTCTTTCCACAAATATTTCCAATTGTCACAACATATTTCTATGTCTTTTTTCTTATAACGGACTCAAAAAATAGCTTTTTCTTTTTGATGCGTAGTTCAGATTAGCCTATTTTGTTTTTTCTTTCTTTCTTTCTTTCTTTCTTTCTTTCTTTCTTTCTTTCTTTCTTTCTTTCTTTCTTTCTTTCTTCTTTCTTCTTCTTCTTTCTTTCTTTCTTCTTTCTTTCTTTCTTTCTTTCTTTCTTTCTTTCTTTCTTTCTTTCTTTCTTTCTTTCTTCTTTCTTTCTTTCTTTTTTCTTTCTTTCTTTCTTTCTTTCTTTCTTTTCTTTCTTTCTTTCTTTCTTTCTTTCTTTCTTCTTTCTTTCTTTCTTTCTTTCTTTTTTTCTTTCTTTCTTTCTTTCTTTCTTTCTTTCTTTCTTTCTTTCTTTCTTTCTTTCTGTACTAGAAGCAAAACCCAAGTAACAAAAAAAAAAAAAAAAACAATTCGTTAGGCGGGGACTAAGACCTATTGTATTTTAGCCCCGACAGGATATTTTCTATATGAAGTCTAATCAGCAGTAACAGTAACCAGGCACACTAACTAAGTAACAAAGATGTATGTAAACACTTGCAGAATCTGTATTTGTTCAATTCACTATCACAGGCACGTGTTACATCGACAATCGACATAAGTAAATAAACAATGATGTAAATGAACAATAACAACACTACCTGAACAATAGACACGAACCATCTTTTAGTAAATAGAACTGCAATTGTCGTATAACACATCTAAATATACACATAATACTACACAGACCGCACCTAGATAGACCACAACTACCGGCACTACTCTGTATCAAAATACGCAATGAGACCTGAAACTTACACACTCTGTTGAATATACGACCACAAAGGGACCACTGAGAAATTCCATCCCTTCCCACTCGGTCCTCAGGTACCCGTATTACGTTAAATGTCCTGAACGACTACGCAATGAAAAATCAACCTTACACACGTCTCGCATCACAGTCCAACTAGATAATAGCACACACAGCACACAGCAAATCGCCAACAGTCCAATAGGCAAATTAAATTCACCCCCTGGCCTTATACAAAGTCTGACAATTAAGTAATGAGACTGGTTCCATAAAAATTTAAAAAATCAACAGTTGAAGATATAACCTGTATTTTATTCAAAGCAAGCCCCTTGTGCATTAATACAGCAAGTAGCACGATCTAACAAACCTTGGAACGACCTTTGTAGTTCTTCTTTTGTTATGGCCCTAAAGTAAATGTTACGACCCTTTGGATGTTATCAATATCGTCAAAGAAGCGTCATTTCAATGGTCACTTTAATTTTGGGAATAGAAAACAATCACAAGGAGATAAATCTAAGGAGTAGGGTGGATGGTTGAGAACACGCACTTGTTTTTTGGGCCAAAAATTCCTGTACAACTAACGCCCTTTGAGCCAGTGCATTGTCATGAAGAAGAAACACAAGGTTTTGAATATAATCCGGCAAGCAACTTTTTTTTCTTGCCCAAATCTTTCACTACAATTTTACGAATAGTTTCTGTAATAACACCAAATTCATCTACCATCATCCTCAGAGTCGAACGACGATTTTCTTATATCTGTTTTCGGAATTTTGCAACGAGTTCCTCATTATGAACAGAAATTGGACGTTCAGGTCTAGTTGCATTAGTAATCATTTCCACATCCCTTTTGAATCGTGAATACCAGCTGAAAATCTGTGCACGAGAGTTTTAAACATAATTTAATATCAGCTTTTTTTTTTTTTTAATCCATGCTTAACAAAATGGCGGCTTGTTTGTTGCCTGCTTATCGGGCAGCGATGTTGCCAGATCATAGACGAATGTTGCCTCTTTGGATTCCATGACGTGAATCATAGATGGCAGTGCTGTCAATGGTGGGTTGATTAATTCATTTATTGTTAACTATTCTAAGAATTGTTTTTAGATTTTTTTTTAAATTTTAATTCGTCTAGTCGAATCCATTTAATACGAATTCGAACTAAACAAACCACCTAATGCTTAAAAAAAAAAAAAAATCATAAGCAAAATTATGGTTTACAATTTCAGAAGAAAATTGTGGAGATCAACATGCCTTCCCATTAGTATCAAAATGTATGCTTAGTCTCTTTGAAGACTTAACTATAAATGCATTGAGGAGATCAGTTACTGCTCCAGAATATGAACTACACACCAGTGGAAACCACCACAAACTGACCGAAAACAAATGGTGTATCAACGATTTAATGGACCAAAAATTTCAATTCTGATCAAGTAAAAGGGCAGCCAAAACACACACACACACACACACACACACACACACACACACACACATATATATAATATATATATATATATATATATATATATATATATATATATATATATATATATATATATATATATATCTTTACACCCGCACGCGCACCCCTCCCCCCATTTAAAGCCCTTTTGACGGTTTTTAAATTAAAAATAAAAAAACTCTTTACTTTAGGTTTTTTAGTACCTATTCAAAAAATATTTGATAGTATTCCTAATACTTAGAATTATAATGAGAAAAACAAATAGAAAAGTAAAATGGAAAATGAGTGAAGAGCAGTATGGATTTATGAAAAGTAAAGGGACAAGTAATGCAGTAAACATATTACAAACACTGATAGAAAGACCAATGGACATTAAAAAGGACTTATTTTTGTGCTTTATAGATTATATCAAAGCATTTGACAAAGTTAAACGTGAAGAGATGATGAAAATGTTGGAAGACACCAGTGTAGACGGGAAAGACCTCAGAATAATTAAAAACATTTACTGGAACCAAGTAGCGGCAATGAAAGTGGGACACAGATTGGGTTCTATTGAACAGATAAAGCAAGGGGTAAGACAGGGATGTGTCTTATCCCCAGACCGTTTTCTCTCTATATAGTAACATAATTTTGAGGGAAATTAAAGAGAATGCAGGAGTAAGAGTTGGAGGATACAATATAAACAATTTGCCTTATGCAGACGATACAGTTTTGATAGCTGAAAATGCAACTGATTTACACAACTGCTGCATATTGTGGGGATGGAGAGTGCTAAGAAAGGACTTTCATTAAATATTAAGAAAACGGAAGTAATGGTTATATCAAAGAAGAAGTTAATTCCACGTTGTGATATCTCAATTAAAGGAAAAAGACTTAACCAAGTCAATAAATTTAAATATCTGGGAACAATCATATCATCAGATGGAAAATGTCTGACAGAGATTAAAAGCAGAATTGGTCAGGCGAAGGCTGCATTTCAGAAAATGAAAAATATGATGCAATAAATCGCTCTCATTTAATGTCAGAAAGAGGGTGCTAAAAAGTTACATAGAACCTGTTCTGTTGTATGGCAGCGAATTTTGGAATTTCAGTGAACAAATTAAGAAGAATTTGGAAGCAACAGAGATGTGGTTTCTGAGACGTGTGTTATGAATACCTTGGACGACCAGAGTAACTAACAACGAATGCTTGAAAGAGGTATTGAAAGTAGAGCTCTATATGCAACAATAAGAAAGAGACAAACACTGTTCTTTGGCCACACAATGAGAAGAGAGACACTGGAGAACTTCGTGACAACTGGAAAGATCAGTGGAAAAATGGATAGAGGCAGACTAAGAGAGATGATGCTGGATGGGCTGAAACAATGGCATGAAGCGATATCATCTAGAGAGATGTTCCAGGCAACCAGGGATCGTGACCTGTGGAGACGCATGAGCGCCTACGCCAGTTGGCAGGGCACATGATGATGAGTTTTCCTAAAAGCAGTTCGGCAGCCCTTCTCCCAAGCAGGAATTCGGA
>CAJHNH020000992.1:160265-209907 GCA_905116865.2 Candidula unifasciata | reverse complement strand
AGGAGGGGAGGAGGGGGAGCACCCGCAGCACCCCCGTAGTGGGAGTAGTAGTAGTGTATTTTTTAGCAGCAGCAAGAAAAAGCAGCGCATTTAGTAAAAGTAGTAGTTCCCAAATATTTTGTTTAAGGGAACCACCTCGGTTTTTAGTCTTGTTCCGGGACTTAATTTTTGCGGGCATATCCTTTTTTTTTTACCTTTTCGGATTCTTTAGCGGGGGACTTTTGGTTTCTTCCCCCTCCAGGAAAAGGGCAAAGTTTGGGGAAAATAAAAAAAAACTAAAAAGTGGGTTTTAACGTCATGTTTTTAAAGGAAGCATTGGAGTTAAATAACCCCACCCCCAAAAACCCCATAAAGGGGGTCCGAACCCCCTACGGAGTGCCCCGAAAACCGTATGTAAGATTTTTTTAATCAAAATCATTAAAAATGCCCGTTTTTCTAGCGCAGTTAGCAAAAACCGGAAACCCGCGGGGGCCCGAGTAAAGAACCCCTTTTTGGCCCGGGTTTTAAACCCCGGGGGGGGGCGGGAAAAGCACATTTTCTCCCGATTAACAGTTTTTAAAATGGAATAAAGGCCGAAAGGTTGCGATATCCCTAATACCGAGCCTACGGGTTAACAACTTATGGCTTCTGGAACTAAAACAAACAAAACAATCATTAATAATACCGGGGCTGTTTCACATTCCATTCATTCCAACAGTATCAAATATGGGACATGTGCCTTTATCAACAAAACCAAACAAAAAAGTAACACAATCGTCCCTTATCATGCTGCAACCAGGATACATTTCGAAAATGAACAAGAGCTGAGGGAAAAACAATTTCCTTATAACGAGTCGCAAGATTTGTAAATTTCGCATGTGGGAGTTTCCCCACGGGAATTTCCACTTTACGGTAAAAGGGAAAAGTGTACTATTTCTCGAAAGAGACAGGGAAAAAACAAGTAGATAGTCGTAAGATAGAAAGGATCTATGATTCCTGTACAAAATCTCCAGCGCGCTTTGCCTGTTAAGAGTTGCAGTTAGCGAAGACGAAAGAAGTCGTTCGGCTGTGGATACTTTATCTGCATCTTTAGCTATTAGGATAGATATTGTTTCAAAAGAATAACTCGGTGATTCTCATGATTGTTGCCCTGACATCACAAACTGTAGCAAGAGATGTGTAACTCGTCCCCGAGTATATACAATTGTGGAGAAGTAACCTTCTCAATGCATTACAGTCTTCATCAGTAGTAGTAGCACCAGGAGCAGGACAGCAGCAACAGCAGCAGCGGCAGTAGCACTTTTAGTAACAGCAGCAGCAGTATTTACAGCTGCTGCAGCAGTAGCAGTATTTGAAGCAGCAGCAGTAGTATTATTATCATCATTATCAGCGATCATGCCTCTCCACGATTTGTTATCTCCTGCAGCATGTATCAGTTCGTGTGCTGACACCCCTCCATGCCATGCAAAAAAGACAGATCTTTCCAGTGGTCACAACATGTTCTGTTTTCCCTCTTCTCATAACATGGCCGAAATAATGATGACTGTTTCCTTCTGCCTTCTGATGTCTGTAATAAGTTGTCTTCGGGCTCCCACCTCTCTCAAAAACTCTTGGTTGCTCCTTTTGGCTATCCAAGGTATTTTAAGCATTCTTCTATAAAACCACATCTCTGAAGCCTTAAAAAATGGTTTGGCCTGCCCACCGATTGTCCAGGGCTCACAGCCATATGTTAAAACTGGATGTATGTTGCAAGCAACAATTCTTCTTCCAACCTTCAATAGCTGAGATATTACATGAGATGTTCTTTATTTTATCAGTTGCAGTTTTTGCCTGTCCTATAAATAGCTATAGAAGAAAAATAAGTAAATTTTTTAATTACATAGAAACCACGTTAACTTGAATTCCAAGGGACCAAAAATCTAGTTCGTGTTAAAATGAATCCGTGCTATCCGGGGACTAAATGCAGTAGTAGATCTCTCCTCAGACCACGAAATAACTGAAGCGGGCGGCGGGCCTATCAGCCATAGTGGATTCAATAACCACACACACAAAAACCAGCCTTTAAAAAAATTTGCTTCCAAAACAACTCACCCAAAACATATATTTCCTTGAGAATCACTCAAAGAACTATTCATATTCATGCAGGTACTGCCGGGAAAGTCCCTGAGGTTTTGTTTTTCGTATCACTTTACAAAAGTGTCTGCATCTTGTTCCTGATGCGTAAACATATGTCCGGGAGTTTCCGAAATGTGATCGTCAGAGCCAGGGCGCCGCTGTTTCTGTAAGTGGGTCAGAAGGGGCGGTGTATAAGGCAAGGGGCGTCGTTACAAAGAACATACAGAAGGGGGAATGAAAAAGGCGACAGGCTGAAGAGGGTAAGTCATGGCTTGGTCCGGCAGAAGATGTCATCAAGCAAGTATGTAGCCACACCAATATTACTCCAGGATTGGTGCCTCTGGTGTGAGGCTATGAATAAAATTGTGTACTGTGTTTTGGGAGTCCTTACATCATTAGTGGGCAGTAAAATGATATGTAACCAGGTTGGGTAACTTGTGAGTGGAATGTGGGAAGAGCAAAATAGTGAAATGGGAGATTCCTAATTGTCAACGATTAATAATATGCAAGGGTTTGTAGATATAACGGTTTTTAACATTCCAGTGAAGAAACCTGCAAAGAGGGAGGGGAAGAGGAGAGAAAGGGCTTAGCAGGAACAAGGGGAAATGAGATATAATAATAATAATAATATTATTAAAAATAATAGCAGGCCATGCTACTGACGTCACCGGGTCGGGCTAACGAAACGTTAACGCAGCGGTTCTCAAACAAGAAATAAACTATTGTTGACAGTGGCGAGGGAAGACAACTTACATTTCAACTTTTAAGTATTTACATCCCTTCTTTAATACTTTCACAATTTTTAGACGACATTTTTTTTTTTTTTTTAAATTATTACAACGGCACCCCTGACATAAGCTCACGGCAACCCAGAGTGCCTCGTCACCCAGTTTGAAAACCGCTGCATTACCGCATCGTTAGCCCGACCCCAGTGACGTCAGCAGCACGGTCCGTCAGCTGGAGCCGGTGGTGCCTGTGCAGTCACCTCACTATCACGCAAGGAAGCCAGTCCTGCACCTTCGGCCTCTCTCATCAGCGTTCAACTTTAGGTTTTTCTGGATGCACTTGTGTCCCCAAACCTTAAACCTTAACCTTTTCTATTTCAGTGCCTGTTTGCAGATTTTTGTGTGTCTCTTCTTAGAACATGCTCCGTATGGCTGTGACAAAAGGGAGAAATATTTCAGTCCGGCAAGAGTTAATTGCAAGTTTTAGTTAAAAGAATTGCGCACGTAAAATAAATATATTTAAACATAGACGCTAAAAGAATAAAAAGGTACGAAGGCGCACATAATTTATGACGTTTTGTGGTGTTACTAGGAGATCTAATTCTGTCACAACACAGAACGATTGCTAGCCATACCATCGGCCTAACACCAACAATAATAATAATACCAATAACGATTTCAGGTGAGATTTATAATGGTAGGGAGTAGCTGAGATCCCCTATAAGCCTTAGCTGTATCCTAAAATATGTTATTGAGATCCTACTATTCTATATTCTACCATTGTATAATTATTCCGTAACTTCATCAACCTTGATACTTGTCCGTTGGACAATTCACTAGTCCTTACCTATTATGACGTTCTTAAAGTTACTATTTACCGTTAGGACTATGCAATAGCGAACCTTCCTTCCCTTTGTCATCTTTCCAGAAAATATTCATTCGGTCTACTTGTGTAAAGATCTTACAAAATAAACCATCATCCTGTGCCATGGGGTATCATCAGTCGGGTATACATTACATTGCTTATGTTTATTATATTATGCAACATATAATTTGAGTAAAAGTCGTCAGCTTTGTGGGCATATCGGATTGGCCTATGTTTTATAGACCAAGTGGTACCTAGGTGTTGATGTGGTCAACATCACACCTGCCGCCTTTACTTCCCATTACTATACCTGGTGTCCGTTAAGGCGAAAGTCGACCTGGGTTTTGGGACTCGAACTAATAACTGTCCAATCCGCAGGCGAATGTGTGTCCGCTTAATTATGTCAAGTTTTATATGATCGTGCCATAAATTAGATAGGTATAAACCAACATATTATAATAGGGTGGAGATGTATAATTTTGATTTACTTGTAGAGAAAGACAACATATGAACCTTGCTCTTTCTCAAATTTTGTTAACTCTGAAAAACACCACAGACACCGCAACACCTCCACCTGATCCAGATGTGTCGACATAATGCTCAACACAGGGCTGAATGATGTATTCCGCAGGTTCCCGTGTTACCGTAGTCCTGCCTGCCTGTTTACCAGAGGACCATAATCCCGTGTTACCGTAGTCCTGCCTGCCTGTTTACCAGAGGACCATAATCCCGTGTTACCGTATTCTTGCCTGCCGGGTTACCAGAGGACCGTAATTCCGTATTTCGGTTATGGCCTGTTTTGCCTAGTTGCTTGAAGAACGTGAACCTTATTCATAATTGCCGGGTTATCAGTGGACTTTCCTCCAAAGGAAACTACATTTCAGCTCATCAATACTATCGGAAAGCTGAGTGACATTTGATGTTTGTTCAGAGTTTTGTGGTGTACATGATGACACCGTGATTTATTTTCTATATGTTAATTTGAAAATTGTTGAATTCAATATCAGTATTTTATCAATACAGTTGTTATTTAGAAACTCCATTTATCGATTTCATCCTATCAATTTTAACTTCTTAGGTAGACTAAAGATTGTTCATTGCAATTTATTTGAGTTAAATTTACAAAGTTTTGACTTTGGTTGTTTTTCTGAATTTCTTTAGGAAATTTCCGGGGATTCACCCTATTCTTTCACTTTCTGTATTCTCCTTCCTCTATTTTCCAGAACTCAGGGACCGTTATAATTCCCCTAGACTTAATTAATTTGAGCCCTGTAAGTTATTTGGAAGGATATAGGGGATCTCCAGGCGACGATAGATTCCGCCAACAATAGTTGATTACAATTGGGGTCTCTTACGCGGGATTTTTTTTAGAAGTTAGGTCATTAAAAGTAGTCATTAATCGGAAATTGGTAGGAATTTAAAGGTAAATAATATTAGGCAAAAATTAGCTTTAGGGAAAACAATATAATAACTTTACACTTGGGTTAATTTGATTGGTGTTTGCGTGTGTTCTTTTAAAGTATATTCTGCAGGTAAAATGGCAACAAGACCCTCACTTATGGAGATGGCGGAGCTGGGGAAAACTCTCGGTTATGCTGGAGAGGAATTAAAGGCATATCTTCAAGAAATACAACGAGAATGGCGACAGGAGGACCGTGAAAGGCGTCAAGAGAAGAACGAGCGAGAGGAGAGAGAAAGAGCTGAACGTTTGCAACAAGAGGAGAGAGAAAGAGAAAGACAAGAACGCATCAGACTAGCTGAGATAGCTGCTGAGAAAGAACGAGAGATGAGAGCTCATGAACTCCGTCTCAGAGAGCTTGACTTACAATCTCAGTCTACCTCTAGTACCGCAGTTAATGCGCAACCTTCTGCCTCTGAGGCACATTCTTTTGGCCATCCTCATCTTCTTGGTCCGATGTCTTTCCCTTTTCCTCAGTTTAATGAACGCGAGGATAGAATGGATGTGTTTTTGGAAAAATTCAAAAACGTTGCTAGGTCTTATTTGTTGGATAAAGAGAAGTGGTGTCTGAAACTTTCACTGTCTTTAAGAGGTCCTTCTTATGAATGTTATTCGAGATTGCCTCCTGGTCAAGAGACCAACTTCGAGTTCTTGAAAAATTCTTTGTTGAAGAGATATGAGTTGACGGCCTCTGCATATCGTAACAAATTTCGTAATGCTAAAAGAGAGCCGGGAGAAACCATTTCTCAATTCTTTTCAAGAATTAAATCTTATCTGCTGAAATGGCAGAGTTTAGCATCATTTACCCAGACCTATGAAGATCTAGAGGAAATGATATTGGCTGAACAGCTAAAAGAGTCCATGTCAAAACCTCTCCAAACCTTTCTGACTGAGAATGGTGCGGAAAGAATTGCGGACATATTAAAGCTGGCTGAGAGATTTGATTTGGCACACCCTGAACAGGTGGGCGCCAGGGCAAAGATGCACCTTTCAAAATCCCCTCCCAAATTTACCGAAAAGCCAACAGAACATAACACACATAGGGAACCTGAATTTCGTAATGGTAGGTCCAACACACCAAACACTAACAACACCAATCATAGGTACCATCCACAAGATAATCGAAGGGGTGAAGGTCGTGGTCAGCAATCGTCAGAGTGGAGGGGCCGGCTTTACTGTAAGTATTGTCGTCTGAATACACATAATACAGCAGACTGCCGAAAGAAAACCCCCTCAACTCTGCGCCGCCTGTTTAACAAATGGTAAACAGGAAAATACCAGGATGAACTCTCATGATGGGGAGAGACCTCCTGTTGTAGATACCATTCTTTTGAACGGCAAAGAAGTGACCTGCTTGTTTGATACGGGTCTATTATTCGATGCCTTGGTTTCTACAGAACTCGTTGACCCAACGCAGTACACTGGGGAATTTATAGAGATGCAGACTGCTGCACAGGAATCTGAGACATTAAGATTACCTCTTGCCAAGGTAAACATTGACTGCAGATATGTAAAAGGAACTATTGTCGCGGGTTGTCTCCCTAATCCAATATTTCCTGTTTTACTAGGATGCAAATATTTGTATCTTGCAGTTCCAAAGACGCCTATGCTAGTTGGGGCCATGGATACCCGGTCATCAACCAAAGCATCAGCAGTATCTGATCCAGAACCCCAGAATCCTTTACCTAAGGACATAAGTGCTGCGCAACAACAGGACTCATCATTAAAGTCCTGCTTCCGGAAGTTGCCTTATGCCCATCAACCTCCTGAAAGAGGAGACTTCTATATGAAGAAAAATTTATTGTACCGGAGAGCAGGGATAGCAGAACGAGAGTATGGCCAACTCGTTGTTCCCTTGCCCTACCGGAAAACTATCCTCCATATGGGACACACACTAGCATATAGTGGCCATATGGGGATCGCAGCAACTTCCCAAAGAATTTCCTGTCATTATTATTGGCCAGGAATGTCGGGGGACATTAAGAGATATGTACGCTCGTGTCCAGAGTGTCAACGATTTTCACCGAGACACTCAAACCCGCCGGTAACTCTGGGAAACATGCCCATTATGCATGAACCTTTCCAGAGAGTAGCGGTCGACATCATTGGACCTCTGCCTCGGACGAGGAAGAGGAATGCATATATCCTGACATTAGTGGATACCTGCACAATGTGGACAGAGGCCCTACCGTTACCCAGTATTGATTCAAAACAGGTGGCTAATGCCCTTGTTGCTATTTTTACACGTTTAGGGTTTCCTCACCAAATCCTGACGGACAACGGCTCCCAGTTTCGGGGGAAAGTAATGGAAGAAGTCTTCCGCATTTTTCACACCAACCATATACATACCAGTCCATATCACCCACAATCTAATGGGACTGTTGAAAAATTTAACGGTACCCTCATGACCATTCTGAGGAAGTTGGCCAATACGAAACCGGATATGTGGGATGAGTACCTCCCAGCAGCCCTATTTGCATACAGAGAGGTACCCCACTCATCCACAGGTTTACCTCCAGCAACTCTGTTGTTTGGCCGACCCATTAAAGGGCCTTTGGAAGCTCTTTTGCATTCATGGACCCAAGACTCAGTAGATGAAACTGTAGTCACTGCCTCAAAATACGTTGAGGAGCTAAAACAAAAACTTCACCTCGCGTGGGAATTGGCAGTCAATAATCTGAAAAAGGCCCGAGCAAAACAGGCTGCCTGTTATAACAAGAGAGCGAAGGAACGTTCCTTGAACGTGGGAGACAAAGTTTTGCTACTGCTACCCCAGGGAAGAAATAAGTTGGAAATTGGTTGGATGGGACCATACTCGGTAGTGGAGAAGGTTTCCCGAACCAATTATAAGATAACTATTAGAGGAAAGACTCGGGTGTATCATATAAATCTTCTCAGGAAGTATACTGAGTGGAACACCGAGTGCCCCGCAACTCTGTTAGCTATGTCAGTGGCTACAGAAATAGAGGGAGGTGAGAACATGGGAGCAGAATACCCCTTAAAACCACAAGAATCCATTGACGATGTTGTGGTAAATCCTTCCTTAACCCCTGAGCAAAAACAAACTATTAATCGGGTTCTACTCAAACACAGTAATGTTTTGACGGATAAGCCGGGTTTGACTAATTTGATTGAGTACGATATGAAACTCAAAAGTTCAGAACCTATTCGTCAAAAAGCCCTACACTATTCCGTTTGCAAAGGAAACGGCTTTGAGGGAAGAGATACAAACCTTACTCAAAGAAGGTATTATATCTCCATCGGAATCCCCGTATAGTGCAGGAGTTGTCTTGTTACGAAAGCCAAGTGGAGAACATCGCTTGTGTATTGACTACAGGCAACTTAACAGGATTACTGAGTTTCAACCCGAACCCTTACCAGATCAGAAACAACTGTTCGCAAAATTAAGCGGAGCAAAGTTTTTTTCAAAGATGGACCTCAGTAAAGGGTACTATCAAATACCAGTAAAGCCTGACATACGTCCATATTTGGGTTTTAGCACGTCTGAAGGACATTACGAGTTCAACGTCGTTCCATTTGGGCTTTGTAATGCTCCTACAGTGTTCACTAGGATGGTGAGGAGGCTGCTTGATCCTCTTAAGGATTCCTCCATTTGTCATTTCATGGATGATATCTTGATCGCCTCAAAAACTTTTAATCAGCATGTAGAAACCCTTGACAAAATTCTCACACGTTTAAATGACGTCGGTTTAACTGCAAGACCCTCAAAGTGTCATCTTGCCTTTCCGACCCTAGATTTTTTGGGACACACCATTGGGAACGGATATATGTATCCGGAGAAAAAGAATGTGGAAAAACTTCTTAAGGCACCTAGACCCACTACCAAGAAAGAAGTTAGATCTTTTGTATCACTATGTGGTTACTATAAAAAATTTATCAAAGATTTTAATAGCATTGCTGGTCCTTTAACTAATGCTACTAGAAAAGGAGCTCCAGAGAAAATTATCTGTACACCAGAATGCGAAACAGCATACTGTTTGTTAAAAGATCGGCTTACGAATAAACCTATTTTACAGTTACCTGACATCAGTAAAAAGTTCACATTAAGAACTGACGCGAGTGGAATAGGGTTAGGAGCTACATTGCTCCAGGAAAATAGCCAACATCCTGGCAAACTCTTTCCTGTTGCATATGCCAGTCGAAAACTAAATCGGGCAGAACAAGCCTATTCGACCATAGAGAAAGAATGTTTAGGTTTAGTTTGGGGGATACAGAAGTTTCAACCATATCTTTATGGAACTCAGTTTGTAATACAAAGTGATCACCAACCTTTGTCATTCTTGGCAGCTTCTAACCGATTAAATTCTAGGTTAATGAGGTGGTCGTTATTATTGCAGCCATATACCTTTACTGTCCAGTATATTCCAGGAAAGGAAAAGGTGGGTGCAGATTTCTTAAGCAGAATACCAGTGGATGATGAAATGTGTGAGATTGCAAGAAAATTATAATTTGATTTTTAACTCTTTGGGAACTGAAATTTCCTCTATTTAAATTTCGTAACTGAAATTTTCTTTTCCGGGGGCATATGTGACAAAACGGGAGAAATATTTCAGTCCGGCAAGAGTTAATTGCAAGTTTTAGTTAAAAGAATTGCGCACGTAAAATAAACATAGACGCTAAAAGAATAAAAAGGTACGAAGGCGCACATAATTTATGACGTTTTGTGGTGTTACTAGGAGATCTAATTCCGTCACAACACAGAACGATTGCTAGCCATACCATCGGCCTAACACCAACAATAATAATAATACCATATACGATTTCAGGTGAGATTTATAATGGTAGGGAGTAGCTGAGATCCCCTATAAGCCTTAGCTGTATCCTAAAATATGTTATTGAGATCCTACTATTCTATATTCTACCATTGTATAATTATTCCGTAACTTCATCAACCTTGATACTTGTCCGTTAGACAATTCACTAGTCCTTACCTATTATGACGTTCTTAAAGTTACTATTCACCGTTAGGACTATGCAATAGCGAACCTTCCTTCCCTTTGTCATCTTTCCAGAAAATATTCATTCGGTCTACTTGTGTAAAGATCTTACAATATAAACCATCATCCTGTGCCATGGGGTATCATCAGTCGGGTATACATTACATTGCTTATGTTTATTATATTATGCAACATATAATTTGAGTAAAAGTCGTCAGCTTTGTGGGCATATCGGATTGGCCTATGTTTTATAGACCAAGTGGTACCTAGGTGTTGATGTGGTCAACATCACACCTGCCGCCTTTACTTCCCATTACTATACCTGGTGTCCGTTAAGGCGAAGTCGACCTGGGTTTTGGGACTCGAACTAATAACTGTCCAATCCGCAGGCGAATGTGTGTCCGCTTAATTATGTCAAGTTTTATATGATCGTGCCATAAATTAGATAGGTATAAACCAACATATTATAATAGGGTGGAGATGTATAATTTTGATTTACTTGTAGAGAAAGACAACATATGAACCTTGCTCTTTCTCAAATTTTGTTAACTCTGAAAAACACCACAGACACCGCAACACCTCCACCTGATCCAGATGTGTCGACATAATGCTCAACACAGGGCTGAATGATGTATTCCGCAGGTTCCCGTGTTACCGTAGTCCTGCCTGCCTGTTTACCAGAGGACCATAATCCCGTGTTACCGTATTCTTGCCTGCCGGGTTACCAGAGGACCGTAATTCCGTATTTCGGTTGGCCTGTTTGCCTAGTTGCTTGAAGAACGTGAACCTTATTCATAATTGCCGGGTTATCAGTGGACTTTCCTCCAAAGGAAACTACATTTCAGCTCATCAATACTATCGGAAAGCTGAGTGACATTTGATGTTTGTTCAGAGTTTTGTGGTGTACATGGTGACACCGTGATTTATTTTTTATATGTTAATTTGAAAATTGTTGAATTCAATATCAGTATTTTATCAAAACAGTTGTTATTTAGAAACTCCATTTATCGATTTCATCCTATCAATTTTAACTTCTTAGGTAGACTAAAGATTGTTCATTGCAATTTTTTTGAGTTAAATTTACAAAGTTTTGACTTTGGTTGTTTTTCTGAATTTCTTTAGGAAATTTCCGGGGATTTACCCTATTCTTTCACTTTCTGTATTCTCCTTCCTCTATTTTCCAGAACTCAGGGACCGTTATAATTCCCCTAGACTTAATTAATTTGAGCCCTGTAAGTTATTTGGAAGGATATAGGGGATCTCCAGGCGACGATAGATTCCGCCAACAATAGTTGATTACATGGCGCCATCTTTTCTGTTGCGCAACTGACGCTCAATCAATCAGTCAGCATCCCCTCTACAGAACGTCGTTCTCTTCAATGCCCGATAAATGTCCCTATTTCTCTAGCCAATTCTTCAGCCCTATGTGCTTTCAAAACCAATGGTATTAGAAGTAAAAGACCCTTTTCCTCGCCTTTTCCCACTCAGCCGGGGAGCGAACCCACGACCTTCCGATCGGCTACGCCACGGCGCATGGTTTTAGGCTGGCTATTAATTACAAACCCATTTATTTATTCAGTATGTTGTCTCATCATCATCATCATCATCACCATCATGACCATCATCACCACCACTAGCACCACCTTTATCATCATCATCATCACCACTAGCACCAACGTCATCATCATCATCACCATCACTACTACCACCACCGTCATCATCATTATCTGCATTAGCCTTTGTTAGCTAATTGTCACCATATTGTTGATGCAAATTGTCTCTCAGATCAGTCCGTTGATAAGAATGCGTCCTATGGGATTTGTGTGTAAATTTGTGTCTCTTTGATCTCTTGTGTAGATTTTGGGCTTTATGGGTTTGTTTGCATATTTCTCTAATTCATATCTGGTGATAAACGTAATTAAAAAAAAAGGCGAAATAGGAGAAAAAAATTATATGTTTACTAGATGAATCTCTCTCTCTGTTTCACTCTCTCAATCTCTCTCTCAATCTCTCTCTCTCTCTCTCTCTCTCTCTCTCTCTCTCTCTCTCTCTCTCTCTCTCTCTCTCTCTCTCAAATTACTTGATGAAACTGTATCTCTGTTTTCTTCTCTTTTTCTCTCTGTCAAATTCCTAGATGACACTCTCGGTATCTCTATTTCTCTCTATGATAAATTACTAGATGACACTCTCTGTATCTCTATTTCTCAAAATTACTTGATGAAACTCTCGGTATCTCTATTTCTCAAAATTACTAGATGTCACTCTCTGTATCTCTATTTCTCTCTATGTAAAATTACTAGATGACACTCTCTTTATCTCTGTTTCTTTCGTTCTCTCTCTGTTGTTTCCTTTTCTAAGTCTCTTAGTAGATGTTTGTCTGGCTGTCTCTATTTGGGTACGTCACTGTTTGTCGGTGTCTCTCTCACTCTCTCTCTCTCTCATTCTCTCTCTCTCTCTCTCTCTATATATATATAAATATATATATATATATATATATATATATATATATATATATATATATATATATATATTCTAGATTTAGTCAGACATTTCTGGTTACAAAAAAAAAAAAAAGAAGACAGACAATAGAATGCTGATACAATCGTATAAGAGTATGTCTCTCTCTCCCCTTTCTCTGTATGTGTGTGGGTGTGTATGTGTGTCTGTCTGTCGTTCTCTCCCAGCTCTCTCTCTCTCTCTCTCTCTCTCTCTCTGTCACTCTTCATCCCTCCCTCTCACTCCATTTCTCTCTGTCACTCCCTCCCTCCGTCTCCGTCATTTTTCCACCCTCATCTCTCTCTCTCTCTCTCTCTCTCTCTCTCTCTCTCTCTCTCTCTCGATCTCGGCCACACGCTCTCTTCCTATGAATATTAGTTAACACAACAACAACAACAACAAACCGACATTTACGACATGCTTGTGGGGGGTGGGGGGGTGGGTCTATTCATTTTATTGGCCAGCTTAAAGAGTCTTAACCCTTAATGACTCTGCGCTGGCTGCTGAAGATTAGGACAGAGCAGGCATGAGACTTCCCTGATCTAGCCTGGCACCATGGAATTACAAAGCAGTTCGCAACGTCTAAGCCATAGAAGCCGATATAAACCAATAAACAACTCCTTAAAACATAAACCAGCAATGTAAAATACCTCATGCAACATACAACACACTAGAAAATGCATAGCCTGAAAAATAACCAAAGAATTACCGTAAAATAGAAATTGCCAAACGTCCCCATGATCTGTTTGGACTTCTAACCTTTTCATCTCCTGCTATCCACTGTTTCATCTCGATTTATGTCTACAATTACAGTTTCTTATCTCGTCGTCGCATATAAATAAGCTTCATTGTCCCCTAGGTGAGGATTGCTTATGGAATTCGCGGATATCATTCGCTGGATCTCTAGGGGTCTAATCCACAGATAAACCTCCAGATATTCACGCATGTTCATTACGTCAGAGAAAGAGATTTTGAAGACCTGTTCACGTTTCCCGGCCTATCTACACACTTTCTCAATCTGATCTAGTTTATATGGATGTCACGTTGTACTGCTTTCTTCCAAAAGAGTCTCTGGTGTGGCCTAAGCTCAGGCTGTGGGTAGCGGGGTTTGGGTTAGGGCCAGTTCTAGATGTTATGGTGTCGTTGAAAACTGTGTCGTTGTGTAGTATAGAACACGAAACATCGAAGCTGAGGTCACTGGAAGCCAGACAACGTGACACCTTTCTGACGTAGAACAGTCTGAGAAATTATGAATGACAGGTCAGGTAGTGTGTAAATGGGTCGGGAAACGTTAACAGGACCGATAATGAATGTTGGAAGGAAAGTGGAAAAAGGGGGGGGGGGATTTTCTTTGGTATTCTTCTTGTTCTTGTTCTTGTTCTTCTTTCTTCTATTTCTGTATTCGTAGTTACTCTCTCAGGCTAACGGAGTCCTCGCTTACCAGAGGATTGAATCCATGTGGTTAAGTTCCCTTCTGGGAAGGCTAACCCAAACAACAAATGCCTGCAGAAGTCGGATGTGTCGGCCGAAAGGCACAAATATCGTTGTCATGTTGTAAACAGGGCACCACACATTTACGTCTTCGAAAGGCGCGATTTCAAAAGTTAAAAGTAGGTTGTTCTGATACGGAAACTGCTTCTCCACGTGAAAAGGTTCCTGGCACTATTTCATGTCTAAAGATGATAGTGTTACATTCTGCTATGGAAAGACACCAGACAACAGTTGAGCAACACTAAACTAGCGTGCTGAGAACAGAGGACTGACAAACGGTGATTCTTGTTTTAACAGTAATGTTTCTCTTCTCCCAAACACTTTTTGTTAGTCTGCTCCCTAACTGCTCGCCGCAGTACCTGTTTTCTTCTTCTTTTTTTGTTCTTGTTCTTGCTCTTCTTCTTCTTTTCCTTCTACTTCTTCTTCTTCTTCTTCTTCTTCTTCTTCTTCTTCTTCTTCTTCTTCTTCTTCTTCTTCTTCTTCTTCTTCTTCTTCTTCTTCTTCTTCTTCTTCTTCTTCTTCTTCATCATCATCATCTTCTTCTTCTGCTCCTTCTTCTTCTTCTTCTTTTCTTTCTGTCTTCTTCTTTTTCTTTTTCTTCTTCTTCTTCTTCTTCTTCTTCTTCTTCTTCTTCTTCTTCTTCTTCTTCTTCTTCTTCTTCTTCTTCTTCTTCTTCTTCTTCTTCTTCTTCTTCTCTTCTTCTTCTTCTTCTTCTTCTTCTTTCTTCTTCTTCATCATCATCATCTTCTTCTTCTTCTTCTTCTTCTTCTTCTTTTCTGTTCTTCTTCTTTTTCTTTTTCTTCTTCTTCTTCTTCTTCTTCTTCTTCTTCTTCTTCTTCTTCTTCTTCTTCTTCTTCTTCTTCTTCTTCTTCTTCTTCTTCTTCTTCTTCTTCTTCTTCTTCTTCTTCTTCTTCTTCTTCTTCTTCTTCTTCTTTGGCAGAGGTTCTGATTATTCGTCTACTTCTGCACTCTAGTCCTATTCCAGAACCTGAGTGTTGTGGACACATCCATTACAGATCTGACTCATTTGTATTCAAATTGTTGGTTCCTTGCATCTTAGGCAAATGCACGACTTCAAAAAAGCTCCCAGTTAGTCGGCTCTTACGACATGCTTTTGTATAGATAGTGTGGGTCTATTCTGGTTTTCCCTATAACGGGGTCCCAGGACCAACATGAGGAAAGTACCTTTTCTGATGCTGATTTCTTGGTCCAGGAATGATTTGTTATTAACTGGGGATCTGTGTTATGTTTGAGGTTTGAGGTTTGAGTTTGAACAACAGATCAACACTGCACATGGGTGGCACAAAAGTGCACCGTTCTTGTAACTCAATCCTGAGTCCGAAGAAGCTCAGCACAGTGCACATGCTCTGTAGCACCGGCGAGGATCCTGAAAAACTTTGAGTAGATTTTTAACTCAAAATTTGTGCTTGGGCAGCGCTGTTAGGCTACTCTTTTCGATTTTCAACTGACAAGGGATTTTTTACGTGCATAAAAATGCACACGGGCGTCTAACCTCACTACCCAGAGACCATGGGAGATTACTCCCGTTTCACGTGAAAAAAATCCCAGCCCTTACCGGGAATTAAGCCCGAAACCTATAGCACTCGAGGCGGAGACCATACCTCGAGACCACGCAGCCCTCTTACCCTGTAATGTAAAATGACCAACTGGTTATAGCTAGCTTTTATCCGCGAAAGACCGTGGGCAGTTAACACATCACACACCCTCACACTCACACACACTCACTCACACACACACTCACAAACTCTCACACACACACTCACACACACACACTCACACACACACACACCCTCACACTCACACACATACACACACTCTCACACTCACACACACTCACATTCATTCACACTCACACACACACATACACACACTCTCAAACTCACACACACTCATACACACTCACACACTCACATATACACTCACACACACACACACACTCACACACACACACACACTCACACACACTTACTCACACACATACTCTCACACACACACTCAAACACACTGGCACACACTCAAATATACACTCATATACACACACACACACTCACACGCACACACTCACACACACACACTTACATACACACTCAGACACACACACTCACACGCACACATTCACACATTCACTCCCACATTCACTCACACACACTCGCACACAAATAAAAATAACACAAACCAGTACAATAAAAAAAAACGCCATGTATCTTTACAACGAGTGCATTTCCGGTGACCTCAAATCTATGGCCACTAAAATCACGCGCACTGCCGGCATCGCATGTAATCTCCACACCAGTCCTTCCGCTGTACCATTGTTACATCTATTTTTGTCTGGCAGACATAATCTACTGCAGTGGTCTCCAACATGTTTCAAGTAGCACCCCCTTGAATATATGACAAGGACCCCAAGCTCAACATATCAAAATGTAATTCAAAAGAGGAGGATGAAGAAGAAATATACCAGGTACTGTTTTCAAGAACTTGAAGAGAAAAAAAAAAAACATCCGTATAAATCAAAGTGTCGAATTTAAAAAAAAAAGAAATTATAATTTAATACCCAAATATCAATGCAATGGTTGACACTGTCTTGATCATATCTGTTATTTTAAATCTGATGTTCGACAAGGCATATCGTAGATCACTCTCCACACCAAGCTGGTAGCTCTGTTTTATTTTCACGAACGACAGTTAAAGCAACAACAGCAACAAAGTTAAAGCAACAACAGCAACAAAGTTAAAGCAACAACAGCAACAAATACGGATTTTTACAAGCACAAATTAAACAGTTTTTAATTGCTTGAAACCCTCCTTGCAATATCTTTACACAAATTAACACATTAAAAGGGTTCTCCCCCCCCCCACCCATTAGAATCTACGCCCCTCTCCGTCTACGCCCCCTCCCCTGCCCCCCCCCCCCCCCCTCCCCCCCCCCACCTCCCCAAGCTACCAGCTGAGATCCCTGGCACGCTAACTAGCTTCATTGGGAAATCCAACACTGTCTAAGCCAATGGTTCTCAACCTGCCTAATGCCGCGACCTTTTAATACAGTTCCTTTTGTTGTTGCGACCCCCAACCATAAAATTATCATCGTTTCTACTTCATAACTTCAATGAGTATCTGTTTACCGATGGTCTTAAGCGACCCTACTGAATGGGTCGTTAGACCCACAAAAGGGTCGCAACTCACAGGTTAAGAACCAGTGGTCTCAGCTGACTTTAAGAGAACACGAGGGATTATCTCCTCCTGTAGAGAAAGATCAGGTAGCTTCACGTGATGAAGTCTTAAGTCCTAGCCAGAAATATCCCTGTCCCTGCTTTAGAGGCATCAAGTATATCATCATCATCATCGTCATCATCATCACCACCACCACCACCATCATCATTATCATCATCACCACCATCAGCACCAGTATCATCGTCATCATCATTATCTTCACCATCACCAACATCATTATCATCATCACCACCATCAGCACCACTATCATCGTTATCATCATCATCATCTTCATCAGCATCAGTATTACCACCAGTATCATCATCATCTTCATCATCAACAGGATCACCATCAGTATCATCATCATCACCACGACTAGTATTATCATCACCACCACCACCAGTATCATCAACACCAACACCACCACCACCACCACCACCACCACCCACAATATCATCAACATCCTTATTACTACCATCGACCCTAACATCATCATCAATATCATCACCACCACAACCATTATCATCATCAATTTAATCACCATCACCACCAGCACCATCTCCATCCTCATCAGAGTCCACTTTTGCCACTGAGCCAGGTGGGAAGCAAACGTCTGTGATCCAGTGCTTGACAGATTTCATCTGGTGGTACGCAACGGTAGGCAGAGAAGTAAAATAATAGTACCTGATCCTCTTCCACACCTTCAAATATTTTGGGCATATAGGGCCGAATCACCATTGTGTTAAATGAACACTTATGGTTATATTTGAAAAGCCAGCAACAATAGGGCCTTAACCTGTCACCCTTAGGGGAACCACTTCTACCTCATCAGGTCCCCCACTCAATTTTAGTCCTTTTATCCTTCTACTTCTTTCTATGAGTGCCCATCAGTTCTTTTATATGTTTATTACATATATCGCATTAAAGAATTTCCGTCTGTTTATTTCTGGGTATTGCTTACGTCAAACTGGAACAGACCAACTGATGACTGACTTTCTACCCCACAAGGAACATCATACAAGCGATAAACACCCGATGACACAAAGTGCCACCATGCGGATGAGGATCACTGTGGAGAGGTCCCAGAAACCGCGTTCAGACAATTGGCCATATTTATGACCTGCCTATATTGCGGCCCCTGGCAAAAGCCAGGGTGGAGCTTCATATTAACGAAAAATTTCGTCCTAAAAAGGTCGAAACATTTATAGTCTTCCTTAAATATACGTTATGAGCTAGACACAGCATCACGGTATTTGTAAATCGACCTATGATTTGCTAATATAAATGTATGTCATAGATGATGCTGCTTCAGTGGTTTGAAATGTATTATGTCCGTATTCCGTATTGTGGATTCAGGCTGTATTGAAGACATGGCAAATGAAGACATTTAGGAAAGGGGAGAGGGAGCGGTGTGTGCTTTGCTAGTCATTATCTCAGTACACCTGTTTCCATAGCGAGGAGCACACGTCATTTGGAGGTGACGGGTTTGATTCCTGGCAAGGTTACTATAGCTTTCAAATGTTATGTTGTCTAGTGTGTCCTGGTATCTCTCTTCTTTCTTTTTCTATGAGTGCTTATCAGTTTAGTGTGTATTTGTTTGTTAGGATACACAATGAAACTTACTTTGATTATAATTTTGCGTCAACTGCACACACATCGTTGTGTGTGTGTATGTGTGTGTGTGTATGTGTGTGTGTGTGTGTGTGTGTGTGTGTGTGTGTGTGTGTGTGTGTGTGTGTGTGTGTGTGTGTGAGTGTGTGCGTGTGTGTGTGGTAATCATTACCCTTGCCATTTTGTCCCAGCCCAAACCGCTATTCCGATCTGTCAATGTGACAATCTAATTATCATCTCGGCCTCCAGCCACTAATGGCCGAACCTCCAGGGCACATAACTCATCACCAGCCATCTCAGCAAGCTCCCATCTGGCAAACTGGGTTAATAACAGGTCCGTCCGGTAGCTCAAAACACAATTGTCCAGGAAAGCGGTTTCCGGTCTTTTCAGGTCGCGATCCCCTTGAGTATATGGCAAGACCCCTGCTACTCCCTTGAGTATATGGCAAGACCCCCACGACCCCCTTGAGTATATGGCGAGACCCATGCGACTCCTTGAGTATATGGCGAGACCCATGCGACCTCCTTGAGTATATGGCAAGACAACCACGACCTCCTTGAGTATATGGCGAGACCCATGCGACCTCCTTGAGTATATGGCAAGACCCCCGCGACCCCTTCGAGTATATGGCAAGACCCCTGCTACTCCCTTGAGTATATGGCAAGACCCATGCGACCCCCTTGAGTATATGGCAAGACCCCCGCGACCCCTTCGAGTATATGGCAAGACCCCTGCTACTCCCTTGAGTATATGGCAAGACCCCTCCCCCTTTCCGAGTATATAGCAAGATCCCACCCACTCCCCGTTCATAACAAAATGCGACTTTTTAAAAAAGGAGGACAGTAGATTCTGCAACAAAAACAAACAATATGGAGATACGTGCTGGTCAGAATGTGTTCTTAGTAATCTATAAATCCTTGTGTTACCATGATAATTAGATTTTTAACTGTAGAATACAAACTGCTTATTAAAATATGTTTTAAAAATGTTATTGGTTTTAGTTTAAGAAAAAGTTTTTTTTTTTTAAATATTATATGTCATTTATAATTAAAGCGACAAAACAATGTACAAACTACTTTAATTTGCTTATTAAAAATGTACTCAATTTAAAAACTGTATTACACCTCCACCCGAACCCTGGGGTGGGTGGGGGGACCCATAAGTTGGAGACCCCTGATTTGAAAGTTTTTCGCAATTTCCGCCTTTCCCAAGAGGCCGTAATTTCCAAAAATATCATTTTCTTATCGTCCCTACAGGGCGTTGTTGGTAGTCATGTTTGTCTACAACCTTCTGTCCCGTATACTGTCAGTCATTTCTGATACGTACATTCTTACATGCCACGCTGTCGAACTGCCCAGCATCTTTCTTTAAGTACCGATCTGCATTGACTTTATTTGTCGCGTCCTGATAACTGTAACCCAGTGTCGTGATTATTCAATATTTCTTGTGTAGTTGCGATCAATTACACCACTGCGGGCTTGCTAGGCCCGTCGCTTGGCGCGGCAGGAACAAATCTGACCTGGTTGGTGCCCGTCTGTGTGTATGCATGCATGTGGATATATGAATGTATATTTAAGTTTGTATGTGTGTGTATTTATGTATATATGTTGTAAGTATGTGTGACTGTATGTGAGTGTATGTGTGATTGTGGGTATGTGTGTACATAATGTAGGCAAGTATGTATGTATGCATGAGTGTATGTATGCATGAGAGTATCTGTATGGGTGATTATATATTTGTGTATGCATGTATGTAATGTGTGTCAGCATGTATGTGGGTGTGTGTATGTATGCATGTTTGTGGATGTGTGTATGCATTTGTAGATGTATAAGTATGTGAGTGTACATGTGTGTATTTAGGTATGTAAGCATGTATGTGTGTAAAGATGTAGGTGTATGTATTGATGTGTGTATGTATGTATGTGTGTATGTATGCTTACATGTGAGTGTAAATGTGTGGTTATGGGTGTCTGTACATGTGATTGTTTGTGTGTGTATGCATGCATGCATGTGTAGGTGTGTATATGGAATGTGTGTGTGCATATTTGTCCATATATGTATGTGTGTGTCTTTTCTGTTTGTGTATATATGCAGATGCGTTTATGTATGTATGTATGGATGGATGGATGGATGGATGGATGGATGGATGGATGGATGGATGGATGGATGGATGGATGGATGGATGGATGGATGGATGGATGGATGGATGGATGGATGGATGGATGGATGTATATATGTATGTATGTATGCATGTATGTATGTATGTGCTAGGTATGTCGGTATATGAGTGTGCATGTATGAGAATGGGAAATTGTGTAAGACTGTGTACACATGATGAATGTATTATTTCTATAATGTATATTTTTATTCTATATCCATAACATGCATTTTAGATAACAGGCAGGGGTACTCTGAAAAACGAGTGCTTAAAAGGGCCGAATGTCAGACGGGCCTGCGTGCCCAATTTGTAATCCTTTGAAAATAAAGTTTGTTCGTTCGTTCGTTCGTTCGTTCTCCTTCCAGGCTAGCCATTGACCCCTGCGGCTTCAGTTTTCCGGCGTGCACCACGAGGAGGTGGAGTTGAGCTAGGGGTTCTATGGGTCATTGTCAGGCTACTTAAATTTCACTTGCCTTTCCGAAGAGAAATAAGTCAATCTTTACACTGCTGGCTGCAGTGCAAAGCGTTTTCTGCATTCACAGTTGGGATTTTTTTTTAAGGTTTCAGGTTTAAACAACGGATCAACATCATGGCCCAAGGGTAGTAACCTTCTTCTATCCAACTCAAGTCTTAGTCCGAAAAAGCTCAGCACAGTGCACAGGCTCTGTAGCACCGGCGAGGATCCTAAAATACTTTGGGTAGATTTTTAACTCCAAATTTTGCCCGTGTAGAGCCATTATGTTACTCTTTTCGATTTCCAACTGCCAAGAAATTTTTTTTACTTGCGCAACAATACACACGGGCGTCCGATCTCACTACCAAGAGACCAGTGGGAATTACTAAAAGTCCAAGTCCAAATGAACACATCCTAGCACCTACGGGGAATTGAACCAGGAACCTCTAGCACTCGAGACTGACACCATACCTCGAGACCACGCAGCCCTCTGGCTATTATTTAAATGAAAACCTCAGTACTGACTACACGCCCTCTTGAAAGATAACTGTATTCTTCTTCTTCTTCTTCTTCTTCTTCGCGTTCACCAGCTGTATACTCTGGCGGAAAGTTCTGGTTGCTCGTCCACTACTGAACTGCAGTCCTGTTCCAGAACCTGAGTGTTGCATGTGCATCAGTTTTAACAGATCTCATTCTTTGAATACAGACTGTTGGTTCCTTGCCTCTCCGGCAGATGCACTCTGACTTCAAAGGAAGCTCCCCAATTAGTCGACTCTTACGACATGCTTTTGGGGAGGCAGTGGGTCTATTCTTGTTTTCCCGACAATGGGGCCCCGGAACCCACACGGGGGTAACTGTATTCTAAGCATAATGCTAATTTCCCCTAGTTTTATTAAACCTAGTATTTTTGTTTTTAATATTTAGATACTTAAAGCACATTCCAGTGTGTGTAACTAAGACTTATATGTCGTTGATGATGTGTTTATTGTTTTTCTTGTTGTTATTTTTATTATTATTATCATCTTTAATGAACTGTGAGTCTAATTATTTATGCATGGTGTGAGACCAAAAAGGCAGAATGTAAGAAGGGCCTGTGTGCATACTTATTAACTCTATGACTAAAGAATGTGGGGATTAGTCAAATTCAAGCTGTTCAGGATACAAGGTGTCCCCCAAGGAGGCGTTATATCCCTACCCTGTTTATCCTTTTGATCAAAAGCCTCCCAAAACAGTTAATGACTCACATTCACAAGGCCCTACATGCAGATGACCTGGCCATATGGATTTACTCTGAACATATAGGAACAACTAAAACAAGAAGCCAGGAAGCTATAAGTAGGTAGTACAACAATGCAATAATACTATGTAACTTCATTGCTCATACTTACGTCGTTCAACGTTATCATTATCATCATCACTATCATGATCATCATCATCTGCATGTAGCATATAGCATTTGGAATGCAGGAGGACAGCGGCGCCTAACAGACAACCACGTCAAGCATGACCATGGAAATAGCGGCTGCTTCTAGAGCTTTAGCGTGGGTATCCAAGCAAACCGCCGCACAGGCAGTAATTGTATCAAACTCCATGAACATGCTTCAGAAGATAGCTACAGGCGGTATGCGCTCTGAATGGGTAGAGAGCATTTGAAAATCGCACTTAACCTCCGTAACCTGGATCTACACACCAGGTGATGCAGGCGTAAAGGGAAATAAGCAAGCGGACCAACTGGCAAGCACTGCACTAAGGACTGCAGGAAAAAGCATGGACAGAGCAGATATCGTCAACACTGTACGGACTTTTCTAGTGGATAATGAGGAATCCGTGACACTAACACGATGACGTGACATGGGAGTAAAGCATAGGGAAGCACGTCTTTACGTCTTCGAGGCCGAGATAGGAGACAATAGAACCAGCTTCTCACGGGAACAATCAGTATAAGTACTTTGGAGTGGTTGCTGCATCGGAGGACTGAGCACGCATGGGAATGCCCAATGTGCAGTGACGTCGATTGTGATAACATAAAATAACATAACATCTTGTAGGGAGTCGGCAGTCCGAAACTCAAGTTCAAGATGTCTCCTCCATGGCTGTTGGGTGAACAGTGGTTAACAAAGGCAGTCAGGTCGTTGTAGGGGCGACGCTTGCTGGTGGATGCAATGTCCTAAGTCCCTTCCCCAGCTAATGGTGAGGGTACTGCTGGGGTGACCGTTTATTAACCCTCACATAATGCTTTAGGTCAATATGGACGCTAGGGACAGCCACTTTTTTCTTTAGATGTGGCAAATTGTTTTATGCTTCTGCCGGACGGTGGCCGTTGCATTTTTGCTCAATTTGTAGACTGGAAGGATATAGTTTCGTTGCCTAGCTTTTGAGTTGAGTGCGTGGCGTGACACTGTGAGCTGCGGATTTCATTTGAACTGTGAAAAACATTTTGTTTGTTCTTCGTTGGCACAGGAGCGGAGCAACTATGGGGTGACCCGTTTGCTATGAAGTCGAAACTAAGATTATCAGATTACCAGATTTGAAATGCTATTCGACTGTGCCCAGCGTGGTTTGTGTTGTACAATGCAGATTCAGAAATCGCGAGTGGCTTGTTGGTAAAGAACAGATAGTGCCTTATGCTATTAATTGCGTGTGCAGCAACCCATCTGTTGACACTGCGGCTTTTGGTTTTGCCGAGACTGCAGTTTGCGTGGACTGTTTTCCACAAGGGACAGTGATAAACCTTCTGTGTGGTTTAAATTGGCACAAAACGGAGCAAGTACTGGGTTATTACTTTGCTAACATGTTGGGAACGACTGCTGGATATTGTGGGGATAGAGAGTGCTAAGAAAGGACTTTCACTGAATATTAGGAAAACGTAAGTAATGATTATATCAAAGAAGAAGATAACTCCACATTGTGATATCTAAGTTGAAGGAAAAAAGACTCAACCATCAATAAATGTAAATAGATGGGAACAATCATATCATCAGATGGAAAATGTTCGACAGATTAAAAGCAGAATAGGTCAAGCAAAAGCTGCATTTCAAATAATAAAAAATATCTTATGCAATAAATCGCTCTCATTTAATGTCAGAAAGAGGGTTCCAAAATGTTACAAAGATCCTGTTCTGCTGTATGGCAGCGAATCTTGGAATGTCACGGAACAAATTAGGAAGAATTTGGAAGCAACAGAGATGTTGTTTGTGAGACGAATGTTACGAATACATTGGACGGCCAGAGTAACTAACAAAGATTGCTTGAAAGAAGCAAATGAAAGTAGATCTCTATATACAACAATAAGAAAAAGACAAAAACCCTGTTCTTTGGCCACATAATTAGAAGAGAGACACTGGAGAATATCGTGACAATTGGAAAGATCAGTGGGAAAAGGGGTAGAGGCAGACCAAGAGAGATGATATTGGATGGGCTGAAACGATGGCATAGAGGGATACCATCAAGAGAGCTGTTCCAGGCAACCAGGGATCGTGATCTGTTCAGACGCATGAGCGCCTACACCAGTTGGCAGGGCACATGATGATAAAGATGTTGGAACTATGATTGCCTGATAATCCCGAGAACCTAAAAACTGGCAAACTCTGACGAAAATGAACTGACAACATCCACAGGTCCCCAGTGAAGAAACTATCACGGTTGTACACACCGGGAGACGCGGGGTGACAGGAAATGAAAGAGCCGCCAAACTGGCCGTGTCAGCAGTGATTGGTGGAGGAAGAAGTATTGACAGGGCGGTTATACTGAATGCACTGCGTTCCAGAAATGTTGAGAGAGTGGCGTAAGAGAGGATGAAAAGCCTGTTAGAAATTGGTACTAATCGCCGACAAGCAGGCACAAACCGGTTGCTGGAAAAAGAACGAGGACTTGCCAGTCAATTGCTACTGGGTACAATGAGCACGGAGACACTGAGATAGCTGCTAAATTTAAAAAAAAAAACTTAACAGAGGGGGACACGCTGATGCCGTAGAAATATTATACATTTATTGAATTAACAAAGAGACAATGTATTGATCGGCACCCATAGAAAGAAGTAGAAAGATACAAGAACACATGAGACAACAGAAAATCGAAAGCTTATTTTACCGTGCCGGGAATCCGTTCGTGTATTCTAGACAAAGCATTACAGTATGCTGTGTTTGTAAATTTTTGCTGTGATTGTTATTCGACCTATGCTTCGTTAATTTACATTTCTGTAACCTATGGTGTCATTTCAATGGTTTGAGATAAATTCTGTCCGTATTCAATAGTTACGTATTTTAAGCTGTACGATAGAGATGCTGAAGAAGACACCTTTATAGGAAAGAAAGGGTGGGGGTGGGAAAGGGGAGGAGTGCCTTTTTGGTTGTGTTCTAAGTACGCATGTTTCCATAGCGAGTCGCACACGTCATTTTGAGGTGACAGGCTCGATTCCCGGCATTTTAACTAAAGATTTCGATTTTTACGCTGTCAAGTGTGTCATTCTATCTTTCTACTTCTTTCTATCAGTGCCGATCAATACATGGTCTCTTTGTTAATTATATATATATATATATATATATATATATATATATATATATATATATATATATATATATATATATATATATATAAGATAGCTGCTGTATCAGAAGACGGAGCACGAATGGGTCAGACAAATGTGCTGGGATATTAAGAAGGATCAGAAGTAACATATGTAGGCGTGTTTTCGATCCATTGGTAGACTGATTGTTGCGGGCAATCGATGAACTCTATGACGTATCGGATTTAAACATGGACGTCTGGAGCGGACTATTGGAGCCAGCCTCATGGTTCTGTCTGACTTGTACAACACTGTCGCCTTAATTGAGTTTGACTAGACCGGGATAATCTGGTGTGATTGAATTAGGTCTGATTTTTTTAGTAATCAGTCAGACTGAGACTGGCTTTGTCAGAATTATCATCTCTCTCCCTCTCTCTCTCTCTCTCTCTCTCTCTCTCTCTCTCTCTCTCTCTCTCTCTCTCTCTCACTCATTCTCTCTCTCTGTATGTATGTGTGTATGTATGAATGCATGTATGTGTGTGTGTGTATATGTGTGTGTATGTGTGTGTGTGTGTGTGGGGGGGGGGGTGGTATCTATGTCAGAGGTTTTTGCTTGCTACCACGACAGGTGGTTGGTTTTCGAACTCCTAACTTTGTTTCCCGATAGCAAGTGTTTCTATCTATCAACTCTATCAAATTTATCTATCAACTCTATCAAATCTATCTATCAGCTCTATCAAATCTATCTATCAACTCTATCAAAACTATCTATCAACTCTATCAAATCTATCTATCAACTCTATCAACTCTATCAAATCTATCTATCAACTCTATCAAATCTATCTATCAACTCTATCAAATCTATCTATCAACTCTATCAAATCTATCTATCAACTCTATCAAATCTATCTATCAACTCTATCAAATCTATCTATCAACTCTATAAAATCTATCTATCAACTCTATCAAAACTATCTATCAACTCTCTATCTATCAACTCTATCAAATCTATCTATCAATTCTATCAAATCTATCTATCAACTCTATCAAATATATCTATCAACTCTATCAAAACTATCTATCAACTCTATCAAATCCATCTATCAACTCTATCAAATATATATATCAACTCTATCAAATCTATCTATCAACTCTATCAAATCTATCTATCAACTCTATCAAATCTATCTATCAACTCTATCAAATCTATCTATCAACTCTATCAAATCTATCTATCAACTCTATCAAATCTATCTATCAACTCTATCAAATCTATCTATCAACTCTATCAAATCCATCTATCAACTCTATCAAATATATCTATCAACTGTATCAAATCTATCTATCAACTCTATCAAATCTATCTATCAACTTTATCAAATCTATCTATCAACTCTATCAACTCTAATCTGTCTAATCTGTATAATCTGTCTAATCTGTATAATCTGTCTAATCGGTCTAATCTGTCTAATCTGTATAATCTGTCTAATCGGTCTAATCTGTCTAATCTGTCTAATCTGTCTAATCTGTATGCCCGTGTACGTGTGTGCGTGTGTGTGTGTGTGTGTGAGTAAGTGTGTGTGTGTGAGTGTGTGTGTGTGTGTGTGTATGTATGTATGTGTATTAGTTTGGGTGTGTCTTTTTTTTTTTTTTTTACATGCATGTGTATACATAAAAGTTAAAGGTTTCAATATACTAATCTCTTTACCAGAATCTCCCAGGAATTTCCCAAGACGTGGCTAGAATTTCCAGCAGGAACGTCCCTGGCACGACCTGGATGCCCCACAAGATTAAACCCTTGGCTAGACCAGCACGGCCAAAACATCAACCTCTTGAACTGCGAGATTGGTCTGCAAATAGCTTGATTATTTTATCGGCTATAGATTAGAGCACGGTGAAAAGAAAGCATGTTTACTATGATTGAGCAGAAAAGTCTTTTCGTATCAATCATGGATATGGTATATGGTGGTAGAAAATGATTTTTTTATATCATTGGGTACCTGTGTGGGTTTTGGGAACCCATTTTATGGGGGGAAATAACAGACCCACTGCTACTAATACAAGCATGTCGTAATAGTCACTAATTATGTGCGGTAATTTCGGAGTGCATCTGTTTGAGAGGCAAGGGACCAAAACTAAGCCAGATCTGTAAAGGGGATATTACGACAAGTCCAGAAGTGAACGAACATCCAAAACTGTCCGCCGGATTTTACAGCCGGTAAACGCGAAGCAGAAAAAATATAAGGTGGTGAATATAAATGGGTAATTATGTGATTTGGTGCCTCGGTAGCAGATAGAAGTTCACCTGCCGACTTGAATGTCTTAGGTTTCAATCCGCATGGATTCAACATCGTCTCTGGCTCCCTGGTCGCCTAACATATATTAAGGTTTATCTGTCGACTTTAATGTCTGAGGTTCCAAACTGCATGGATTCAACATCGTCTTTGGCTCCCAGGTGGCCTAACATATATTCATTAAGGTTTATCTGTCGACTTTAATGTCTGAGGTTCCAAACTGCATGGATTCAACATCGTCTTTGGCTCCCAGGTCGCCTAACATATATTCATTAAGGTTTATCTGTCGACTTTAATGTCTGAGGTTCCAAACTGCATGGATTCAACATCGTGTTTGGCTCCCAGGTCGCCTAACATATATTCATTAAGAATTATCTGTCGACTTTAATGTCTGAGGTTCCAAACTGCATGGATTCAACATCGTCTTTGGCTCCCAGGTCGCCTAACATATATTCATTAAGGTTTATCTGTGGACTTGAATGTCTGAGGTTCCAAACTGCATGGATTCAACATCGTCTTTGGCTCCTATGTTGTCCAGCCTGTATCGATAGAGGCTTACCTGCCAACTTCAATGTCTTAAGTGCCAGTCCGAATAGACCGAATACCGCTGACCTAGAAGCTTATGCAATTGTTCACCACTAGTGTTTAGGTCAACTATTGTTCCCTATTAATGTACATGAATGAGTTGAGTCAAGAATTGACATCACAGAGGTCGGGGCATTCCCATGCGTACTCCGTCCTCATCTTCAGCAGCCAGCGCAGAGTTCCAGTACTGATGGTACCGGTCACAATCTGCTTATATGTCCGTCTTGCGTCTCCTCTGAGTGTAGTGAGCCGGCCAGACACTCTGGTTGCACCGAGGTACCTCATTCTCTCCAAGCCATAATAATTTTGTTTTTCTACTGATTCCTTGCTTGTTTCCAAAGGACCTTGACCATAATTACCTTCTCATGTATAATTCACCACCCAGTGGTGCAGATCCAGCCAATCTGTCTGTCTGTTCATTACCCACTACGCCGGCATGGCCTAGAGAAAAAAATCCAAAGTATGCTCACTGCCTGTGACCTTCCCAGTGAAGCTTACTGTACACGAATGATTAGCATACGACGTAAGTTACGCCTCTACAAATTGTAACGTAACTGGGTGCACAACGTAGCTCATTCATTTCAGAGCCCGTTGCGACAATTTCGATGCAAAGTTATATGCTCTTGTTCAGAATTTCGGTAAAAGCACAACAAATTTGCGTGTTTGTGAGAAATCGATTGATAACATTTCAACTGTTTGCTGTATAACTCTTAAAATATCACCCAGCAATGATTATTGTATTTGTAAAGTAAGTAAAGTAAAAGTACCTTTTCCACGCCTTTAGGCGTATATAGCACATAGGGCTAGACCTATATTTTTGGGACAAATCGGCACAAGATGGGTGATGTAGCCGGTCGCCTTTGCTTCCCGGGACTGCACCCGGTACCCACTCAGGGCAAGGTCGACCTGTGAGTCAAGGTCATTTTAAAAACAAAAACATCAGCTCCGCCAGGGAGCGAACCCCACGACCTTCTGAACCATACGCCTTCGCCTAGCCGCTAGGCCACAGCGACTATCTTATTGTATTTGTATGCCCGGCTTGTTAGCGTAGTTGGTTACAGCTGACTTCGCAGCGACGGGGTGACAAAATCATGGGCATTATGCATATATATATATATATATATATATATATATATATATATATATATATATATATATATATATATATATATATATATATATATATATATATATATATATATATATATATATATATATATTTATATATATATATATATTCGGGCTGTACCGAATATTCGCTTCGGGGCCGAATAGTTGCGGTCGGGCCAAATACAAAAATTAGTTAACATACACCCGCTTCTGCATACACCGCCTTAATACTGATAACATGGCTGAGAGGCAAGGAACCAACAGTCTGCACACAAATGTGTCAGATCTGTAAAACGGGTGCACACATAACACTCAGGTTCTGGAAAAGGACTGCAGTCCAGAAGTGGACGAACAACCAGAACTTTCCACCAGAGTTTACAGCTGGTGAACGCAAAGAAGAAAGAAGAAGATTGGTTTTCATGCATTAACTAAGCTGTCAGTGACAATTTCCAAGTTTAGTTACTTGTTATAATACTTAGTATTCTTTGATTCTTAGTTATTAGTTACCACAGACTGACTGAAGGATGCAAAACATAAAGTGTTTTTAAATGTTTACTATTCTGTACGAATACTAACTAGACATGGAAAGAATATAAACTCCGGCCACATCCAAGTCGATAATATGAAAATCAAACGAACGGAAACATATAGGTACTTGAGTGCAAACTTCAACTGCTCTAACATGCTGAGAGAAGAAATACAATCTAGAAATAAAGTATACTATGCCTTAAACATCTGCTAAAGTCAAAGTGTCTTGTCTCGCAACACAAAGATCAAAATATATAAAACGTTGATAAGACCAGTCGTTTTACATGGCTCTGAAACTTGAAGCAGAAATAAAAAAGATGAGGCCTTATTACTGGTTTTCGAAAACAGTCTTACGACAAATCTTTGGACCCATCAAAGATGCAAACAGCGGGGAATGGAGAGTGAGAAGCAACAACGTAACACATAATCTGTTTAAATCACCAATGATCACTGGCATCATGAGAGCTAACAGACTAAAATGGTTGGGGCATATTGACAGAATGTCAGAAGACATAAAAGTAAAAACTGTATACACCTGAGAGAGGAAAAGGCGTAGACCATGAGGCAGTCAAAAAAATAAGTTCGAGAGATAATGTCCAGTCAGACCTGCAAACTGGTGCCACAAATTGTCAAGAGAAGACTAGCCAGAGAGATGAATACAGCAGTAAACCTCAAGGGCTCAGAATGCTATAGAAGAAGATGACTGATCTGTGCTACTTTATGTGAAATACAAGTTCAGAGTACATCTGTCATTATAAATGTGGTTTTTTTTTAAAATATATATAGATATATTTTTTACACTATACACTATTCGTATTTATATTCGTATTCGGCCGAATAGTTGGTCCCGTTATTTGTATTCGGCCGAATAGTGACAATCACTATTCGGTACAGCCCTAATATATAAACACGACGTGGTTTTAAATGAAAAACTTAAAAATGGAAAATAAATTATAATCACCACTCCATTGTCTTGTAACTTGTCAATATTATTGTTGAGGATGTCAAGATCGTTAGTAGCACGACGGTGCGAACGGTTATAGTGACGTAATGATGACAGTTTCAATATGACCGCCTCACTTTTGGCATGCACGAAAGAGGAGCAGCGTTATGATACCCATTATTTGATACTTTGCGGTTCTGTAACCAGGTTGTTGTGGTGACGCTGACCCTTGTTAGATCACGCCGGGTCCAGCTGACGGGTCGTGCTGCTGACGTCATCGGGGTCGGGTTAACGATGCGTTAACGCAGCGGTTCTCAAACTGGGTGCCGAGGCATCCTCGGGTGCCATGAGCGTACGCCAGGGGTGCCGCGGTGATAATCAAGACACGTCGGCTAGAAATTGTGAAATTAATAAAAAATAAAAAAAAAGGCATGTAGATACTTTAAAAGATAAAATGTAAGTTGTCTCCCCTCGCCACTGTCGAAGATAGTTTATCTCTTGTTTAAGAACTTCTGCCTTAACGCATCGTTAGCCCGACCCGGCAACGTCCAGCAGCACGTCCCATCGGCTGGAGCCGGTCGTGGACAGATATTAATATATGCGGTAGTATTGTGATGACAGTCAATATAGGAGGTTTCGAACGGCTGCAATCCACTCTGGGGTCACTACTCCTTATGGCTGAACTCGTCGCGAACAATTGTTCCCGAAATCAAGTCGATTTTTGAAACTGCCTACTCCACGCATAAACTTGCTACACTGACCGGTATGTTTCACTATACTGGACCCTCTTCTTCTTTCTTCTTGGCGTTCACCGGCTGTGACTTCCAGCGGAAATTCGTGGTTGTTCGTCCATTTGGACTTTGGCTTTTTACCAGGACCTGAGTTTTGTGTGTACACCCGTTTTAAAATAAGAAAGTAAAGGACCCTTTTCCACGCCATCAGACGTATAGGGCATATAGGGCTAGACCTATATTTTTATAGACCAATCGGCACAAGATGGGTGATGTGGTCAGCATCACGCCGGCCGCATTTACTTTCCTAGGACTGCACCCGGTACCCACTCAAGGCTGGGTCGACCTGGGAGCCAAGGTCATTTTTGAAAAAAGTCCGGCTCCGCCAGGGAGCGAACCCACGACCTTCCGATCCGCGACGAGCGTCTAGCCGCTCGGCCACGGTGACCACACCCGCTTTACTGGCTTATGTATGTGCAGTTGTTGTCCCCTGCCTCTCGCGCAGATGTACACCGACTGCGAGGGAAGACGTCAATTCTATCTCTAGGTTGACTGTGGTCATTGTTTTGTGGGACTGAGATGTTGCCTTATTTGTGTCGTGTCCTCTTTGTTTATCTTCAAACTGTCATTTGATATCACTCCGTTCGTCTGCATCGTGATGTCACGTGTGTAGCAGTCAGGGCATCTCTAACAACAATACTGTCAGGTCACACGTCTATTTGGGGGTGGGGGGGGGGGGGCCTGAGTGGTATCGAGGCATTGTGTTAGCCTCGAGTGCTAGAAGAGCCGAGTTCAATCCCCGGTAAGGGCTGGGATTTTTTTCACGTGGATTTGGAACTCTAGTAATTTCCCTGGTCTCTGGGTAGTGAGATCGGACGCCTGTGGAATTGTTGCACGTAAAAAATATCTTGGCAATTGGAAATCGAGAAGAGTTACCTAACGGTGCTGACCGGGCAAAATTTGGAGTTAAGAAAATCTACTTAAAGTATTTCAGGATCCTCACCGGTGCTACAGAGCCTGTGCACTGTGCTGATCTTTTTCGGACTCAGACTTGAGTTAAAAGTAGAACGGGACAGTTATAGCTAACTACCCGTGTGCCATGATTTTGACCCGTTCATCAAACCTCAATGAGAATGACCAAAAAGGATGCACACAAGCTGTCCACCTTCCACCACACATGTCTACGTAGAATTATTAAGATTTTCTGGCCAGATACAATCTTAAACACTAAACTACTTCAAGCCACAAACCAAGAAACTTTAGACAGTATGATTACCAAGAGAAGATGGAACTGGCTTGGCCACGTTATGAGAATGACTTCTGATATACCTGCCAAAACAGCTCTCACACGGACACCAGAGGGAAAGAGAAAACAGGGGCGCCCAAAAACAACATGGAGACGAACGATGGAAAGTGACCTGAGTGCGGCATCTTTGACATGGAAAACTGCACTGAAGATTGCACAGGGCAGGAAAGCATGGAAAGTCCTCTCTGAAGCCTCATGTGTCACTAGGCATAACGAGAACTGATGATGATCAAACCACAAACGAGAATGGCATGATCGTTGAATGTCTACCACACTGTTAATGTTTTCATTTGAAGCCCCCTAGTATACACATTTCAGAACTGGACAGCCGTATATAATTCACAAAGGACTACAGAAATATGTAAAGACACGAGCACCTAAACCACTACATTGATTTGCCCGTCCTTGTCTAGAAACGGCTGCAGACGATCAGCAACAATGTATGTGTGGCCAGACAGTGCCAGACAGTCTCACATTACAGCTGTGAATATAAATGGGCTACCCCGTGAGTATCTGGTTGAAACGTGTATGACCTTTTGCACGCCAACTAGACATAAATGACGTCACTGTGGAAACTATGCAGTAGTGCTGGCATTTTAGTTACTGCAGAAAAGGACGAAAGAGGAATAGAGGTTGTATGTGTGTGTGTGTGTGTGTGTGTGGGGAGGGGGGGGGGCTGTAAAAGCTTGCGAAAAGATACAAGAGATGCTGAAATAAAGCAAATAAGAAGGAAAAATACATTTAATATAAGTGGGCTTTGTTCTTTGAATATAAATGCGTTCTTCAGCTAGTGTCTTGTCTGAATAGAACCAGAAAATGAACCCTCGGCTCATGGTTTTGATTGCTCTCTGTGGATTCGGTGGTGGAATAGATTGACTTTTAGCAACTGGGAGAAGAGGCAAACCACAGGGTGAAGAGGCAAAAGAGAAAAGAATAAGGAGAATAAGAGATGAGGAGAGGAGAAGAAAGCGAGGAAACGAAGATTAAAAGATGATGGGGGGGGGGGGAAGGAGAAAGTAAACTGGAAGGTCGAGTGTAAGAGGGGTTAAGAAAATATAAATGAATTACTTTTCGAGTGTGTGGTCTAAATATGACATTTCCACCCACACTGAACGTGAACGAGATTTCATGGGGAAACAACTCAGCGGTGTTGAATATTAGTTACTGGAGGATGAACGAACGAACGTTTCCTCCACAGAATTAAAAATTCATTGAGCAAAGGGGGACAGTGTGTTGAAGTAAGTCTTCGTAAGTCAAAGACTTATCTGACTTTGCTATTTGATCCGTTAAATGGATCTAGATCTACACTTATAACACATAATCTGACATCGCTGGGTGTTGTGGTCAATATGAGAACAGTAGCCCTTATTTCCCAAGACATTTCCTTGTATATTTATGTTTTGGGACGACATGAGAGCCTTGCCAGTTACAACAAATCCATCCTAATGAAGATCTGACCTTCAGGCCGGCAGACTAACCTATAGCCACTTAACACGACACTATTTTTTATATCTTTGATTACAACTAGGCTACTCTGTGAGTGTTGAATGTTTAATTAAGAATGAACTTCACAGCACTCGGGACACTCATATAAGGGCTCCGTCCTTATCTTCAGCAGCAAGCGAAGAGTTTCACTTTCGATGACACCAGTAGCTGTCTGACTGTATCCGTCTCGCCTGTTCAGGATTGTTGAGCGTTGGCTAGATTCCATGGTAACTCCTCACAGCGCCATTCTCCTCAGACCGCAATGATCCATTTGTGCCTCCGCACTGTTCACTCGCTAACAAAAGGCCCTCACAACATCTAGCTTTCATTCATCAATTCATCACCAAGTGGTGCAGAACCGGACAGTCTATCTGCCTGCTCATTTCCCAACACACCAGCATAACCTGGAGAAAATAACAAAAGGGCGCTAACTGCGCGCGTTTCTTAAGCGATGCCTGCCACTCTGCACTGAACATGCCTGTCTCCACCTTTCTCAGCATGCCCTGTGAGTCAGTTACAATTACGACATGTGTGTACAGCTGATTCTTAAGCTAGCTGTGAGTCTCTGGTTTTATTCTTCTCCTTCTTATTTTCTTTCTCTTTGCCAGTGGTTTTCAGAAAAAAAAAAAAAGTTAAAGGTAAAGTTGCGAGATGTGAACCAGCGTCATTGGTTATACACCATAAGTGCTCTGCCACCAGTACGGACATCTAATAAGAAATTGTCCGCCTTCGTCGCAGTCCGCACGAAACTCCGTATCTACAGCGGCCTTCCTGCATTTACCTCAGAGCGTTAACTCTTATACCCATTTCCTAGAGGCTGGGTGAACCCCGGGAACGGCCCGGTTTCGAACACCGGCCGTGTGCTGCAGCGAGTCGCAGCCGGATTTGAAAGCGTGTCTCCTATCGACTGCGCTAACGCGTATAAGAAGGCCACAGGCCTCTATGAAGTCTGTGTAGTGCGTCGCGTGTCTTCCACTGCTACACACACCCTGGTTTCCATGGCAATGTCAACAGGCCAAACAAGCGATTTCTCTCTTCTGAATGTAGAGAGTATATCTGTAGCACACATTCAGTATTCTGTGGGAGGGGGGTGGTGTCCTTCTTCTTCTTCTTCTTCTTCTTCTTCTTCTTCTTCTTCTTCTTCTTCTTCTTCTTCTTCTTCTTCTTCTTCTTCTTCTTCTTCTTCTTCTTCGTCTTCTTCTTCTTCTTCTTCTTCTTCTTCTTCTTCTTCTTCTTCTTCTTCTTCTTCTTCTTCTTCTTCTTCTTCTTCTTCTTCTTCTTCTTCTTCTTCTTTATCTCTTCCACCTTGTACTTCAGCGAAGTGTCGAGAGGAGATCTAACGTTCGTTGATGAGCTCTGTCAAGAGCACTATTAAGACTGATGTTCATTTATGTAAGGCTGTTCTTAATGCCATCACTCCATATTTTCCGAGGTCTTCCACTCGCTCTATAGCCGTTGTAACGTTTTAGTGTGGCTCGCTGTGGCAAATAGTACCAGGGCATTCTTGTTGGGTGTCCAAACCACTCATTTGTTTTTCTTGCTGTCCACACGGCTAAAGTTGTAAATCATCACTCCTGAATGTCTTGTACATATGGTTGCAGAGTCAGTGAGAGTTGGACTCTCAATGTGGAAATGGGAAGGAAGATTCAGACTTTCGAATGTAAATGCTACAGACGCATTAAATGAATGAGTTATTTAGAACACAAAACTAATAAATATGTCAGAGACAAAATATACAAATTTGCGGGACATCAGGAGCCTCTCTTGGCAGCGGTGAAACGTCGCAGGCTAGCTTGGTTTGGGCATGCGGTGAGTAATGATTCGATTGCAAAGACTGTACTTTAAGGAACCACTAGGAGTGGGGGGAGGAGGGGTGGTGGGGGGGGGGGGGGGTAGTCGAAGAAGAGAAGGGCAAAGAAGAACCTGGAATGACAACATCAAAAAATGGACAGGACTAAGTTATCATATACTTATTCATCAAACAGAAGACAGAGACAGATAGGGGGTTTTATGTGCTCGTGTTTCCATCAATGCACCTCCACGACCCTAATGGTCAAGGGTTATGTTTTGTTATGTATAGTCGGTGGTATCCAATTAAAAGTCAGTTGCGAATCCTTTACAGGACGTTGTAGAACCAACCCTAGCCTCATTCGGCGGCTTTGGATGTTGTTGTTGTTGTTGTTGTTTTTTTTTTGTTTTGTTTTTTTTTGCCTAGGCACATTTTACGTTCATTCAGAGGTTTGCAATTACTAAACGGTCAGCTCTGGGTACCACTGTGGAAACCAACGCAAGACAGAACCGGCCTCAGCTGGGATCGAACCTGGCACCCCGGCATTACGAAGCCACAGACATGGCTTAGTACACAATCAAAATATAGGAATCTGTTTCATTCGTGTGAGGAGGTCGATTCTGATCCGAATATGACCTTTGCGTGCACACTTGAAAAAGCGAAGGCATACATTTCTAAACAATTGCTTGTTTGAACTGTTTGCGATGGAGTACCTGGGGGGGGGGGGGGGGGGGGGGGGGGGGCAGGGGTTGGCGGGAAGAGGAGTCGGCAGTATATTAGGTATGCCGTGATGATAAACGGACAGAGAATCACTAAGCAGGCACCGGAACGGGAAGCAAATGGACCGAGAAAACAAGGATGTACAAGGGAAACCCTAAGGCGAACATTGTTGGGAGAGCCTACAAGTTCTGGACTGGATTCCATCCATGTCGTCGAAGGGATTGCATAGAATTGAGAGGGATCGACTAGTGGACTAGGATCTCTGTGTGAGGTACACTAGGGTGGTGACAGTGATGTCGGTGAAGGTGGTGATGGTTATAGTGGTGGTGGTGGTGGTGATGATGATGATGATGATGATGGTAGTGGTGATGAGGAAGATAGTGGTGGTGGTGGCTGTGTTGATGATGGTGGTAGTGGTGGTGATGGAGATGGTGATGATGATGGTAGTGGTGGTGATGGTGGAGATGATGATGATGATGGTAGTGGTGGTGATGGTGGAGATGATGATGATGATGGTAGTGGTGGTGATGGTGGGGATAGTGATGATGATGATAATGATTGTATTGATGCCGCACTCTAGACATAAATGATATTGCGCGGGAGGCAATAGAACAGCCTTTTAGTTACAGGTAAAGTGGGAGAAAGTAGAGAATGGAGAATACAAAGGGTAAAATGAAAGAGGTGGAGGAGGAGAAGAGGACAACATAAAAGGAGAAAGTTGATCAAAAAAAAAAAAACGTAGAGACGTTGGAGTAGAAGTTGGAGGAGGAGAATATAAATGGACTACTTTGCGAGTGAATGTTCAGACCACAAATATAACCGGAGACTGTTAGCAGCTTCGGCTAGCTAGCTAGCAGCCGGTTGAAGATGGTCGAGTTTTTAATTTTGTTTTTCTCAAAAAGAATCGAAACTGGAACTCGAAGTGAACGGTCCAAAAAGGTCCTTTGCACGCAAAATACACATTAGTGACGTTACGTGGGAAACGGTGGCTAAGTGATAAATGTAATTACAGGTGGAGAAGACATGTGAGCAGGCTTGATAAATGTGAGCAAGGAGAGGAGTGGGTCAAGGTGTCCGAACAAGTTTCAGACTTGTGTAGGGTTCTAATCATTCTGGGACGTAAGTGCAGAGACTGGCCAGCTGGTGCTGCAGAATTAGAAATTCAACAAATGATTTCTGACAATTCCCGCCCATGTGATGTGACTATCTATACAGATCGTTTTGTGTTGAGGGACAGACAACGTGCATCGGGTTCATAACAAAGTTGAATGGACGTGGCCGACGCTCAACACTCAGGGAAAGGATGAGACGGATATACAATCAGACGGCTACTGGTGCCATCGGAATTGGAACTCTTCGCTTGCTGCTGAAGATGGGGACAGAGCACTTATGGAAGTGTCCCGAGTGCTGTGATGTCGATTCTTAATTCAACATTCAACAACGGTAAAAAAGACGAAGCTGTAGAATGGATGAAGGAAAAAAAGACGAGAAAACGAAGGGTGATGAGGTAATTGCAGTTCCAACTATACAGCAGTTCCAACTTCATCCTTAAAAAAAAGGGTCTTTTAAATACAGTTTTTTTTTTAAAAGAGTCATTCTAAAGATTTTGTTAAAAAGAAACCTTTAAAAGGAGTTTTTTAGAAGACTATTTTCCAAAAAAGTCCTTTAAAAAGAGTTTCTTTAAAAAAGAATCCTTTAAAACTCTAAAAAGAATCCTTTAAAAAGAATTCTTTAGTACTTTAAAAGGAGTCGTTTAAAAAGTGTCCCTTGAGAAAAGTCTCATTAAAAAAAAGAGTCCTTTAAAAAAAAATCATTGAAAAAGCAAATTGGAAACGTAGCTTCCGGAAAATAAACTCAAATATTCTGGTTCAACTTCTAGCGTTCACCATCTGTAAACTCCTGGGGGAAGTTCTAGATGTTCGTCCACGTCTGGACTTTGTCTTGTTCGAAAGCTGAAGATTGTCAGGAATTAATTCGGCCATCTTTACTTCCCCAGGACATACATCCTTTAGGCTAGGTCGACCTGCGACGCCCCCAGAAAACAGCCCGAATTAGTCGCCTTTTACGACATGTTAGGGGACAGTGGTTGTATTGTCTCGTTCCGACCGCTTTTTTTTACTCCAAACTTCCCCCCCCCCCCCCCCCCCTTTTTTTTTTCCCTCTCCTTCCCACCTTTTCAAAATGAAGTCTTAGAAACCACACGGGAATCTATCTTTTGAAATGTAGAAACAGAGGAGTGAGAGAGAGAGAGAGAGAGAGAGAGAGAGAGAGAGAGAGAGAGAGAGAGAGAGAGAGAGAGAGAGAGAGAGAGAGAGAGAGAGAGAGAGAGAGAGAGAGAGAGAGAGAGAGAGAGAGAGAGAGAGAGAGAGGAAGCGCAGTTTTGTTTTTTTTTGTATAGTTGTTTTGTTGAAGCTTTTGCTAAAATCTATTCCTCCAACGGGAAATTTTTTTTAAAAACTATTTGCAAAACACTCTTTCATACTTTGTCATCGAGTACGGCCTACTGCTGACATTAGCGATAAAGGCTGGCTGATTTGATCTATTATCTGGCATGTTAATGAATTAAATGTCGGTTCTGTTAATTTTTGCTGTCCAGCGTTTTTAATTGCCCCCACATAGATCTATCTATGTTGTCGGTCTTTATTGTCTGATGTTTCTCCCCACTTAGATTTTTCTCTGTTGTTCGGTCTTTACTGTCTGATTCCCCCCCCCCCCCGCCCCACAAAGATCTATCTCTGTTGTTCGGTCTTTACTGTCTGATCCCCCCCCCCCCCCAAAGATCTATCTCTGTTGTTCGGTCTTTACTGTCTGATTCCCCCCCCCCCCCCCACAAAGATCTATCTCTGTGTTTCGGTCTTTACTGTCTGATCCCCCGCCCCCCCACAAAGATCTATCTCTGTTGTTCGGTCTTTACTGTCTGATCCCCCCCCCCCCACAAAGATCTATCTCTGTTGTTCGGTCTTTACTGTCTCATGTTTCCCCCCACAAAAATCTATGTTGTTCGGTCTTTACTGTCTAATGTTTACCCCCACAAAGATCTATCTCTGTTGTTCGGTCTTTATAGTCTGATGTTTCCCCCCACATAGACCTATCTCTGTTGTTCGGTCTTTATAGTCTGATGTTTCCCCCCACAAAGATCTATCTCTGTAGTTCGGTCTTTTATGTCTGATGTTTCCCCCCACAAAGATCTATCTCTGTTGTTCGGTCGTTATAGTCTGATGCCCCCCCCCCCCCCCGCCACATAGATCTATCTCAGTTGTTCGGTCTTTATAGTCTGATGTTTCCCCCCACATAGATCTATCTCCGTTGTTTGGTCTTTATAGTCTGATGTTTCCCCCCACATAGATCTATCTCCGTTTTTCGGTCTTTATAGTCGGATTTTTCCCTTGACATAAAATTGACTTCTTTATTTTTTATCATGAGGGGGCTACGTGGTCTCAAGGCATGGTGTCCGCCTCGGGTGTTAGAGGTTCTGGGGTAAATCCCCGGTTACGGCTGGGATTTTTGTCACGTGGAGTTGGATTTCTAGTAATTCCTCCTGGTCTCTGGGTAGTGAGATCGGACGCCCATGTGCATTGTTGCGCACCTAAAAAAATCCCTTGGCAGTTGAAAATTTAAAAGAGTTGCCTAACGGCGCTGCCCGGGCAAAACTTTTAGTTTAAAAAAAAACTACCCAAAGTATTTCAGTATCCTCGCCGGTGCTACAGAACCTGTGCACTGTGCTAAGCTTCTTCAGACTAAGACTTGGGTTAGAAGAAGAACGGAGCACTCACAGGTAACGCCCGTGTGCCTTGATGTTGATCTGTTGATCGAACCTTTAAACCTGTGTTTTTTTTATGAACACACTAGCTGTACCCGGCCACGCGTTGCTGTGGCCCAGAATAGTGAAATGGAGAGGAAAGAAAATAGCTCACAGCTAACAGTGTCTGTCATATCCCCCCCCCCTCCTCTCCCCTCGACACAGTCATATCTCCCTCTCCGAAGGATTGAAAAATCATCCATGGCGAAATTATTAGAATAGAAATAGTTAGGAAATGATAATTTTTAAATATTATTTTAAGCTCTCTCAGCTAACTGTGTCTGGCATAACACCCCCTCCCCCTTTTCCAACTATCATATCTCCCTCTCCAAAGGATTGAAAAATCATCACCTGGTGAAATTATTAAAATAAAAGTAGTTAATTAAGAAATGAGAACTTAAAAATAATATTTTAAGCTCTCTCGGCTAACTGTGTCTGGCATAATCCCCCCCCCCCCCCCCCCAACCCCTTTCCACCAATCATACCTCGCACTCTCCCAAGGATTGAAAAATCATCACCTGGCGAAATTATTAAAATAGAAATAGTTAAGAAATGAGAAAATTAAAATAATATTTTAAGCTCTCTCAGCTAACTGTGTCTGGCATAACCCCCCCCCCCTCCCCCCCCGCCCCCCACCTCTCCAACTTTTTCCAACAATCATCGAGGGCAAACGAAGATTACCCTTGACATGACTATTGAGCATCACGTCACCGCTGTCGCAGGCTAGCTGTAAACCCCAAAACCGAAAAAAGGCGTAGATATCGCAGCCTAGCCCACAACACAACGTGCCAGCCGCCCAGTTAGGGGCTGAAAAAAAAGTTCTATCACCTAGCGGGGAATCGAACGCGGGTCGCTCGCACAATAGGCGGAATAGCTACAACTACGCTACCAAACACTCAAGCAGAAAGTGGAAATGAAATTATATAGTAATGCAAAGTTCAATAAGAGCTCAACAGTCAAAAATGGTCAATCAACTAAAAACAAATCCGGGCTGGCAACGAAACTAATAATGATTTGACCGTTGCTGGAACTACCTCGTTCGTGGTTTGTGCAATTTTCTGACAACAAGTCACGCTTCGAGTCAAAGGCAACGTTGTGTAAAAAATTGAAAGCAATCGGTTCAGTAGTTTCCGAGTTTTTAGTTAACAAACTCGGAAAATTAACATTTTTATTAATATAGATTATCCGATCTAACATCAGCCGTGGCTGATAAACATACTGTGTTTTTCTTTTTCTGAGTTCAATCTTTTGTTGAATGTTAAATGTTCAATTAAGAATCGACATCACAGCACTCGGGAAACCTCCATAAGCGCTTAGTCCCCATCTTTAGCAGCAAACGAAGAGTCGCAATTCCGATGGTACCAGTAATCGTCTGATTGTAAATCCGTCTCGCCTTTTCCCAAAGTTCACCTTTAAATGAGCGGTTGGTGCGTTTCTTTGAGATTAACAGCTTAGTTGCAATATCTGGGTTTTTTTACTCAATTCCTTCGATTTTTGTTAACAGCAAATTAGTCGCCATTGACGACATTCCAGTTGGGGCACAGTGGGTTTGCCCCTCCTCCCCCCCCCCTCTCCTTTGTATCCTCTTTCCTCAATACGGCCCTCACCCACTCATAGAGAAGAAAATCGAACCCCTTGAGGCTCTAAAAGGGATGTTTTGGACAGTCAATATTTTGGGACCGGTATTCGGAAGAGTGCCGAAAATCGTGTCTTAAAAACTTACAAACTTGGTGACTGTTAATGCCATATTGGTTTAATGAGACCAGCAGATTAGGGTGTGGTACAATCGTCTCACTTCTCATAAAGAATTCAGAAGATTTGCCTGGTCCATGGCTTATCCGCCCTCCACAGTAACTGTACCATCAATCCGATCAGCCTCTTCATCTCCTTACACGCCTGCGTGCCCTGGTACAAATATGAAACTGTTATGTGTCAGTCCCGACATCTTTAGAGACTCCAACTACTGTCTTTAGCCTCAGCCCGTCTCTATCTTCCTGGACACACTCAGATGCACCACTGGGTGGTGAACTGATACATGACAAGGCAGATGTGGTCAAGGCCTTTTGGAAACAAGTAACATAATCAGTAATGAAAAAAGATTATTACGGCCTGGGTAGAATGAGGCAATTGGGTATAACCAGAGGGTCTGGCCGGCTTAACACACTCGGAGGAAAGGCAAGACAGACATATAACCAGACTGTAACCCGTACCCTCAGCACTGGAACTCTGCGTTGGCTGCTAAGGATGAGGACGGAGCATGCATGGGAATGCCCTGAATGCTGTGATGTCAATTCTCGACTTAACTCAACTCAACCTCAAAGTCCAAAAATAGATAAGAACCAGCGATAAATAAATAAAAGGAAAACATTAAAAACAAACTGCAGAAGATGGCAAAGATAAGACATGGCCTGACTTTAGTTTTCTGCAGGCCATTATCCATTGGGAGATAAAATCCATGACAGGAATAAGTTGTTAAGATGCGAGGTGATGCATAATTGGGAAGCGGGTGTCAATGCGAGACCTGGTCTGCATGAATTTATCATGATTATGATATGTCTCTGGGGAAATTAGGGTTTGTATTGAATGAACATAAATGATAATATATCAAGTAGATCACATGGAGTTAAAGCAGGGCTGGGTTTTCTGTAGGAGTGTGGCCACGGACGCTAAGGTGGACCACAAGACAGAGCAAAGTAAAGGACCCCTTCTCCACGTCTTCAGGCGCATTTATAAATCAATCGGAACTTGGTAGGTGATGTGGTCAGCATCACGCCGGCCGACTTTACTGCCCAGGACTGCCTCTAGTACCCATTCAAGGCTGCGTCGACCTGGAGAAGGGACCAAGGTCATTTTTGAAGGGAAAAAGCCTGATACCATCTGGACCCGAACCCACGACCTTCCGATCCGCAGACCATGCGTCTAGTCGCTATACCACGGCGACCTCAACGGTAAGGCGAACTAGGAGGAATTTCTGGGTCTATGTGGATGAAAAGAAGCGACGATACATGAATAAGTAGATCACACGACGGTGGATAAACCAGGGTCGGATTCCTTAGAGGTGTGGCCAAAGATGTTCCCAAAAACAGGAAGGAAATGCAGGTCTGTGTTGATGAAATGAAACGACGATACCTCAGGTAGGTGACACAGAGATGGTTAAAACAGTGTGGGGGTTCCACAAAAGTGTGGCCTTGGACGTTGAGACAAACTTACGATGACATTAGTGCAGCGATTTAAAAAAAAAAATACTTGATTAGTTGTGTGAGGTCCTCGTGACAACACAATGGAGACTTAACCATCTGGGCGTCCTCACTTGAACGGTTCTCTACCCCAAATGTGTAGTGATCTATCACTGTATCTCTTCTTCTTCTTTTGTCAAAATCTGCTTGTGCCGCTAGGCGTCGCAGTCTATCAGATGATCGGCAACCGAGCCAGGGCGCGCTCAGTCGCTTCATATGCCGTGATGTTATGAAGTCTCAAGTTGTCCGTGACTCCTTCAATCCATCTTCTTCTTGGTCTTCCCCTGCCTCTTGTTGTTTCGATTTTCATGTTGTATGCTCTTGATGCTGGCATCATTGGTTCCATTCTCATTAGGTGACCAAACCATTTCATTCTTTGCTTCTCAATAAATTTAACGATGGGTATGGTTCCACTGTATCTCTAATGATCCCTAATGATCCTCAGTTTGATGTGCCAGTTCTCTACTTCAAATATATAATGATCTATCACTGTATCTCTAATGATCCCTAATGATCCTCAGTTTGATGTGCCAGTTCTCTACCTCAAATATATAATGATCTATCACTGCATCTCTAATGATCCCTAATGATCCTCAGTTTGATGTGCCAGCTCTCTACCTCAAATATATAATGATCTATCACTGTATCTCTAATGATCCCTAATGATCCTCAATTTGATGTGCCAGTTCTCTACCTCAAATATGTAATGATCTATCACTGAATCTCTAATGATCCCTAATGATCCTCAGTTTGATGTGCCAGTTCTCTACCTCAAATATATAATGATCTATCACTGTATCTCTAATGATTTCTAATGATCTCTAATGATCCTCATTGGGACGTGTCTGTTCTCCACCTCAAACATGAATTGTGGCACGGTGGTTTTGGTTACAGGTGTGAGGGGAAAGTTAGTTCCGGTGTGATACGTACGAAAAGAAGAAACTCCGTAACTCACATAGGGCTCCAAACGTCTCCCTGCTGGTGTTACGCTACCTCGTACAAAACTCCTGCCGCACGTCCCCATCGTGCGTCACGGATAATGTCTCAAACGGAATTAGCAGAGCTGGCGGGGGATCTCGGAGCTTTTTGCTCCCAGAGATGTGGTGTCCAGCCTGACTCACATCAGCCCGCCCTTAAAAGCATGAGTAAAACGCCTGTCAAAACTCATTTGGAACATGAGTAAAGTCTACTTGCTGAATGTACCACTAAATGGCAATTCTCGGTTAAAAGTCTGTCGAGTGAAAGAACAACGGAACTGAGTTGATTTAAGAACTGACATCACAGCACTCAGGTTATTTCCATAAGTGTTCCGGCCCCATCCTCGGCAGCAAGTGAAAAGTTCCGATACTAATGCCTATATCATTCTGATTAAACGTCGGTCATGCCTTTCCTCTGAGCCTCGAGCAGCTGCCAGAACCTCTCGTCACTCCCCGCTGCATCAATCTCACCACACTGTGGTGATCCATCTGCTCCTGCGAACTGTACACGCTCTCCCACAAGGCACTAACTACGTCTGCCTTACCATGCATCAGTATTCCACCAAGTTGTGTAGAGCTGAACTGCTGAGACTCAATTCTTGACTAAGAGATTTTTCCCGCAGGTTGGAGGAGTGACATTTCTTGTGCGCAGTTTCTCACGGTAAAACGCTGTCTACGAACATCCAGTCAAACCTCAACGTCCTGATCGCTGCGGTGAGTCATAACACGTTAGCCATTACCAGCTTGCTGGATTCGCTCAAATGTCCGACAAAGGTATATCCTATAGCACACCAGCAAAATCTCAGTATAATCATCATAAACACTACTGATTGGCAGAAAGGTTCAAATGTCCATATCAATCAACCCACTTGCCTGATCGTTGGGAAGAAACATGTGAAGTATGCTTCTCCACACTGCAGCGCTAAGCGCATAATTGAACGTTAAAGGTATCTAACATGATGAAGAAGAAAGTCCCTATTTGTGTGATAATCAGAGTCCTGGACCTGCGGGCTGCTCCCTGTTGATCTCTAGAGGCTGCAGCCCATGACGAGTGGACAGCTCAACATACGGTTGTGTCGTTAAGCAATCGTGTGCAGGACGTGACAATTCCTTGGGTTATCCCAGAACTAAAGCGTCATGTGTCGTGTCGGCTTTGCATAGATGGAAGCCTCCTTGGATGGCGAGAAATTGGTTGATCTTGAGGGCCAATTCAAATTGATGATGATTGTAATTGAGGGCTCAGCTGATTATCTGTCATCTCGATACGGCACGCAGTTTTTTGTTATTTTAAAACCCCAGACAGCTGTAGTCAGGGGCCCTAATATAATCCAACGGTTGAACGGGGTTTCTGGGACCTCCTTCCTGTTGATCCTCATCTTTACTGTGATACTCTGTGCCCTCTGGTGTTTATCGCTTGGTGGATGTCCTAGTTACGTGGAACATCATTCCCTGCAGATATAGGGACGAAGAGGATACCACACAAATGAGACAACATCATGTCCCACGAAATAATGGCCACAGTCGTCCTAGAGATAGGATTAACGCCTTCCCTTGAAGCCGGAGTACATCTGCCCGAGAGGCAAGGAACACAGTTACAAGGATGTACACGCAAAACTCAGGTCCTGGTACAAAGCCAGAAGTCCAGATGGACGAACAGCCACGACTTTCCGCCGGAATTCACAAATAGAAGAAGAAGAAGAAGAAGAAGAAGAAGAAGAAGAAGAAGAAGAAGAAGAAGAAGAAGAAGAAGAAGAAGAAGAAGAAGAAGAAGAAGAAGAAGAAGAAGAAGAAGAAGAAGAAGAAGAAGAAGAAGAAGAAGAAGAAAGAAGAAGAAGAAGAAGAAGACGAAGAAGAAGAAGAAGAAGAAAGAAGAAGAAGAAGAAGAAGAAGAAGAAGAAGAAGAAGAAGAAGAAGAAGAAGAAGAAGAAGAAGAAGAAGAAGAAGAAGAAGAAGAAGAAGAAGATGAAGTATATATTGATCTAACACTGCATCCCTAATGATCAATCTCTAAAATATAACGATTTATCATTGAATCTGCAACTGTCATTTCCGAATCTATAACGATATATATCTGAACAAATATTTATCTATATCTAAAAACGCAATATCTAAATCTGATCTATATCTTAATCTATATTGACCTAGTAACGAGAAAACAAAACAACAAAAATATTACCATTATCCCTGTCATGTCGAGTGTGCATGTGCTGAAAGTAAGCCCGCAGACCAATCGATCACTCCGGATATCGGACAACTGACATAAAAACACGGACACAATTGCTGGAAATCAATTCAACGAAACAAAACGAATAAATGTCGTCTTGTTTCCAAATACGAACACGGTTTATTGATTATAATTAAAAAGGTTTACAACAAATTAAAAACCATCTTTTGGAGACACTATGGTCTTGCTAAAAAGTAAAGGATTTTGACATTGAGTCCTGCTTGTCTCTGTTGTTTCTGTTGTCGTTGTTGTTGTTGTCGAAGTTACTGTTGTTTTTTTTTTGCCATCATTGTTTTTGTCGACGTCGTCGCTGTTGTTTTTGATGCTGCTTTGTTGTTGTTGGTATTGCTTTTCTTCTTCTTCTTCTTCTTTTTCTTCTTCATCTTCTTCTTCTTTTTTCCTTCTTCTTGTTCTTCTTGTTCTTCTTGTTCTTCTTGTTCTTCTTGTTCTTCTTGTTCTTCTTGTTCTTCTTGTTCTTCTTCTTCTTCTTCTTCTTCTTCTTCTTCTTCTTCTTCTTCTTCTTCTTCTTCTTCTTCTTCTTCTTTCTTCTTCTTCTTCTTCTTCTTCTTCCTCCTCCTCCTCCTTCCCCCCCCCCCACCCTAAAAAATTATCTTTTTATTTCTTTATTTCTTGTTGTTTTTTTTTTCGTCACAACGATACGTTTGCAAAGTTTTTTTTTTTTTTTTTTTTCGAAAATTATTCTTGCACTTCTCAAGTGGTTAAAGCGGTCGTTACCCCTTCCTCCCACCCACCTCCCCCTGCCCCCCCCCAACTCCCTATTTTTGCTAGCTACACCGTCTATGCATGTCTTCCTTAGTCTTCCTCTCAATATCCGCCTTTATATTCTACTCTAGAAATTGTCAAATACAATATGGTCTAGCTGCAATCTGGCAACATGACGTAACAAATAAAGCAGGAAGAGGGACAAATATGGCTTGTGAAATACGCTGCTGCAAGCAAAGAAACGTTGCGCAATGCTAGGTAGGTAGGTAGAAATACCCTACCAAGACATCGTACAAGCGATAAACACCCGGTGATACAAAGTGCCACCATGCGTCTGAGGATCACCAGTGGAAGGGTCCCAAAAACCCCTTTCAACCCTAAGGCCATATTTATGGCCCGGCTATATTTAGGGCCCCCGGCAAAAGCCAGGGTGGGGCTTTAAAAAACGATCAGTTGCATCCCACATTGGAGACGACTTGGCAGACCATATTCTCTTATCTGTGTTCATCTTGATCCAACAGAAAGGCGGTATACAGCATAAAACGACGTCATAACTTTATATAGCAAAGCGGAGCATGACATAATGAGGTAACATACTTTGTCAGGTTATATCGTAAAATAGACAAACACAGCGTTGCTTAGAATACCCTTATATAGTATAACAATATATTATACTTGAGCACATCAATAAAATAATATGACATCACAAATGCAACATAATTTAATATAGCATAGGAGATATAGATAAATAGACACGATATAGAACAGCATATCATACACATATAGAATAACATTTCATAACATAAGATAACATAATAAAGCAAACCAATGCTTTGAATATCAAAGTCCTAAAAAGGAATTTAATAGCACATCATAAATTAAAGCAATGTTTCCCCGATGTAAATTTGAACAAAGATGACAAACTATAGACTGCACAATTTATTGCCTCTCATATTTCGCTGTATCTCGTCAGGTGCATACTACAGTTGTTGAAACTGTACTTCAGTTATAAATAATTCATTTATCTGCTTCATTTATTTAATTGTTATTGTGATATCCACCTGACTAAATACAGTGAAATATGCCAGGCAATAAATTGTGCAATCTATTGTTTGTGTCTTCTTTGTTCAAACATATTAAATTAAT
>CAJHNH020000992.1:117765-155265 GCA_905116865.2 Candidula unifasciata | reverse complement strand
TTTCACGTTTTTTCTCCCTTCCCCGCACAATCCTTCTTTTTCCCTCGTCCAACATCGTTACTTCTCCCGCCGTTATCAGCCATCCATCACCAACAACCACTCACCTAACGCCCCACCGCACGCTCACGTGTTTTAACGGGCGCATTTCCTGTCGGCGCGTGCCGAAAGACTTCCGCTCGCCGTGCAGCTCGGGACCTTTCCCCAGCTCGCCAGCATCCACAGTGCTTTATCAACCTATGTTATTTATCGGAAGATGAAAACGTCAATGAATTTCTAGATGACTTTAGGATAGTTTGTGACTGAGAAATACTTCGCTAGATAACGGCGTAAACATTTCTGGGAACATACTACGGTAAACAATATATAACTGTTAATATTTAATTTTTTGTTTCAGTTATTTATCATTTCATTCGGATAAAAAAAAAATTAAAAAAATTTGTTGGATTTTTACTAGTCTAACCCAGTGTTTCTCAGACTTTTCTTAGTCGACCTAACCTAAGTAAAAGTATGACTATTCGTATGTATCTTCGAATATTTCGCAGCGTCCCTGTGAAGAGGTCGCGACTCCCCAGTTTGGGAATCACTGGTTCAACCTAACAAAAGTAAATTAATCAGTCAGGTGCCGTCTCCGCAATAAAGGTTAACTGCAGTCGATCTCTAACGCGCTGTCACTTGTCTTGGTTGTACTCTTTCTGAGAGAGTCCATCTCTTCATGTCATCGGCCCACTTGTATCGCTGTCTACCTCTTGTTCTCTTGCCCTCGACCTAGTGTGGTTCTAATAAGTAAAGAGAAGGATTAACTTCTAAAATAGGCATCAGGAAATGGCTTGAGAAGTAAATATGTTCCGAGTGAAGTCAGCTACTTCATCTATCGAATGTGGGGGAGGGGGAGGGCTGTGTGGTCTCGAGTCATGGTGTCCGCCTCGAGTGCTAGAGGTTCTGGGTTCAATCCCCGGTGAGGGCTGGGATTTTGTCACGTGGATTTAGACTTCTTGTAATTCCCCTGGTTTCTGGGTAGTCAGATCGGACGCCCGTGTGCATTTTTGCGCACGTAAAAAAATTCCTTGGCAGTCGGAAATCAAACAGCGTAGCCTAACGCCGCTGCCTGGGCAAAATTTTGAGTTAAAAATCTACCCAAAGTATTTCAGGATCCTCGCCAGTGCTACAGAGCCTGTTCACTGTGTTGAGTTTCTTCGGAATCAGAATGATTTAGAAGAAGAACGGAGCACTTATGGGTTACTACCCGTGTGCCATGATGTTGATCCGTTGTTCAAACCTCAGACTTGAGTTTGAAGAAGAACGGATCACTTATGGGTTACTACCCGTGTGCCATGATGTTGATCCGTTGTTCAAACCTCAGACTTGAGTTTGAAGAAGAACGGATCACTTATGGGTTACTACCCGTGTGCCATGATGTTGATCCGTTGTTCAAACCTCAGACTTGAGTTTGAAGAAGAACGGATCACTTATGGGTTACTACCCGTGTGCCATGATGTTGATCCGTTGTTCAAACCTCAGACTTGAGTTTGAAGAAGAACGGATCACTTATGGGTTACTACCCGTGTGCCATGATGTTGATCCGTTGTTCAAACCTCAGACTTGAGTTTGAAGAAGAACGGATCACCTATGGGTTACTACCCGTGTGCCATGATGTTGATCCGTTGTTCAAACTTCGAATGTCCAATTATCTTCCACACCTTCAGACACATTGGGCATATAAAGCCAAATCATAAATGAGCAGGCAGATAGACTGGCCGGTTCTGCATCACTCATTGATGAATTGATGTATGACAAGCTTGACGTGGTGAGGGCCCTCTGGGAGCGAGTGAACAGTGCGGAGGCGCAGATAGATCATTACGGTCTGAGGAGAATGGCGCTGCGAGGAGTTTCCAGGGGATGTGGCAGACGCTCAACACTCATGAGAAGGATGAGACGGATATACAATCAGACAGTTACTGGTGCCACTGGAATTGAAACTCTTTGTTTGCTGCTAAGATGGGGACTTAGCGCTTATGGGACTGTCCCGGGTGCTATGATGTCGATTCTTAATTCAACATTCAACAGCCAGATCTATTTGATGGCTGATGCCGTCAGCATCACGCCAGCCGCCTTTACGTCCCACTGCTTGTACCTGGTACTTGCTCGGGTGGGGTCGACCTGGGAGTAAAGGTCATTTTCCCAAAAAGTCCCGCTCTGTCAGGGCACGAACCCACGAACTTCCTATCCGCAGGCGAGCGTCTAGCCGCTTCACCACGGCGAGTTCCAAATATCGGTATAGACAGCGTAATATGCCATATGCTGAAATCGAGTGAAAACTTTTTTTTTTAAGCAGGCCTTTTTATAGCCACCGCAAAGGTCCTAATATAAATACTCTTCCCACCACATCCGGTCTGAAAAAACGCGGAAGTGAAGTTTGAACAATGAATCAACATCATGGCACATGGGTAGTAACCAATAAGTGCTCCGTTCTACTTCTAACTCAAGTCTGAGTCCAAAGTAGTTCAGCGCAGTGCACAGGCGCTGTAGCACCGGCGAGGATCCTGCAATATTTTGGATTTTTACCCCCAAATTTTGCTAGCGCAGCGCAGTTAGGCTACTCTTTTCGATTTCCAACTGCCAAGTGATTTTTCACACACAGGCTTCGTAACTCACTACCCAGAGATCAAAGTGTCTAACAAAAGGTGCCGGTACTCATAGAAAGTGTGTAACAAAAGGTGCTGGTACTAACCACAAAGTGTCTAAAATAAGGTGCCGGTACTCACACAACATGTGTGCCGGTTCTCAATACAGAGCGTCTATTACAGTAGCGCTAGACAAAAACGGACGCATAAAATGGTGACGTTTTTACCTATTGTTGCGTACCGGGGAGAAGAAAAAACCTGCTCAAGTGTTTTCTAGTTTTGGTACACTCGGGCAATATGGTCATTTCTGTCTGTCGATGAGTTTTCAAAAGGGTAGGAAATTATAGTGAAGAGAAGAAAAGAGGTAAGAATGAACAAATAGTTTATGTAAGCTTTACAATGAACAAACAAAAGACGTCGCGGCGGTTAGCCTTTATCAGCATACACAGAACAACACTATGAATGCATTAACTAAATAAATGATACTCATCTGTGTCCCTGACGAAAAAACTTTGTTCAAGAGGATGTGTTCATACTAACCTATAAATCGCCACCGCGCGAACGGGTTAGCGAAAACTAGGTCAGTATACCTGGGTAATAAGAGGAGTTGACGTGTTTCATCGTAAACTAGGTCAGTATACCTGGGTAATTAGAGGAGTTGACGTGTTTCATCGTGCTCTGCGGAGAGGTTCTGTGTTCTGACTCTACGAAGAAAGGGGAATCATAGTCCTTGACTATGACAAACGTAGTTATCAAGACCTGCTTTCGCTTTAAGAAGAATCTTCAACTACAAGCGCATGATATGTTGGGACCTTGAATGCTTTGGTGGGGGGAGCTTTAGGTTTTAATGGTGACCTGGTTATGTACGCCAGATTAAAATGGCTCAGCTTTGCATACCACCAAAAAAAGGAGTCCTGCAGTGTTGATGCGATCGAAGAAGATAGACCCAAATACTGTAACGACAGGCGACGACGTCGTCTTTCTGTGAGCCAATTGACGACCCGGTCGCCGATGAGGGATCTTTGCTGCCATCACAAGCGTTTGATTTTTTTTTTTTTTTTTTCCTTAGACGCTCAGCTTAACGTGTCTGCAGTCCTTTTCTCGTTCGTCCCTATTCCCTTAATACTAATTCCCCACCCCCCACCCCCTTTTTTTTTTCCTCCTGCGCCGTTCCGTGGCATCCCGAATGTCTGTGGTATAACTGCCTCACTTATGGCGTATTGCCAACATACACAGGCATGTTTGTTTTTTAGCTGCCCCTTGCTCTTGAGGTCGGCGTCTGTGGCTTAGGCGTAATGCCGAGTTGCCGGGTTCGATCCCAGCTACGGACGATTTGTCTTACGTTGGTTAACGACAGTGGTACCGAGGCCTGTCCGTTCGCAAAGAAGAGGCAAACTACTGAACGTAAACTTTGCCTAGAAAAACAACAACAGCCCCCCACCCCCCCCCCACCCCCCCCCCCCCCCCCCAAAGAAAAAAATTAGTCTTGGGTTGGGTTGTGTCTAGGATACACCACTAACATTACACATGAGATGCAAAAGATACTCGCCAACATTCAGATGTTCACTGAGTGAGAAAAAGAGCGTTAAAGTGCTATGTGGAACATGGGCTTGTTGTTGTGCCGGTTGGGCATGGACTTCTTCTTCTTCTTCTTTGTTTACCGGCTGTATGCTCCACCTGAAGGTCCTGGTCGTTCGTCCATTTGGGCTTTGGCTTTGTGCCAGGGTCTGAGTTATGCGTATACATTTTTTGGGTCGCGCATGGCTAGTGCTGTCGCCTCGACTGTGCAGGTGAGGTTTTTTTGTTCTCTAGCCTTAGCGATGATTCGAACCTGGGTCTCTCGCTTGAAAGCCCAGCTTTCTAACCGGTCGGCCAGGCGCTTCTCTATAGATGACTTGGTGTTTTATGAACATTTTATGAGAAAGAATAGACTCGGGTCTGATCAACTGACCAGATTATCGGGAAAAGAGCAAAGGAAGGCAAAGAGATAAATAACTGACCAGCAGGACAATATATAAGTGGGCGAGGCAGGAGCAATGCACTGATCCGTTGATTCTGGTGATCGCGTGAGACAGTGAAACATGACAGCATACGTTTATCGGTCCGACACGTGATGATGATTAGGATGTACTTGTTCTCAAGTTTGCCGCTTATCACTGATATTTTTACCAGATATTTTTTTTCACCCCCCCCCCCCCCCCCCACCCCCCCCGACAGATAGCTATGTCTGGGGGTGGGTTGGAGTCCATCCCCAGATATAGCTAGCTGTCAGTTTTTTTGTACATCGCCCTTTGTTTGTGTGAGTGTGTGAGTGTGTGTGTGTGTGTGTGTGCGTGTGTGTGTGTGTTTTTTTTTTTTTTCATGGCATTACCTTTTTTTAATAACATCTTTAGGCTGTCACTGAAGTTTTACGTCCCAGCATCGCTAGCTGTCATTACTTTTTATGTCGTTTCTCTCTCTTTCTCCACATTGTCAGTTGTCACTCATTTTTAAAGTTGTTTTTTTCCCAAACACACACACAAAACTCTTGACTGTCAATGTCTAATTTCTCAATGAGCTTTTGTGTTTCTTCATTTTACCATGTGTCTGATTACTGTTATGTTCTTTATCTGTCCCCGGTGTCCTGCGAATTTTCAACAAAAACAATGAATTCGCTGTTGTGTATATTCCTGCCCTTTCCACTTGCTCAGACCGTCTTGCATTACCCTCTGGAATAAGTGGACCAACAACCAACTTGGACGCCTCAGACAGGGAGCTTGCAACAGAATTGTCAGAACTAATTTTCTACAGCCCCCATGTGGACTCCAGAAGTAGAACAGGCATGGAAGGCAAAGAGAGCCGCAGTGAAGCAGCTAAAGAAAGTACGACAGACACCCTCAAGCTCACGAGAGGAAGTGGAGATGGCGGAGAATGTGAAAAGAGATAACGTGGAGGTTTTTAAGCACTGTGATGCACAGGCCAAAAGAGCAAAGTGGGAAACTTTTGTGAATGATATGGGAGGCGATAAAACATTGGGGAAATTCTGGAAACTGCAAAGGCAGATGCAAAGAAAAGATCGGCCTATGACAATGGCAACAATATATAGAGACGATGGTGTGCGTATGACAACAGACAAGGAGAAAGAGGAGGCTTTTCTCCATAGGTTTATAGCTCAGAGAGATCATAATGATGTAGACATCAGGGATGCAGTTAGAAAGGAGTTAGCTGCCACCTTAAAAAATATGCATTGTGAAGACATAATACGAGTAGAAGATATCAAACAAATTTTGAAAAAGGCAAAGGACAATGCACCAGGGCCTGATGGGGTCAGGTATGGTCACATGAAGGCTTTGAGCGATGTAGACCTTCCAGAGATGGCCGACTGTTTTAACCAGAGCATTAAGACAGCAACAGTACCGCAGTACTGGGTGCACAGCTATCTAATCCCAATACCAAAAACATTTATTAATCATTAAATGCACCAGAGACACCCCGATGGTGTGTATGCGATACATCCTTGGTTTGCCGGCTGTTGCAGGTAGGCACAAGGTGCTGCAGGCGAAGTCATATCTCAGGGTACTTGCAGACACAGACCACCCTTTGCACGAAGCTCTGAGTGCAGTTAAAGATCAGCGGCTGATAAGAGGAAAGTCATGGATGGCTCATGCAGAAAACACAATCAGACAGGTTTGCATCCTTGAGAACATTTGACGGGGAGATGAGTGGGTCAAAGTGCCACCTAAACAGTAAGACTTGTGTAGGGTCATAATGACACTGAGCAAGGAATGCAGAGACTGGCCAGCAGGTGCCACAGAGGTGAACATTCAGCAATTAATTCAAGATAATGATCGCTCAGAAGATTTGATCATTCACACAGACGTTTCAGTGTCAAAAGGCAAAAGAAGTGCTTGGAGTTTCTTAGCAAAAGTTAATGGCCGACGTTTGGTGCAGGAGAGCCTAGCATATGATACCACAACATCCAGCTTAAGAATGGAGGTGGAGGTGGTCACTGCAGCTTTCCGCGGACTAGAGAACACCACACACACACACATATTGTAATTGTAACTGATTTGATTCAGAAAGCATGCTGAGGAAGATCAGGACAGACATGCTTCGTGCAGAGTGGCATGCCTCGCTGCGGAGGACACGGGTGAGGAGTATTGTCTGGATTTTTTCACCAAGGAATGTCGGTGTGTTGGGAAATGAACAGGCGGACAGACTGGCTGGCCCTGCACAGCTTTGGTGGAATACTGCTACATGATAAGGCAGACGTGGTTAGTGACTCGTAGGAGAGCTTGTACAGTTCGGAGGAGCAGATGGATCATCACAGTGTGGTGAGATTGATGCAGTTGGGAGTGACGAGAGGTTCTGGCACATGCTCGAAGCTCAGAGGAAAGGCAAGACGGACGTTTATTCAGAATGCTACTGGCACCATTTGTATCAGAACTCTTCGCTGGCTGCTGAAGATGGGAACGGAGCGCCTAGGGGCCCCGAATGCTGTGATATCGGTTCTTGAATCAAATCAATCAATCAGTCTTGCATTGGTTTCGTGAGTGACTGACGTTTAACCCCACCAGGACCGCACACCAAGCAATAAACACCTGGTGAAACAAAATGCCATCATTCGGATGAAAATCACCCGGGTACAAGTCCCAGAAACCCCGTTCAACCGACGAAAGCAATTGTCTTAGTCTTAGTCAAGGTATTAACTTCACTCCAATCGGGTTTCCCCATACTTGCTCCGTTTCTACAATCGCCACCAGAAATGTAGTTTGTCGTTGATGGAAGTAGTCGGGCACGATAAGTTGGTTACTATACACACGTAGAATTATTGCATAAGGTATTTCACCAGCTCACACGTAAACCAGCCACCGGCCATTTTGACTAACACGACACAAACGCTGCACTAATGACATGCAATCAACATGAAAAACACAGCTCGCAGTGCTGCAATTAGGCACTAAACTTAATAGCTCAGGCAGCGACACCGTAGACTACCGTCCTTATGTTGACATTGCATTAGCAAAGCGCCGTCGGAAGCAAAAATACCTTCAAAGCTAAACATTCTGCCAAGCCTTTCCTCCATTTTGGGGGTTGGGGGAACCTGATGCGGGCTTTACAATAACAAAAAATACGTCCCATATTGAGGCGGAAATCTTCTTCTTCGCGTTCACCGACTGTAGACTTCGGCGGATAGTTCTGGTTGTTCGTCCACCTCTTGACTTTAGTCTTGTTCCAGACTCCGAGTGTTGCACATCCGTTTAGCCGATCTGGCTTAATTGTATGCAGATTGTTGGTTCCCTACCTCTCAGGCAGATGCATTCCTGACTTTGAAAGACGCCTCCAGTTAGTTGACTCTTACGACATGCTTTTTTTTTGTATGATACCTGTTTGGTCATGTTCTCAGTGCATTTGTTTCCATTGCGGCGAGGCGCATACGCCTTTTGTAGGTGACAGGTTCCATTCCCATAAAACTATAGCTTTCGACTTTTATGTTGTCTAGTGTGTCCTTCTATCTTTCTACTTTTGTCTATAAGTGACGATCAATACATTGTCCATTTGTTTATAAAACATTTATTATATTTCTGAGACCTAAAGGGTCCCCCCTATGATTATTTCTGCTGCATGAAACTTGGCCCCGCCAGTACAAAAACCATCGTTGACGTCATTGGCTTGCAGCTGCTGTTTGATACTTGAACAGACCACCGGTTGCTATTTTGTGTCGCCACAGTTATTAACTGGCAACATATTGTCAGTTTTCCCCATTTGTTCTTCCTATTCAGCCATTTGTTCGTGTTTGTTATTTACTGTTGAAGTTGGTCTGAGCCGGCGTTTGGTTCTGAGTGCGCGGTTTCATGTGGTAGTTTGTGTTTACCTTCTTTTTTCTTTCAAGTTCTGAAGCTGTTGTCTGCCTGCTTGTCTGCCTATTTATGTCTGTCTGCTTGGCTTCTTCTTCAGGTACGAACATGTGTGTCTGTCTATCCATACCGCTTTCTGTCTGCCTGTTTAGCTGGACTTGTCCCTCTTTCTCTCTCGTTCTCTTTTTCTAATACTTTGTCTGTCTGTCTGTCTGTCTGTCTGTCGGCTACTAATGTCTTCTTCTTCTTCTTCTTCTTCTTCTTCTTCTTCTTCTTCTTCTTCTTCTTCTTCTTCTTCTTCTTCTTCTTCTTCTTCTTCTTCTTCTTCTTCTTCTTCTTCTTCTTCTTCTTCTTCTACTTCTTCTTCTTCTTTTCACAGGTCTGGCTCATTTGCAGACTGTTGGTTCCTTGCCTCTCAGGCAGATGTACTCTAACTTCGAAGGAAGCTCCCAATTAGTCGACTTCTACGACATGCTCGCTAAGGAGGCAGTGTGTCTATTCTTGTCTTCCCGACAATATGTCTATTCTTGTCTTCCCTACAGTGTGTCTATTCTTGTCTTCCCTACAATGTGTCTATTCTTGTCTTCCCTACAATGTGTCTATTTTTGTCTTCCCTACAATGTGTCTATTCTTGTCTTCCCTACAATGTGTCTATTCTTGTCTTCCCTACAGTGTGTCTATTCTTGTCTTCCCTACAATGTGTCTATTCTTGTCTTCCCTACAGTGTGTCTATTCTTGTCTTCCCTACAATGTGTCTATTCTTGTCTTCCCTACAGTGTGTCTATTCTTGTCTTCCCGACAGTGTGTCTATTCTTGTCTTCCCTACAATGTGTCTATTCTTGTCTTCCCTACAGTGTGTCTATTCTTGTCTTCCCTACAATGTGTCTATTCTTGTCTTCCCTACAGTGTGTCTATTCTTGTCTTCCCTACAATGTGTCTATTCTTGTCTTCCCTACAGTGTGTCTATTCTTGTCTTCCCTACAATGTGTCTATTCTTGTCTTCCCTACAATGTGTCTATTCTTGTCTTCCCTACAGTGTGTCTATTCTTGTCTTCCCTACAATCAATGTGTCTATTCTTGTCTTCCCTACAATGTGTCTATTCTTGTCTTCCCTACAATGTGTCTATTCTTGTCTTCCCTACAATGTGTCTATTCTTGTCTTCCCTACAATGTGTCTATTCTTGTCTTCCCTACAGTGTGTCTATTCTTGCCTTCCCTACAATGTGTCTATTCTTGTCTTCCCTACAACGTGTCTATTCTTGTCTTCCCTTCAATGTGTCTATTCTTGTCTTCCCTACAACGTGTCTATTCTTGTCTTCCCTACAATGTGTCTATTCTTGTCTTCCCTACAATGTGTCTATTCTTGTCTTCCCGACAATGTGTCTATTCTTGTCTTCCCTACAGTGTGTCTATTCTTATCTTCCCTACAATGGGTCCTGAAACCCACACGGAAAAAGAGTAGTCCTTCAAAAGCAACAATTCTCTTTTTTCTAATCTTGCCACCCATGCAGGCTGTTGTTATTCTTGTAACGACCTTTCAAGCAGATATAAAAGATAATCTTCTTAGGTGTATAGGGTTTCAAGAATTTGGGAGAGTAGCATCAGCTGCCATCTGTCACATGCCCTATATATTGTCTTCTAACACAACTTACAATTGACAACTGCTTCTTTAACCCCACCGACGCAGTCTGTGCAGGCTGAGTGATGAGAAACGATCACTGAATCATGAAAGAATGAAATACGTCAAATCATTCTCAGTGCGTACCAGTTAGTCCCACTGATTAAACACCCAAATGTTTCCCTTGCAGAAAAAAAAAATGATTAAACATATTTTTTTCCTACTTTATTTTATCCGTGCCACACAAGTACATCGAATAGGGCACTAGAACAGAACATAACTACGTGTGAAGTGGGCCGTCTCCGCAAGGTCACTAACAACACCTTCCACCTCCGAAGTATCCATAGAACCTCTCTAGTTAGGTTTTTGTTTAATAATCCACTGCATTTTAATGGAAAGTGAGAAACAACAACGAAATACATAATTTGTTTAAACTGATCACTGGCATCACAAAAGCGAAAAGATTGAAATGGCTTCGGCATACTGAGAGAATGTCAGATGACAGAGATAAGAACTGTATACACATGGTCGTAGACCACGAGGCAGACCAAGAAGACGATAGAGAGATAATATCCAGATAGACTTTGGTGTTACCAACTGGAAAGAGAAGGCCAACCAGAGATAAGTGATATCTGCAGCAATGAACCTCAAGGGCCCGGAATGCTGAAGAGGAAGAATAAGAATAGTATTTTAACGCACAATTTATTTGCCATTCAGCACATAATTGATTATTATTCACCTAATCAATGCTTTAGCTTGTGTTTCTTAATCGCCTCATACGACATACATGACTAAATACAGCCTCACCATTTCTTTGTTTCATAAAGTGACCCAGTAACAAGACATTGCACGCAATTTTATAAGCCTGTAACTTCCAGTCCAATTCCCCGCGCTGTCTATCACTTTCCTTTTGTCCCAGCAAAAGCCCATTTTCAGCTCTCTCTGTGGCAATTATAGAATTTATCCTGCAATCATTTTCTGTGCAACCGTTATTTATTCAATTTCTATAATTATTCACTGATCCCAGACTTTGCTGGTCCCTATTCCAGATAAGTAAGGGGGAAGGTTTAGCGAGAAACCAGTTAGCCTATTCTTTAAAAAAATATGCTGCAGAAAATCGCATAAAAGAAAGTAATTCTGGCAATCTTTCGAACATGTGATGTGAAGTGCATAGAGTGCAAGTATGACAGCTCGATTAAAGCCGCTGTGCTGAAGTCGGTGGCCAGACATGTATACTACTTTTTAACAAAAAGGAGCAAAGACCATCTTTTCACGTTTTTATGTGTGTGTGTTTCGACAGACTGGCAGGCAGGCAGGCAGGCAGGCAGGCAGACAGACAGACAAGTGTTTGCCTCGCCCTCTGAAGTTCTTCAGTTCGCTTCCCGGACGCGACGTTTAGTTCACGACTGGAGTTTGTCAGCAGATCGTAACAAAAAAAAAAAAAAATCAAGCTAGAGCTACGGAGTTCATGCTTTGTGCGACGGCAGGCTGTTTTGAGGAGAGAGACCATGCCAGTTGGGATTAAAACAAACGCGGGCATGTATCAATAACTACAAACTGATACACAGTAATGCGCACACACAAACACATGTTTGCAAACATAGAGTCAGTTAGCTGCAACAAGAGCAACACCCATTAGCCAGGTACATTCCAGTGTCAACAGCCAGATGGGTATCTCGCTGGATGTTCTTTTCTGGGCTCGCTTGTGTCACAATCCTGGCCGTCAGGGTTTTTGTATACACACAAACAAGAGTGATGTCTGCTAGATATTCATCTAAGCTGTCTTTCATCATCATCATCACCATCATCATCATGAAAGTAGCTCAGCTTCGTTTGAGGGGCGGTGGGGAAGGGGTGGGCGCGTTTGCCATCCATTGCTAGATGGCTTTTACAGGATATTGTCCTTCTATGGGAATGTAGAATGTTCTTAAAAATCATCGATCCATCTACTCTTGTAGGTCCTTTTGATTTTATCGGACCTTTTTGTGTATAGCTTTTTGTTTGATAGCTGTTGTGGCTAAATTTTAACGAGACGACAAAACTATTTCATCTTCTAATTCTCGATGAACTTGGTCTATGGTATTGTTACCATAGTCTGTCAGATTGGATCATGCTACGTGCAGAGTGGCAAGCATTACTTCAGAGGTCCAAGGAAGTTACCATTCTTTGTATATTTTCTTCAGGTTATGCCTGTGTGTTGAGAAATAAGCAGGTGGATAGACTGGCTGGCTCTGCACCACTTGGTGGTGAATTCATGTAATAAAAGTTAGACATTGTGTGAACCCTTTGGGAGCGAGTAAACAGTGCGGTGGACGCAGATAAATCATTACGGTCTAAGCAGAATGGCGATGCGACGAGTTACCAGGGGAATCTGGGTGACGTTGAACACTCAGGAGAAGGATGAGACGGATTGTGGCGGTTGTCTGAAGTAGATAGATGCTTTTGTTATGAGTAGGAGTTTACCTCTCAACACTTCACCTCCACCAGAGAAACTAGACTATTATCCGAGCTATATTGATCTCAGACAGACAAAGTCCTGGATATCCAAGAAAACAGCCATATTTGGCTCGTCATGTAAATACACAACACTGCACTTAGTACCCACAGGAGTAGGAGAAGGGATAGATAGATATCAAGTTGAACCCAATGAGATCTCAAGATACAGTTAACCCCTCCGACTTTCTCTTCTCCTGGTATAGAATTATTAATGAACCTCCACCAAATGTAATTTTATCTATCAGTTTAGTTAAACAGGTAAGAATGAATACACTTGGAATTTAACAAACGATGTCGTATAAAACTTGACATACAGCTTTATTTTCTAACAATCAGTTAAAGGACATTCCCAGTTTGTTGTGTTTACACAAACAGTGACTGGCTAATGTTATGATAGTGAAGAGATACTTCAGCTAGAAAATAGCACCTGGGATTAGAGTGGTGTGATGAAGGTGATAAAGTACGAACAATGTGTGAACATAACTTTGTTTTCATAGAGCCTCTGACAGCCGTGAGGCACTGTCCAGCTCTTCCACCTCTTCCACCTTCTGAAACAAACACATATGTTTAGTATCTATACTTACACTAAAAATGCATATATTAATACACTTTATAGACATAACATCTCTCCTCCTCAATCTTCCACAGTCTCTCCAGTCTAGTCTGAAGGTCTTATGTCTCACATGGACGTCACATATCCTGCCTTCCCTCTCATGTACTGTCATGATAGTTGACTTCCTAAGTCTGTCCGTCTTCACTCAGACTTCCAAACATTGTTTTTACACGAACATGTGAAGCAGGTTTTGTGCTTAAAACTCAAACCACTTTATAGGTGCAGGTTGTCTGGAATATTGTCTTTCCATTGAACACATGGTGAGCTATTAAAATGCAACCACATGGCTACATTTATGGGCATGATTTTCCCACAGTCCAAGCACAGGTTTTGGGTTGAATAATTGAAACAATATAATTACATTTCATTATAGCAAATGTCATTGTTCACATCTTATTTTATACACATGAAAACATACACTAAAAAATACATGTGACACAAACATACAAGAAATAGGAATAGTTTAGCAGTTCCCTAACAGAGATAACTGAATACTAACCAAGAACTATTTCAAGCAGAATGTGTAGAAAAATAAGAAAAGGAAGTATAGACTAAGCTATCTCCTAACCTATGAATAAAAAATTAAAAATAATATACACTCACACCTGGAAACGTTCCAGCTATTCCAAACAAGACTCAACCAGTGAGAAATCCTTTCTCTGTAGGTCTAAGTTTGTGGCTAGTTGGCGGCACTATGAGGTAGTTCTGCAATGCTCGCAGTCTGTTAGCAAAGTTAACTCCTCCCTTTCCTAGTACCTAACCTGTACCACAAGAGAAGATCTAAGCCACGCCCCAGAAGTACCTAGCAGATCAAATTAGCTGACAAGGTGCCTGTCAGTCAATTCCGGACTGACATCCCTCTATGAGCAAACATTCTTAAGTGGCCCAATCTAGTTTACAACTAATCTAACTGAAAATAGTGTGAAAAGACGGTCAGTGAAGCCATTGTGTTTCAAACTTGTCCAAGTTAATTCCCCTGATCTGCTCTGTTCAAAAGGCCCCACTCAGTCTGTGTTATGTAACATTTATGACACTAAGGTTCGGCTCAAGGGAGATAATCTCAGGTATGATAATTAGTTTCCAGTTTGCTCGCCCCTACAGACTGTGGCCAGGAAATAATTTTATGACACTGGCATGTAAAATGAATTTCTAGCTCAGATAAGGTTAGGTAATATTACACAAAGCTGGGTTGCTTTGTTTGGCCCAAGGACTGGTAACAATTAAATCCATGTGGATTTAATAATATTTGGGTTGAGGGCATAGCAAATATAATTCTCTGACTCTTTATAACTAGAAGAAATTATTACAAGTACTAAGTTCTGAAACCACCGAGGTCGTTTCGTCACACGGATACACAATCAGACGGTTACTGGTGCCATCGGAATTGAAAAGCTTCGCTTGCTGCTGAAGATGGGGACTGAGCCCTTATTGGAGCGTCTCCAGTGCCTAATTCAACATTCATTCAATTGCGGGGGGGGGGGGGGTGTCAGATAGTATCATTTGTCAACCTGTCTTAGATGGTTAAGTTGCGAAATAAATAATAACACACCATGTGTTGCGTTGATACACACAGATGTTAGCTCAGCACAGATGGCTGGCTGGTTGCGACAGAAAGAGTTAACCTGATCTTCTACAGTGATAGGTAGATACCAGAAAGATTCCCCTTTGTCATGTGGTTAGGTCGTTTACCTCGCAACCTGAAGTTTATTGGTTAAAACTCAGAGCTCTTTACAGCTGCCATTTCGGAGTAGCCGGCGGACAATTAAAAACGCAGGGCTTTCATAGGAAATCCCCGGTAAGACTATGGAGGTATGAAGCACTTGATATGGCAACAGCCGCGATGTCGGTGCTGAATACGATGTAGAAAAGCAAAATCAGCTTCACAGTCAATGTAATCATCATCAGTTTACACTTCTGCTGTTAAGCGTTGTTGGGAGGAACATTTTGCGATCCATTGTTAAATGGGCAGCACTGGATGTTGTCATTCTGTGTGGATAAAGAATCTCTTTTATTTCATCAATCTATATTCTCCTATGGTGACCTCTTTTTTTTTTTCACTTCAGATCCTTTCATGTGTAGAGCCTGCATTGGTAGCTGTTATGGCAGCATTCTTACTAAATGACCAAACCATTTGATCTTCTATTTCTCAGTGAATTTGCTGCCTGGTGTTGTTTCTACTTTCTTCTTCTTCTTCTTCTTCACTTCCTCTTTTCCCGCTGTGGGTGTCGAGGAGATATAAGGTTCTGTTTCTAGCTCTTCTGGCCGCCTCGACTATAGGCACATCGTGCTGTTGTAGAGTTTCTCTGATGTTATCCTTCCATTTGTTCTAGGTCTACCCCTTGCTCTACGTCCTTCTTCTCTTTCCATGTATGCTTTGTATGGTATGGTGTCACAAGGCATTCTCTCTAATTGTACAAACCATTTCACTTGTTGTTTCTCCTGTCTGACCGATAATATCATTTCTAACTTTTTCTCGGAAAGTTAAGTTCTCATTTCACAGGTGTTATTTTAACGCAGGTTAAACTTTGATAATGTCCAAGTCTTGCACTGGTAGCACAGTGTTGGTATGAATATGCTGTTTATAATCTGTTTCTTGATGCTCATACTTATGTTTGGATGTCTTTAATAACGGTGTCAAATGGTATATAAGTACACTGGCTCATTGGCATCTTGTTTCTATTTCCCGCTCTATTCTTCCATCCTGCGAGAATATACTTCTTAGATACTTACATTCCTTAACTTGCTCCAGGTAACTACCATTCAACCCTATATGTAGCGGACTAGGCATTCTGCTGACATGTAGTTAAGGTCAGTATATATAAATCACCGGTATTGTCTGTTTTGTTTTATATGGGTATGAGAGTTAGACTCTCACTACGGACATGGAAAGGAGGTTTCAGGCTTTCCAACATAAAGCTATTTACGAATTAACTATTTAGAACATACAATTAACAAACATGTAAGAGACAAAATAAAAAAATTTGCCTATTTTGGCAGTGATGAAACCTCGCAAGCTAGCTCGATTTTAGCAGTGGTAAAACCTCGCAAGCTAGCTTGGTTATGGCTGAGGTAAAACCTCGCAAGCTAGCTTGATTCTAGCAGTGGTAAAACCTCGCAAGCTAGCTTGATTCTAGCAGTGGTAAAACCTCGCAAGCTAGCTTGATTCTAGCAGTGGTAAAACCTCGCAAGCTAGCTTGGTTCTAGCAGTGGTAAAACCTCGCAAGTTCGCTTGATTCTAGCAGTGGTGAAACCTCGCAAGCTAGCTTGATTCTAGCAGTGGTAAAACCTCGCAAGCTAGCTTGATTCTAGCAGTGGTAAAACCTCGCAAGCTAGCTTGATTCTAGCAGTGGTGAAACCTCGCAAGTGCTTGTAAAAACCTCGCAAGCTAGCTTGATTCTAGCAGTGGTAAAACCTCGCAAGCTAGCTTGATTCTAGCAGTGGTAAAACCTCACAAGCTAGATTGGTTCTAGCAGTGGTAAAACCTCGCAAGCTTGCTTGATTCTAGCAGTGGTAAAACCTCGCAAGCTAGCTTGGTTCTAGCAGTGGTAAACCTCGCAAGCTAGCTCGGTTTTCGCAGTTGAGGAGACATGATTCGATTGCAAAGTCTATACTTCAAGGTCGAAATTTAAATTTAAAAAAAAAGGGGGGGGGGAGAGAGAGAGAGAGAGAAAGACCCGGAATGACAATAATAAGAAATGGACAGGAATAAATTAAAACGCACTTCTTCAACATACAGGAGAAAAAATGGCGGGTTTTTGTGAGCTAGTGCTTTCACGATACATCATCTAGCGAGGCAAGTGTTATGTTATCTCACATCGGGTCGCCCAGTGGCGGTAGACGACTTCGTCGCGGGTCGGGACAGTATTTGGGTCTGTTCCCTCTGATCGCACCAACACTGCAGTAGTCCTTTTCAGGGCTCTTTGTAGCGCGCGGTGCTAAGCCATTTTATGTAGCGCACATGACTTGGTCACAATTATAATCTAGAGGTAAAGGTGAGGATCAAATTCATTGCACCCGGTTTTCATCCCATTTGGGTTAGTCTCTCACCGCAAAACAGCTAGCTGCCTGGCGAGAATGTCGCACATAGCACGACCTTTGTAGCTCAGGTGACGATCCCCAGGGATCTCCGTAAAAACTGCACTCGTAAATTGCCGCCGTGAAATGAACCCACGAGCTTCAGAGAGCGAGGTAAACGGTTTGACCACTTAGCCACAGAGACTCCCGAATTATAATCTAAAGCTTCCCGTCGGGGATGCTAGTTCAACGTGACGTTTTGGCGTACAGCAGAGCAAACACCTACCTGGTATATCATGTTATGAAAAGCGATGGAAGATAAGAAGAAAAAAAAAAACAAGAAATGACCTGAAACACCCCGAGTGTCTACCGACTGCCTGTGATTTGACGTGTTGCATTTATTGAGGAATCTGACACTGAGATATCTCACAGGGAATTATTGATGCATTTATGATGCGAACAAAGAAGACACAATCAAGAGATTGCACAATTTATTGTCTGGCACGTGTCGTCTTATCTCGTCAGGTGCACATTGGCGCAATATAATTAAATGTTGGAGCCTTCCCGTCTCTCCAGACTGGGGCTGCGTGGTCTCAAGGCATAGTGTCCGCCTCGAGTGCCAGAGGTTCCGTGTTAAATCCTCGGTAAGGCCGCGATTTTTTTCACGTCGACATCTAGTAATTCCCCCTGGTTCTGGGTATTAAGATTGGGCGCCCGTGTGTATTGTTGCGAACTAAAAAATCCCTTGGAAGTTGAACATCGAAAAGAGTAGCCTAACGGCGCTGCCCAGGCAAAATGTGGAGTGAAAAATCTACTCAATGTATTTCAGGATCCTCGCCGGTGCTACAGGGCATGTGCACTGTGCTGAGCTTCTTCGGACTCAGACTTGAGTGAGAAGAAGAATGGAGCACTTATGGGTTACTACCCGTGTGCCATGATGTTGATCCGTTGTTCAAACGTCTTCAAACCTCCAGACGGTATTGTTATATTGTGGTATAGGGAGGCAAAGGACCGACAGGCCATGGCGATGACGGCCCCGAACTGAAACCAGTGGTTAGGGGTGAATATAACGGCTGTATATTGTTCACTGTTCACTTCTGAGATCATCTTTAAAGCACATCAGACATGACCATAAGTGCTCCGATCTCCTCCTGAGTAAATCTCCAAGTGTGAATGCTAGCAGTTACTACTACTGTACTTTGCTAGCTGCGCACGCGTACTTTCAAAAGCGAACAATGAGGAAACTATCACGCGATGATCTCCAGTGTAATCGTTACCAGCTAACGCTTACAGATGCGAATTGATCATACCTTGCTACTGCTAGCAAGATCCGCTCGCGCTAGAGACAATTGAAACATTTCGGCCACAGCAAAGACATAACGCTCTTAAAAACATATAAATATATATTGTAGGGAAACGTCGAAAGCAAAAATAAGCAAGAGGTAGATAACGATACAAGTGGAAGGACACTATCGAGAGATGGGCGAACAGCAGTCTGAGAGAGCGCACTACCAAGACAATAGACGGGGATTGGAGATCCATTGCATCCAACCTTTGCTGTGGAGAAGGCACCTGATTGATTGACTGATTGATTAACTAAAATGAATCATTACAACTGAAATTTTAAAAAAGTATTTAAAAATCCATCACGCTCAAATACAGCTGCCGGTTTAACACTCTAAAGGCAAAATCATGACAACGTCCATTTGTTTACATCCTCCTAGATAAGCACGGCTGATAGTGACCAATGGGTCAAATTATGATAGATTTATACATTTATAGACCAATCGACCTTCGAGGGTGACATGCTTGACATTCCACCTGTCGCCGTTTCTTTCTTGACTTTACCTGGCCAGCATCATAGACTGGGGTTCCCCTAGTGGATTCCAAGGCCCTTTTATAAAGAAGGGAGCCAGAATAGACCCACTGCCTCCCCCAAAATCATGTCATAAGAGTCGACTAATTTGAGTCCTCCTTCGCAATCAGAGTACATCTGCCAGAGGTAAGAAACAATCATTCTGCGAATATGTCAATGTACTCATAGCTAGTGCTCTGAGCAAATCGAATCTTAGTTTTGCATGACATGTCTTTTGTGTCTCGATTATGTTTAAGTCTTGGCAAGGACTGATGTTGTGTGGGCAATCCTAGACAGGATTTCTGGTCTTGACCCCGAGTCACTTAGAATGGATCTTAAATATTTGAAATGAGTCACTTGTTCTAATTTGTGGCCTTTCAAAGTTGAGGAGGGGAAAAACCACCTTCAGGCGTAAAGGACATATAGTACTCAAATAGTATTTTATTGATCAAATGGCAGTTGGCGGGTGTAATAAACTTGTTTGGCGGAATTTATCGTCGCCTGGAGATCCCCTATAATCCTTCCGAATAATTTACAGGGCTCGAATTAAGTAAGTCTAGGGGAATTCTAATGGTCCCTGAGTTCTGAAAAAAAAAGGAAGGAAAATACAGAAAATCAAATCAATAGGGTGAATCCCCGGAATAGAATGGAGTACATAATTATTTTCTCCAAAATTCAGGAAAAAACCCAAAGATCAATACTTTATAAATTTTAACTCAAATAAATTGCAATGAACAATCTTTAGTCTACACAGAAAGTTGAATTTGATACTATGAATTCGATATTTGAGTTTTCTAAACAACAACTGTATTGATAAAATACCGTTTAAGAATTTCAACAATCTTCAATTGAACACAGAGAAAATAAATCACGGTTTCATCATTTACACCACATAACTCTGAACAAACATCAAATGTCACTCAGCTTTCCGATAGTAGGGATGTGTCGAACTGTAGCTTTCTTTGGAGGGATAGACAATGTTCTGGCGGCAACAATTGTTTTGACTGGCTATCGGTGACCGTCGTCAATTAATTTCGGGCTTCCATTCTATACTGTGTGGTTCACGATCCACGGGGTTAACAGGAACCTGAATTCGAATGTTATGATTGTGATTTCTTGGGGTTAGGCCGATGGTGTGGCTGGGCAGTCGTTTTGTGTTGTTGTCACGAATCTAGCTCTAAGGGTTTCTCCTAGTAACACTACAAAAACGTCATAAGTTATGTGCGTCTTCGTACATTTTCTACTCTTCTCGCGTCTATGTTCATCTATGTTTATTTCAAGTGCGCAATTCTTTTAACTACAAAATGCAGTTAACTCTTGCCGGACTGAAATATTCCGTTGTTTTGTCACATCGGGTGACATGTAGTGGTCAGCATCACGCCGACCGCCTTTACTTCCGGCTCCCTTTTGATGGGCAGGCAAGCTTCGAGTCTACACCACGTCGGTTGTCTCTATTACTTTGAACATACAATTATACTTATTTGACGCATTAGTGGCTTGGGCACTGCGAGCCCGACTCGTAATTCCAACGTACCGGGATCTAAACCCACTGCTGGCTACGTGCATTTTTATCATGGTAGCCTAAAATTGGTATCAGGATGCATGTCCTGGGAAGTAAAGACGGCAGGTGTAATGCTGACCACATTATCCACCTAGTGCCGATTGGTCTGTAAAAATATGGATGCTTTTCCTATATGCCCGATGCGCCCAGGGCGTGAGAAGGGATCTTTACTTTACCATTATACATACTTGTCTTTAGCCTTAGGGACTGGAGACCAGCTGACACAAAGCACTTGAAAGGGCACCCAGAAAATTCTTACATTCTGCCCCCCCCCCCCCCACACCCCATCCCACCCACACCCCCACCTCAAAGAAATGGAAAAATAAAACTAGAGAAATTAAAGAAGAAGAACAAGAAGAAGAAGAAGCCATTCCGCACATTTTAATTGTTATTAAAAACTTGAAAAAGAAATTAGCTCCCTGACCCTCCTCACGCCACCCTACCACTGAGTGTGTTCTTTGTGTTGGCACCCCATGTGTAACTTGTGCAATTGGTGCAATAAACAGAAGTGTAACTTGTGCAGAAAAAGTATTCTGGCCTACAGCCATTTCTGGATAAACTAACTGACATGTCAACAACTTCCGACTGACAACTGCAGTAGTTGAATGCAGTCATGTGTTTCGCATCATCGTGTAAAACGAAGGCGAAGAAGAAAAAAGAAGAAGAAGGAGAACGACTATGAAGCTGAGGATGAGGAAAGCCAAGAAAATTTAGATGGAGAAGACGGAGGGGAGGACAAGAAGGAGGCTCTGCGGAGGGGGGGGGGGAGAAACAGACTAGGAAGGAACAGAAGAACAAGAGCGACCAGAAGACGAAGAAGAACAGGGGGATAAATAATAAAACCAAGATATAGGAGGAAGAGGAGGAGGAGGAGGGAAAAAGGAGACGTGCTGATGATGGTGGCGGTAGTGGGTATAGAGGAGGGGAGGTTAGGGTGTATGCAGGGGAGATAAAAGATTAACTGAAGAAGGAGACGATAGAAAGAGGACAAAAAGAAGAAACATAGGAAAGAAAAGTTACAGCAGCGAATAGAATATAATTAAATAATAACATTGTATTGTTGATACCAACAAGCTAAAGTAATTATTTTGTCGAAACATCTGTCTGACCGTTATACGGTTTTCTGTCTATTGTTTCAGGATAAACAGATCCAGGGTTTCAACAGCTCAGAAGCCCCATCTATCATCTTGTGATTACTTACAACAGCGCGCACATTAAGTGATGCATCTGCACGTAAATAAATCATTCAACTGCGCAGTGTTTGTCTAGGCTGGATGATGATACCATTTGGCAAACTAAAACTACTATAACGGGTTTCCAATCGGCAAAGTGGAAGAGAAAGCTAATCCATGTGTCATCTCATTGAGACAGTCGTGTACCTAGCTGCACAGCAGAAGCACAGGCAACCTGAATAACAGAACAGCAGGGATAACTGAAACAGTAGCAGCAGCAGCAGCAGCAGCTTCGACTGGCAATACTGTCTTTTTTGGCCGCAGTTGCAACAACAGCAGCAGAAATATATGCAACAGCAAGAGTAACAACTTCTAACTATATCGCCCAGTCAACTGTTATTTTAAATGGAGTTCGTGTATTTACTGAAGAACGTATGTGGTCGATTTTCGTTTTCGTAGTAAAGAGATTAACAAACCAAATTCTTTCGTCATCTACACTCGTTGTGAGTCGAGTCGACAGCATGGGAGTATAAAACTGTTGTATTCCCAATGGATAAAAACAGTAAATTTTTCGTGGAATTGCAAAATGATAACTGTGATACTGAATTTCAAAAGTTCAAGTTAATTTCATTATTAGGGAAGTTTTACACATTTCTGGCGATTTAGAAGCCCCTGAAGATGTGAACGGGTGACTCGTGTTGTCACAACCAATGCAAGTCGTGTGGTTAGATCGTTTCCATTTGTATAAATTTACACGTTTTGTGTAAGTATATTCAAAAAAACACAAAAAAGTCTGGCATACAATTTGAACATCTGACGTAGTGAATGTTGCCGCGCACCACAATAACTAAAAGGAAATATTGCAGCGTACGTATAGTCATTAAAGGCTTATTTCCTCTTGAATACTGAAGTCGAAGAATAATAACAGGAGATGAACAAATACGAGCTTGAGAAAGTATTCAGTAAAGGCAAGAGGCAGAACTCTGCCGATCCATTTCAAGTAAAACTCATCCTGAAAACGGCGCCTGATTAAATATTTCGTGCAGTGTTTACGGATGGTCGAATTTGTCTGCATTTGTTTTCTTCCCCCTGTGTTGTACCTGAAGTTTTGACGCACCATGCTTAAACACAAAGTCAGTCTGGACAGCAAACTGCAGGATACATCCCGGTTATCTCCAGTTGAAGTCTTAACTAGGTAATCATGACAAGCTCATATTAGCTCCGTCTCCATCATCAACAGCTAGCCAAGGTTCTTCATACTGATAGCATCCGTAACTACATTTGCTTAACTACTCGTCTTGCCTCTCCTCCAAGTCTCTAGTGGCGCCCAGAGTCCACAGACACTTTCTGCTGCATGATTCTCTCCAGCTGCCGGTGGACAATATCCTATGTTTTAGTCAACTCCCCGCTGACGAGAGATCACTTCTGCCTTGTGCAGTTGCTGTAAATCTCACAGTAGACACAATCCAGCCAAGTTGTCTGCGTAAAGAAGTCATAACTAGGACACTCTTAACGGCTGCACCAAATAACCTGTCTGCCTAAAGAAGTCATAATCAGGACTCTTAACAGCTGCACCAGACAACCTGTCTGCCTAAAGAAGTCATAACTAGGACACTCTTAACGACTGCACCAGATAACCTGTGTGCCTAAAGAAGTCATAGCTAGGACACTCTTAACGGCTGCATCAGATTACCTGTCTGCCTAAAGAAGTCAGAACTAGGACACTCTTAACGGCTGCACCAGATAACCTGCAGGCCTGTGCCGGTAAGGATTGTGACCTGCATTTCTTGCCCGTTGTGTGGTTCTACATGATATTTCTGCGTGTGTGTAGCCACCTTATCGTGCCCGGCTACTTCCTTCAACGACAAACTGCATTTCTGGTGGCGACAGTTGGCCTTGGCACCTTTAGCATCTGTCATATGCGTTTACTGCCTATGCATATTTCACTAGTTTTTCAGACAGGACAGTGAAGAACGTTTCAATTGAATTTGACTGGCACAGGAACGGAACAAGTATGGGAAAATCCGACTGCAGTGAGGCCGACACCTCGATTAAGACTAAGTTTTACGCTGGGTATTGTGCAACTTCTTTCTGAATAGTACATTTCCACACAACTGCTAAACAAGAACACAAGGCGCTCTGCCACCAAATCGCGTACAGCTGAAGTCGGAGCCTATTATGTCGGGATTGGGAAACTGCGTTGACTACACCTAACCCAAAACGCCGACTATCTCTAGAGGCCCCAAGGTGGCCAAGCTTTATACAGCTGTGAGGCCCTGTAAATACTGACACGAGAAAATTTCACATTACATAATGGCTTTGCTTTTATTGTTAAATAGCAAAATCTACCCAACTGTGCGAGCCTTTTGTAGAATTTCATTGATATTTATAAAATCGTAAAGAAACGTTGATAAAGACTTAGGTCGAAAATATTCGGCTGCATTTTCCGTTCTCCCTTTTGAACTTTCCACTGACAATTTGTGGTTTATTTAGTACTTCATAAAGAAGGGGTCTAGCTTTCGGGAAATGTGCAGTCAGACTCACCAGTACTACAAATTTGAAGACTCTTCAAAGATTTAGGGCTCCAAGTTGTAGCTTGTAAACCTAGGTTTGATCCGGCCCTTGTGGGGGGCGTGAGACGTGCAGCAACTATGGCCCAGGCTTACGTAAAGGCGATACCTTGTTTAAACAACACCTTGAACCTAACGGTCTACTTCCAACATTTCCGCTGCTCAAAACTGGAGATTAACCTCACAACATGTCAACCGATACAAACCCCTGACGAGATCGATACTATTCAAACACTCTGCGATGCCGCTGATATTATATGGATAACCGGATTCTGGTTTTCGGTGGTATCAGGAATCGTTGGTAACGGACTGGCGATTCTGACTATTGCGTCGTTACATGCTTCAACGGCAACCTTCTTTGTGGGGTTGCTCGCAGTTTCTGATCTGATCGCTATTTGTATCCAGGTTCTGGTGCAATATGCGGATAAATATGGTATCTATAACCGCGCTTCGGCCTCCTGGGAACTTTCCATTATGCTCTATGATATCAGTATTTCATACTCCAACTGGCTACTCGTGCTAATCTGCTTAGAGCGCTACCTAACGGTTCGATTCCCTCTTCATAAACGATATTATTTCACCCTCACGCACGCAAGAATCAGCGCTGTCGTCCTGGCACTGTTGGTTTTCGGAATCTACAACAGCGCCACCTGGACTCTGGGTTATAACGACATTAAAATGTACAAAATACGAAACTTGTTTTACGCTGGCCTACCTTTGGCCTTCATCCTGGTCATCATCTCATTAATCTCATATCAGCTCCGAAAAATCCACAGGGACAGGCAGACGCTTAATGGGCGGGTCCACTCCAGAATGGGCTTATCGTCAATGGACGAACAACAGAGCGCGGGATTAACTACAGGAAGAAGCTCAAATAATTTACCTCTTCAGGAAATCGCTAGATTAGAGAACAGCATCACTGTCATGATGCTCGTAGCCGCGGTTTGTTTTTCAATCCTCACCATTCCCAACTGTGTCCTCTTGTATACATATATAGACTACGCCATCTCCTGGAACACCCCAGTCCTGCGTGCTCGCTGGCATTTGTTTCAGAGGACCTCCCAAGTCCTGACCTACCTTAACCTCTCCGTGAACTTTGTCCTTTACTTCCTCAGCGCCAAGAAATTCAGAACCCAACTGGTCAAAGTCGTCTTTTCCAAGCCGTGGTTTTGTCGGCGCTCTCAGAGTCAAATTATTCAACCATTCAATAACAACAGTAAAATTGACAGCACCAACGTGGTCATCGACGCTGATTATTTGACCTTTCATCGGCGGAGCGATACCAGCCCGAGTCATACGGACAACAACATTTCCAGCGATAGTGCTGCTGATGGTATTCGCTTGTCTTCGATCGCCGACAATGTAGCACTGGAAGAGCACTCACCAATAGAAGCTGCTTCTCAAGAAATATACAACAGTTATCCTGCTCTACGTACAGAGCTGTATGGCAGTGTTGGGTCCAGAGTCTGAGAACCTTCTTGAATCGTTTGTCTTCGACAGCAGACTGTGTAGCACGGGAAGATCGTTTATTACAAGAACCTGCTCCCAAGAAGATAGACTAGCGTTATCTTGCTCTACATACAGAACTGTATGGTAGTGTTGGGTCCAGAGTGAGAACCTTCATGGATCGATTGTCTTCGACGGCAGACTGTGTAGCACAGGAAGATCATTTATTATAAAAACCTGCCTCCAAGGAGATAGACTAGCGTTATCTTATTCTACACACAGAACTTTATGGCAGTGTTGAATCCAGCCAAAAACTATGTTCAACAGCAGTGTTGGGTCCAGAGTCTGAAAACTTTTATGAATCGTTTGTCTAGCAGACCGTGTAGCACAGGAAGATCATTTATTACAAGAACCTGCTTCCAAGAAGATGATAGACAACCGTTATCTTGCTCTACATACAGAACTGTATGGCAAGTGTTTGGATCCAGTGTCTAAAAGTATGTTCTACTGTGATAGCTCTACAGCAATGTTATGTGCAGAATCTGAGATAAACCACTTGTCTGTGCTTCTCAACAGTGAATCACTGGAAGACCGATATCCTACATGATCTGAGCATCGAGGAGAACTGGCTCATAAACAGCATCCTGACCCGAAAGCTGATGTATTTTGTCTTTGTTAAACATCGTGGTGCCCTGTAGAATACGGAGACGGAGGGTACAGTTTCCTGAAAAGTGGATACATGACATTAAAGATGCATTTGCCATAAAAGCACATAGGGCTGGAGAGCTCGCCAGAGAGGAAGAGAGGCTTTAAGGTATGCTGTGCCGAGAGCGACGTTCTGCAGAGTACCTGTTGATTGACGATATTCACTGGAAGAACAAACTAGAGAAGAAATTACCTCTTCTGAAATATACAACAGTAATAGTTCTCTATATGTTAGGACAAACTTTAGCAAGGGAAGATGTCCCATAGAGGACAGAAAAAGCGCTATAAGGACACTCTCACGATTGCTCTCTATTCTTTTGGCATCAACACAGCGACGCGGAAGGCTGCTGCACAAGACCGTTCTGAATGGTGTACGCTTCTCACACATGGTGCATCGTCCTGCCAATAAGCGGAGGTTGCACGAGCAGAGAAACAGAGGCAGACTAGAAAGAATCGCGCTTCTAATCCCACACTTACTGCGGCTTCCACCTGTTGTCCGTCCTGCTCAAGAACTTTCCAGGCTCAAATTGGACTAATCAGCCACCTTCGTACTCATAATTATTGATTATTACTACTTTGGATGAAAGAGGTCTTCATCACTCGTGATGGACGACCAACATCTTCAGAAGAGCCTGACAGTGTGGCGTCTAGAACTTGATAACCATCTCATCCTTCTCCTCAAATCACATATCTATGACCGCCATTACTGTATAATTGGAAGAATATTCATTAATGAAAGCTGCATCTAAGTTGACACACAACAGTTATCTTGCTCTACGTTTAGAGCTATATAACACTGTTCGGTCGTGGGTTGGGTGTTGAATTAAGAATCGACGTCACAGCACTTGGGGTACTCCCGTAAGCGCTCCGTCTCCATCTTCAGCGGAAAACGAAGAGTTCCAATTCCAAAGGCACCAGTAACTGTCTGACTGTATATCCGTATCGCCATTCACTTGAGTGTTGAGCGTCAGCCAGAACCCCTGATCATTCCTCGCAGCGCCATTGTCTCCAGACCCTGATGATCTATTTTGTTCATCGGCACTGTTCACTCGCTCCTAAACGGTCCACACAAAATCTAGCTTGACATACATCAGTTCACCACCAAGTGGTGCACAACCGGCCAGCCTATTTGCCTGCTCATTTCCTGACACACAGGTAAGACCTGCAGACAATATTCAAAGGACACTAACTCCTGGGACCTCTAAAGCGATGCTATGACAAACGGCTCTGGGTCTGGTGTCCAACTTTATATTTAAAGAGTCTAAGGCAGCGTTAGCTCCAGAGAAATTGTAGCGCTGGAAGATTCTTTACTAATGTGAAGCACGGGCCGTGCTGCTGAAGTCACTGGGTCGGGCTAACGATGACGCAGCGGTTCTACAATCGTTTAACGTTAATAGCTCTACTACAATGCTGGAGCCAAACAGGGGTTTTCTCTATCTATGAATGCGGACAATGTAGCACTGGAGGATCACTCACCAATAGAAGCTTTCACTAAGGACTGTTACAACAGTTATCCTGCTCTAAATACATAGTCAAATCTGGACTCCCAGAGCATTCCTAAACTGCCTGGTAACTATTTCCATAAGTAATTTAAAGAATAATTTACGACTATTCCGCTGTACATGTCGATGTTATGTAATCTTTAGTTGTATGACATTTTTTATCTTTCGTTGTATGACATTTTTATCTTTCGTTGTATGACATTTTTATCTTTCGTTGTATGACATTTTTACCTTTCGTTGTATGACAAACAAATAATTTATGTATATAGTTTACATTTCGTCTTTGTACCTGCAACAGTTATTTTGTTGTCTTCCGCTTGTTGTGTAAAGTTTAATCTATGTTGCCCTTGTAAAAGAAAATTTGTGTTTCCTCTATGCGTGTTATCATGTTGCGTGTAAAGGTGACTTTATGCTCCAAAATGTATGCTCTATATGTATGCGTAAAGTTAAATGTATATACTATTATATGTATAAACGTTTATATGTGTATATTTTCCATCACTGCGTAAAATAAGGAAGCAGTAGCCGTTTATTTCCTGAACGCTTGCCTAACTCCATGAATGTCCTGATTGGAATTTACATGGAGGCAGAATTATCGATCCATCAGTTTATCCCCTCCGGGCTTTAACCTAAAGGTCTAAAATACCATCCTGAGATTTAAAAGTCGCAAACTAGACAGCAAACCAACAAGGCACTTTCCCAGATGCCCGAACCGGCGTTCAGATCATGAATCCACAGAATCCCCACTGTGTGTGAAGATCATCATGTCGTCCCAAAGCAGTAACTCCGTTGTCCTGTACCCTCTTACCCCTTCACATGTTCTATTTTAGAAGCTGCCGTGAACTAGCAGCTAGACACTCCCATGCGGATCGGAAGGTCGTGGGCTAATTCCCCTGACGAGAGCCATAATGTTTTTTTCAGAAATAACCCTGCCTCCCAGGTCGATCTAGCCTTGAGTGGGTACCAGGTAAGACCTTGGAAGTAAAGGCGGCCGGTGTGATGCTGACCACATCACCCATCTTGTGCCGTTTGGTCTATAAAATATAGGTCTAGCCCTATATACCCAATACGCCTGACAGGCTTGGAAAAGGGTCCCTTACCTCACACGTTCTGTTGTAAGGTAGACACAAAGCTGGCATGTCAAATCCTTCTCAAAATAATAAATATAGCATTCGACGCTTATACCAACTGAATGCAACCACAATCAATACATTGCACAATTAATTACCTGGCATATTTTTAAAAGAAAAAGTAAAGTCGGGAGATGTGAACCAGCGTCATTGAACGGGGTTATAAACCATAAGTGCTCTGCCATCAGTACAGACAGCTGATAAGAAACTGTCCGCCGGACCGTTCGCACGAAACTCCGTAGCTACAGCGACGTTCCTCCATTCACCTCAGAGTGTTAACTCTGGTACCTATTTCCTAGAGGCTGGGTGAACCAAAGAAACCGCCAGGTTTCGAACACCGGCCGTGGACTGCAACGAGTCGCTGCTGGATTCAAAAGCGAGTCTCATATCGACTGCGCTAACGCGGCCCCTCCTGGCATATTTCGCTGCATCACTACATATTTACATTAGATTTAAAATGGAGCATAAAATTAGCCTCTCTACTTAAAAACACAAAATACAAAGTCTACTTACTATGGTAACGTCAGCGCCTGTGGCTTAGGCGTTGAGAAGGCGCTTCGTAATGCCGGGGTGCCGGGTTCGATCCCAGCTGCGCGCCTTGAGCCTTGCCTTGGTTTCGACAGTGGTAATGAGAAACCGTCCGTCCAGTAAGCAATGGCAAACTACTGGACGTAAAATTTACGTAGAAAAACCACAACCGCCAAAAAATTATGGGGTTGGTTCTGCAACGTCCTGTAAAGGATACGCAACAAACTCTAACGATGGTAACGCTGTATACTTGATAACGAAATATTTAAGATGGCCACGTGATTGTCACGACAGTTTGACATTAACGATCTGCTCACTGCATTCGTAAATTGCAGTAATCACCTGTTCGGTAGGAGGAAACTGAAACGGAAGGGGCAGTCTCTATCAATAACATGACAAGACCATTGTGTCGAAATCCATTTTTATTTTTACTAGCTGTACCCAGCCAGGCGTTGCTGTGGGCGTAACCCCCCCCCCCCCCCCCCCCCCCCCCCCTCCCACAACTAAATACCTAGTACCCTGAAAAAAGGGGCACCTGTCTAATGAAGTTAATGACGCAGTCAATGTCTGCGCCGACGTCGAGATAGTCATAAAAAAAAACAGAAAATAGAAATCGTGTTTAATATGGTTTATTGTGGCAAATGACACCACGACCATTGTTGGCTGCACGTAACTCGAAAATACCAGTTGGCTAAATTAGAAATTAAAGTTTAAATATTAGTTGCGTATATTTTGTAAATTGTGGTCAAATCTCTAACAGTGACAGGTTGAATTTCAAACCACGACGGTTCAAAATCCGGTATCACAACAAACATATCCTGAAATTTTCAGCTAAATCGGTTCAGTAGTTTCCGAGTCTATAGAGACCAAACAAACACACAAACATGTATTAAAAAAGGGTTTGTTCACGACCGGCTCTAGCTGACGGACCGTGCTGCTGTCGTCACCAGGTCGGGCTAACGATGCATTAACGCAGCGGTTCTCAAACAAGAAATTACCTGTTTTTGACAGTGGCGAGGGGAGACAAATTAAATTTTCAACTTTTAAATATCTACATGCCTTCTTTAATAATTTCACAACTTTGAGCTGACTTTTCTTGATTATTGCCGCGGCACCACTGGCATACGCTGACGGCACTTCAGGGTGCCTCGGCACCCAGTTTGAGAACCAGAGGACACCCCAAAAAGCGCTCCGTCCCCATCTCCAGCAGCAAGCGAAGAGTTCTAAATCCTATGGCACCAGTAACTGTCTAATTGTATATCCGTCTCACCTATCCCCTGAGTGTTGAACGCCGGCAAAACCTCTTTGTGACTCCTTGCAGCGCTATTCTTCTCAGACCGTAATGATCTATCTGTGCCTCCGCACTGTTCAATCGCTCCCAAGGAGCGCTCACAGCATTCAGCTTGTCATACATCAGTTCACCACTAAGCTGTGCAAAACCAGCCAGTCTATCTGGTTGCTTATTTCCCAACACACCGGCGTAACCTGGGAAAAAATATTCAAAAGGAGGTAAACTATCCGGCACTTCTGAAGCGATGCTTGCCACTCTGCACCGAGCATGCATGTCTCCACCTTTTTCAACATGCTCTACGAGTCAGTTACAACTCGGCATGCATGTACAGCTGATTCTCAAGCTAGCGAAAGGCAGCAGCGACTGCCTCCACCTCCATTCTCAAACTAGACATCCTGACTCTAACAAGGATGAAGCCAAACCTGATTCGCAGGCTACAACACTAATTACGGTGCCATTAAAAGATATTAACGAAAAGAACTTGCCAGCATGTATTATCATCAACACACGCGACAAGAGAACGTTGCGGCTAGAAAACCTTCATCAGCATACGCTATTAACAGACTATCGTATTGCAATTAAGAACAAGAATGCACAATTTTACTTAACTGAAGAATTTCCGAGAGAAATCCACATGTTTCTCTGGTCAGAGAAAACCCCATCACGCGTGTGAAGTCAGGAATTTACTTAGTTAGTCTTTCCTCTTGAGCCTTAAGCGGATAAAGGGTTAAGGTCATAGCTATCCGTGTCTGGGAGTTCGTTGCCACCTGATTTAGGTCTTGGATATTTCATAGGCCCATATTTGAGCCTTCCCTGATGATGATTCTAGGTAAAGACTCTTTTAGTCTTCCCCGTTTTCTTTTCCTTTCCGGTGTCCATATAAGGGCTTGATGGGGTGTCTTGTCTTATCCATTCTGAGTGCATATTCGATGTAGTTCAAGCGATGCTGTCTTATGAAATTGGATATATTACCTTGCTTGGTCTCTTGTTTTGTCTGAGTATTGGATCTCAAATTTGTCCTGCGGAGATGTAGTATTTTTCTAAGACACCTGTTCTCAAAATTGTCTATTTTGTTTTATCTAGAGCTACTGTTGCTTTCCAACTCTCGCACTGGAATCACACAAGAGTTGAAGATCTTAATTTGTGTGTGTTTGCTAAATATCTTTGACTTCCAGATCTTTAACAGTTTGTTGAAGGCACTAGATGCCAGTGCGATTCTAGATGATATTTTTGACGCTAAATCTCCTTTTGACTACTAGCCAGAAAGGGAGGGGGGAAAATCCCCATATTCTTCAGGCTGATGCGATTATTTACATTTTATGTTGATATTGTAACATTTCCCTCTTTCTGTAGTGTTATATTGTGTTATAGTGAAGTGTGAGAATCACATCCCGTGGGACTAGAAAGAGAGCTACTCCCATGAAGAAGTCTTTCACTAACAGAACATGAAATCTCATGAATATTGTGGCCATCGCATGCCTTTAACGTTTTGATAATCAAAGTCTGGTGAGCGTGATGCAGCGAGAAGTGACGAGATGATCTGGCCGAGTATTTGATCATCACAGTCTGGTGAGAGTGATGCAGCGAGAAGTGACGAGGGCATCTGGCCGAGTATTTGATCATCACAGTCTGGTGAGAGTGATGCAGCGAGAAGTGACGACATGATATGGCCGAGTATTTGATCGGCTGCTGTCTGGTGAGAGTGATGCGCGAGGAAGTGACGAGATGATCTGGCCGAGTATTTGATCATCAACAAACTCAACAGAGTGCTCAACTTGCAGCGATCTAAGTGACGAGATGATTTGGCCGAGTATTTGATAATCAAACAAAAAAAAAACTGGCTGAGCAGTGATGTCTCATGCGAGAATATGACGAGAGCATACTGTATTATATACTCGACGCTTAGATGAAAGCCAAAATGAACATATAATCAGAATGCTACATTGGTATTGGAAATCTGCATCGGCTGCTGAAGATGAGAATGGGGCGCGTTAGGAAATGCCCAGAGGGTTGTACTGTTAGTTCTTAAATCAGTTCAACTAAACTCATATCTACTGCTCAACTTGTAAGTGATCTAATGTGTACATATTGTGATATTTAAACAACAACAAAACAAACACACAAAAACTGCTGTAGCGTCATGTATCTCATGGGCAAAATATTGTAATAAAGATACTGTATTATATATACTAAATCTTCCGAGATGTTAACATATGTTCATATTATTGAGAATATTCTTGGCCATTCCCATTATTTTGAACAAAATTTCATTTCTGTCATCTTTTTTGTGTGTGTTTAAAATGAATATCCAAAACAATTGAAATGCGTTTCATCATCATCACTATCATCACCACCACTAACCTCATCATCATCATCCCTTTCTTGTTGTTCTTTTTCTCCTTTCTCTGCTCCTAGCATCCTTTCTTCTTCTTCTTCTTCTTCTTCTTCTTCTTCTTCTTTTTCTTTTTCTTTTTCTTCTTCTTCTTCTTCTTCTTCTTCTTCTTCTTTTTCTTCTTCTTCTTCTTCTTCTTCTTCTTCTTCTTCTTCTTCTTCTTCTTCTTCTTCTTCTTCTTCTTCTTCTTCTTCTTCTTCTTCTTCTTCTTCTTCTTCTTCTTCTTCTTCTTCTTCTTCTTCTTCTTCTTCTTCTTCTTCTTCTCCTCCTCCTTCATCTTCTTCTTCTTCTTCATCTTCTTCTTTCTTCTTCCCCCTCCTCCTTGACCACTACTTCCAAAACCTTGAAAAGAGAGTTAATCATGTTGTAATATCGCTTACAGTCAAGCTGCGATATGTTCGCCTTAAGGCAACATCCCATTTCAATAATCAACAAACCAATCATCATTTACAGCATATTTGTTAGGAGGCAGCGGGTCTTTTCCCCACCCATCCCTCTCTAAAATGGGTCTCCTGAACCCAAGGAGGAAAGGAAAGGAAGGGGGGGGGGGTAACTTGTTCTACTATGTCAATAGCTTCTGTGATGTTCTGTGTTGGCCTTGTCTTTCCACAATAAAATCGTTAATAACATAACGCTGCGTTTCGGAATTAAAGCTTCCAAAACCGGCACAATGTGATTACCATAAAACGGGCAGGCCAGAGCCTTAAAACGGGGCACAATCGACTTCTCAGCCACAGTTACACAAAATGTAAGGCTGGAGAATCAGCCATGTGCACAGGTAGTTTGGTACCTGAGGACAAAATATCAGGGCCTCCAAGACTGCCCCAAATATCAAGGCACACCTATCGCTAAGAGAAATGGTTCCCCCCTCTGTTTATTTATAGGAATGACGTATACACACCGGAACCTACCAATCAAATACCTTTCTTAAATGTTTGTGTATTCTAGGCAAAGCAATAAGTTCTACCGTGTTCGTAAATTGTTGCTGTGATTGTTTTTCGACATTTGCTTCGTTAATATAAATTTCTGTAACCTATGGTGCCATTTCAATGGGTTGAAATGAATTCTGTCCGTATTCCATTACCGTGGATTTCAACTGTCAAGCTGTACGATAGAATGGTGAATTTTTTTTTTGGGGGGGGGGGGGGGGGGGGGGTGCCTAGTTGACCATGTATCTTAGTGCACTTGTATTCATGGCGAGGCGCAGACGCCGTCTGGAGGTGACAGGTTCAATTCCCGGCACGGTAATATAGCTTTCGACGTATCTTTCTACTCTTTACCGTTCAGTTACCATCGCTAAGGAAACATCGACGTGCCAAACGTTACGGGTGATGTGGTCAGAGACATCATTGCGCGAGCCGCTAGATGTTATACTTGGCACTTGATGGGTGATGTGGTCAGCATCACGCGAGCCGCCTTTACTTCCCAGGACTGCACCCGGTACCCACTCAAGGCTGGGTCGACCTGGGAGTCAAGGTTATTTTTTATGAAAAGTCTGACTCCGTCAGGACGTGAACCCACGACCTTCCGATCCACAGGGCGGGCATCTAGCAGCCAATGCCACAGGCGGTTACCCCATCGCAGATATAGATAAACTTTCACAAGCACATGGAAGAAAAAGTAGCATGTAGAGAAGAAATGCTTTCGGGAATGAATCAATTTGTGTTCCTTGGTAAATACGCTTGCAACCGCTGAAATGTTTATGTTTACTTATCACTTACTGGTTTGGGGTTTGGGGTTTGAGGTTTGAACCACGGACCATTATCCTGGCACACGGGTAGTAACTCGTAAGTGGTCCGTTCTTTTTCTAACTCGTATGAGTCCGAAGAAGCTCAGCACAGAGCAAAGGCTCTATAGCCCCTGTGAGGATCCTGAAAATACTGTTAGGTAGATTTTAAACTCTAAATTTTGCTCCGGTAGAGCCTTTAGGCTACTCTTTTTGATTTCCAACTGCCAAGGGAATTGTACACGTGCGCAACAATGCACACGGGCGTCCGATCTCACTACCCAGAGACCAGGAGAATTACTAGAAGTCCACGTGAAGAAATCCCAGCCCTTAACGGGGATTGAACCCGGAACCTCTTAAACTCGAGGCGGACACCATGCCTCGAGACCACGCAGTTCCCCTCGAACGAAAGAAGAAGTAGCATACAGAGAAGAAATGCTTTCAGAAATGAATCAATTTGTGTTCCTTAGCAAATACGGTCGTAATCATTGAAAGTTTATGTTTGCTTATCATTTCCTGATCTTGTATAAACTGGTAACCTTAAAAACCGTAGTGGCAATAGAATCGAAGAGAGACAGAGATGAAAGCTGTGTTTGAATGGAATAAAGAGAGTTTCAATCACGCGAGGATGGCGTGACTTGTAATTATTGCAGACTTGTGCTGAAGAGAAGAAAGGACACGAGGAGACGCGGAACAGTGACAAGGGGGAGGATAAGGAAAAGAAAATGAGGAGGGGGAAGAGTAGAAGATAACAAAAAGGGAGAAAAAAAAAGGAAAAAATAAATGCTTGTAACAGAGAAAACCCGTTAACTTCCTCACTAAACCATATTGTTCTTGCAGTAATTGATCCGCTGCTGTGTCTGTAATTGTTGTTTTGAAGCCGCCGAGGTAAATATCTCACAGTCCAGACTCTTTCCTGTGAAGATTTGTCTGCTAACGCTGAAAAGGAAGGCTCAAGAGGAGGGGGGAAAAGAAGATGATGACGATTTTAAAGATGATGAGGAGAAAGATGAAGATGAGATAGAGCAAGATGAGGAGAGAGGAGGATGCTACTGTTGTGTAACTTATCGTTGTTGGTGAAGCTGCTGAGGCAGACAAAAAGTCGTGTCTTTAACATGAAGGTGCTTCTTGCTGAAGCTGTTGCATGTTTACGGTTGGAGTGATAGCTGGTAGAGGCCAATGTGACTCATTGTGTTAGAATGTAAATACAGTGAAGGGCACTCCCTCAGTGGCCCATAGGACATAACATATTATGTTATTATAGACCTCGATGATCGATGTGGTCAACTTAAAACCGACCGCTTTTACCTCCCAGGACTTTATCTAGAACCAGGGTCGACGTGAGAGCAAATATTTTTTTTTAAATCCCGACTCCATGGTTCGATCCAAAGACTGTCGGGTCAGAGGCGGGGAAGAGGGGGGGGGGGGGTTGTTACTTGTTCTGTATGTCTATAGCTGCACTGATATTCTATGTTGACCTTGTCTTTCCACAATAAAATGGTTAATGACAAACTCTGATATGTGCGTTTCGGAATTATATAGAGCAGATCAGAAAGCCACTAAAACCGGCACAAGACGTTTATCATATTAAGGACATACAAAATATAAGGTCTAGCGAATAGGGTCTAGCGAATAGGGTCTAGCGAATAGGGTCTAGCGAAAAGGGTCTAGCGAATAGGGTCTAGCGAATAGGGTCTAGCGAATAGGGTTTAGCGAATAGGGTCTAGCGAATAGGGTCTAGCGAATAAGGTCTAGCGAATAGGGTCTAGCGAATAGGGTTTAGCGAATAGGGTCTAGCGAATAAGGTCTAGCGAATAGGGTTTAGCAAATAGGGTCTAGCGAATAGGGTCTAGCGAATAAGGTCTAGCGAATAAGGTCGAGCGAATAGGGTCTAGCGAATAGGGTCTAGCGAATAGGGTCTAGCGAATAAGGTCTAGCGAATGGGGTCTAGCGAATAGGGTCTAGCGAATAGGGTCTAGCGAATAGGGTCTAGCGAATAGGGTCTAGCGAATAAGGTCTAGCGAATAGGGTCTAGCGAATAGGGTTTAGCGAATAGGGTCTAGCGAATAAGGTCTAGCGAATAGGGTCTAGCGAATAGGGTCTAGCGAATAGGGTTAAGCAAATAGGGTCTAGGGAATAAGGTCTAGCGAATAGGGTCTAGCGAATAAGGTCTAGCGAATAGGGTCTAACGAATAAGGTCTTGCGAATAGGGTCTAGCGAATTAGGTCTAGCGAATAGGGTTTAGCGAATAGGGTCTAGCGAATAAGTTCTAGCGAAAAGGGTCTAGCGAAAAGGGTCTAGCGAATAAGGTCTAGCGAATAGGGTTTAGCGAATATGGTCTAGCGAATAGGGTTTAGCGAATAGGGTCTAGCGGTTACGCCACCAGGGCTCCTGGTGGAGAATGTGGCCCTGCTTAATCTCTT
>CAJHNH020000992.1:87765-112765 GCA_905116865.2 Candidula unifasciata | reverse complement strand
TATTCAAAAATGTATTGGTAGTCACTCATAGAAAGAAGTAGAAAGATAGAAGGACACACTGGAAAACGTAACTATAGTTACCGTGCCGACAATCGAACCTGTCACCTCTAAAAAACGTGTGCGCCTCGCTATGGAAACAAGTGTTTTAAAATATGACTAACTAGGCATCCCTAAAAAAATTTGTCTTCACTGCTATGTCTATCGTACGGCCTGAAACCCACACCTAACTAGGGGTACCCTACAAATTTTCTTGGCAACACAAATTTGATTGGGGGGGGGGGGGGAAGGAGAGGGGCTCAGATCACTCTTTTTTTGGGCTTCCCAAAAACAAGGGTGGGATGTGGTGACGCGGAGTTCCGCTGCCCCCAGTAATTTGGGGAATAAATAGTTTATAGTTTATAATTTCATTTTAGTTCAAGCATTTAATTTACATGTATGTGCCATTAACACAATGTTGTTATTATTATTATTATTATTATTATTAATATTATTTTTATTATTAATTATAATTATTTTTATGACTGTTGAATTGCAAATTATTTTAATATAAAAGACTGTACTTCAAGAAATATTGGGGGGGGGGGGATAGTCGAAGAAGAAAAGAAAAGGACAAAGACGAATGGGAAATGACAACATCAAGAAATGGACAGGACTCAGTTGTCATAAACTTTTTCATCAAGCAGAAGACAGAGAAAGATGGCAGGTTTTATGTGCTAGTGGTTCCATCGATACATCCACATGACCCAAACAGGTCAAAGGTTATGGTATGTTATGTATTGTTATGTTATGTTAGGGAGTCGCCGTGGCCGAGATGCTAGACGCTCGCCGCGAATCGGAAGGTCGTGGGTTCGCTTCCTGGCGGAGACGGACTTTTCTTCAAAAATGACCTTGGCTCCCAGGTCGACCCAGCCTTGAGTGGGTACCGGGTGCAATCCCGGGAAGTAGAGGTGGCCGGCGTGATGCTGACCACATCACCCATCTTGTGCCGTTGGTCTATAAAAAATATAGGTCTAGCCCTATATGCCCTATACGCCTAAAGGCGTGGAAAGGGTCCTTTACTTTACTTACTATGTTATGTTATGTATTGTTATGTATTGTTATGTATTTTTATGTTATGTTATGCATTGTTATGTTATGTTGTAATAATGTACTTGAAATAATATGAAATGTATAATCAGATACTTTCAAATATAATTTCCATACATGGTTAAAAAGGCGTCTCTTGCCTCCGCCACAACCACCCACCCGGCCCCCTTCCCCCAACCTATCTTACAATATTTTTGTGGGACTTAGGGCACTGAGCTCCCAGGTTCCCATGCCTGTAATACATTATTTAATAATAATGATTTTCTGCCTGGTTTGTATTTATTTATGTACATGTTTATTTTCTCATCCTGGCAACACAATGCGATGTTGACTAGAGATTACTTCGCACTGAACTGGTGGTGCCTAGGAAACGGGTTTTTCAGTCAGAGAAGAATTCAACTTTGGTGAAAGAACCTGGAGGGGAAAAGAGCCAGTGATCATTTCGCAATCACTAACAGATCTATATTGAGCTAAAATATGACAGGAATATTCTTAGAATATCTTCTTTTTCACTTCCTCTTTGACCGCTTCAGGCGTCGGGGGATTATAAGTTTCTGCTTGCATCAAGACAGCAACATGATAGGCTGCTGCATAGGATCGTTGTGGATAGCCTACATCCCTCAGGAGTGGTGCATCGGCCTGCCAGACAGCGGAGGTTGCACAGGCAGAGAAACGCAGGAACTTTGGAGAAGAAGAAAAAAACCGTATCGCTTATCCCACACTTACTACGGCTTTCATTTTTTGTCCGCACTGCTCAAGAACTTTCCAGGCTCATACTGGACTAATTAGCCACCTTCGTACTCAGAATCATTGATCAAAGGGACTGCGTGGTCGCGAGGCATGGTGTCCGTCTCGAGTGCTAGAGGTTCTGAGTTCAAACCCAGGTAAGGTCTGGGATTTTTTCACGTGGACTTGGACTTCTAATAGTTCCCCCTGGTCTCTGGGTAGGGATATCGGACGCCCGTGTGCATTGTTGCGCACGTAAAAAATCCCCTGGCAGTTGGAAATCGAATAGAGCAGCCTAACGGCAGTGCTGGGCAAAATTTGGAGTTGAAAATCTACCTAAAGTATTTCAGGATTCTCGCCGGTGCTACAGAGCCTGTGCACTGTGCTTAACTTCTTAGGACACAGACTTGAGTTAGGAAAAGAACGGAATACTTATTGGTTATTACCCGTGTGCCATGATGTTGATCCGTTGTTCAAAACTCAATCATTGATCACTGCTACTTCAAATGAAAAGTGATCTTCATCACTCGTGATGGGCGAACAACAAGGTTCTGCTTATTGCTGATTTTGGCGGCTCCAACCACAGACACATCTTGCTGTTGTAGAGTTTTTTGATGTAATCTGTCCTCTTAGTTCTTGGTCTACCTCGCTCTTAACATCCTTCTCCTCTTTTATCGTATGCCTTCTGCAGTATGGCGTCACAAAGCATTATCTCTTGCTGTCATTGTAAGATATTTAGAATTGATTCTGTGCCGATTTTCCTTATATGACCTCATTCCATATGTTTTTCTCTTCTGATCGATTTACATCCCTTCTAAGACATGCCATTTCTTTGAATATCTCTGAGTATATGATAAGACCCCCACGCCCACGTATAGTATATGGCGAGACCCACCCCCGCCCCCGCCCCAAAAAATGGGATCTAAGAGAGGATTGGATGTATTGCTAATCTATAATTAAATACAAGTGTTATCACACTAAAGTATGTTTTTAACAGTAATTGTACAAACTGCTCGTGAAAACAAGAGCATCTTTGGCTGTTTGTTTTATAATTAGTTTAAAAAAAAAATTTACCTCACTCACGTTTCAAACATCTTGTTTTGAAACTTACAAACAAGCGCTGTCGGGATTATGAGCCTAACGTGCCTTATCTCACAGTGATAATAACAGAAGAAAGAGCCAAATTAAAACTGCCAAACCAGACCTCGAAGCCCAGATATCAAACAATCTTGGCTCTTGTTCCGGGAGTTTCCAGAAACCAGAGACATCCATAACACACAGGAAGTTAACGACGGGGTATATTTTTTATGTGTTTTGTTGTAAATAATGGCCGAGTGTTGTTTTTTGTTTTGTTTTCGGGGTTATTTACTTTATAACTGATAATGGATTAATTCTGAGAAGCAGATAAATGTCACATACTGGCGTATATTGGCTGGTTTTCTGCAATTTTTCACTGGCAAGGGGGCTGAGTGGTCTCTGTATATGGCATCCGCCCAGTGCTGGAGGTCCCTCGTTCGAACTCCGATGACGGCCGCGATTTTTTTTACGTGGACTTCTAAAAATTTACCCTGGTCTCTGGATAGTAAGACTGGATGCCCGTGTGTATTGTAGCGTACGTAACAAAAATACCTTGGCAGCTAAGTTAGTTGCGTATACTTTACAGGACGTTGCAGAACCAACCCATAGTTTTTGGGCTGTTGTGGTTTTTCTAGGCAAATGTACGTCCAGTAATTTGCCATTGCTTTCTGGATGGTCGGCTACTCGATACCACTATCGTAACCAATAGAAGGCGCAAGACCCGCAGCTGGGATCGAACCCGGTATTCCGGCACTACGAAGCTCGTTCGCAACGCCTAGGCCACAGACGATGAAACCTTGGCAGTTGGAAATCGAAAAAGAGTAGCCCAACGGCGCCGCTCAGGCAAAGAGCTGAAATGGGGACTTGACTGCTAGCCCTATGTGACATGGCATCGCCGGACAATGTTGTTGATTTGGAAAATGACGACAATGATCTTGAATACTTGCATTTATCACAGTTAGGAATATTTCCAACAGTTTGGTTTTAAAATTACAAAAACTGAAATGGGATTCATGCGAACGGCTCTCATTAAAAAACAAAAACAAAAACAAAGAAGAGATAAGATCAGAAACGATGAAATAAGAAGGAAAATAGGGGACGGCAGCAGCTATGGATTTCATTAGAAGACAACAGGTGAAATGGTTTAGCCATATAACGCAGATGTCAGTAGACAGTATACCCCAGCAAGCAATTATGTACAGACCAGGTGGGAAGCGAAGAAGAGGTCGACAATGTACACTATGGACAGAGGGAATTACAGAGTAGGTGGGAATCCTTTTTTCCGAACGGGCTTTTTCCCGTAAATTATACCTCGCCCCGACACCGCAAGGTACCAGAGGATGACGAATATTTAGGCAAGAGAAAATCTTCAGCCTGAGCATTTTGTGTGGTTTGTTTCGTGCAGCAGTGCCGTGACAGTTAGAACGTTTTTACTACCACTTATGTGACAGACGATCGCACACAGATCTCTCGATTTAGTTTAAACAAGGGTAGTAACCTATTTGTGCTCCGTTCTACTTCCGAAGAATCTCTGCGCAGTACGCGAACTCTGTAGCACCACCGGTGAGGACCCTGAAATACTTTCAATAGATTTGTAACTCCAAATTTTCCCCGGGCAGCGTCGTTGGGCTACTCTTTTCGATTTCCAACTGCCAGGTGTTTTTGTTAACGTGCACAATAATACACACGGGCGTCTGATCTTGCCAGAGACCAGTGGAAATTATTAAAAGTCCAGGGGAAAAAATCATAGCCTTCAACGGGGCCTGAACCCGGGACCTCCAGCACTCGAGGCGGACGCCATACCTATTGGAATCCATGCCTGAGACCAGTCAGCTCACAGATCTCTCGAATGTAAGCCTAACCATGTTACAGCTCGGTCCGTCCCAACTCTTACAATTACTGATTATGGGTGATAAGGGACGGGGTATAACAGAGGTTACGGCGACCTCTGTCTAGCTCACTTGACAGTGGAGACGTACAAGAGAGGAGTCTACAGTAGAGGTCACCCATCAACAAGTAGGTTAGCTCAACGTTAGTCTCCCCATTTACACACTCTTACACACTAGCTCACTTCTGATTGGTCGACCTTCAGCCTAGCTCACTTCTAATTGATCCACGTTGAGCCACGTTACCTTGCCACAAATTAACGGGTGTTGTTCCGCAATACCGTCGATATCGCGTGTTCGCTTTAAACACTCCAAAAACATAGACACACTGGGTCTACCCCCCCCCCCCTGCCCCCAGAAAGTGTTGCAACCTATTTCGCAGGCATTCTCTTTCTCGGAATGAAAACGTTAATGCAAGAAATCAAAGAAACTAAACAAGAGAGCCGGACACACCCGTAACCTTCAGGAAAGTTGACCAGCCCAACAAACTTGTCAGCTCCCTCCCCCCCCCCCCTCAATCGTAAAAAAGGGGGGAAGCTTTTACGGAAGCGGGCCGACCCGGGTCATGACTTCCTGGCCTGGAACTCTCCTTGCTTGTGTGCGAACTTCCACCGACAAAACGAGACATGGTTATAGCTACTGACATTCGATTACCGGGTCAGTTCCACGATAACCTCCCCACAGACAGCCCATATACACACTAGCTCACTTCTGATTGGTCGACCTTAAGTCACCAGACCATCACACACTGCAACGGGGGTGTTCGGCACTGCCATTGATATCGCGTGTTGTATATTTAAGCACGCTAGCGCTTTTAACTACAAAAACATTTAGAAATTGGGTCTAACACACAAAATTCCATAGAGAGTGTTGCAACCTATGTCACAGAAATGTTTTTTTTTTCTCAGAAAAAAAAAAAAAAACGTAAATGCAAGATAGGCCAGAAAGAAAACAATATAGCTGCAACCCGTAACCTCCCGGACAGCAGACCATCCTAAAAAAATTCTGAATTAAAGGTGACCTAATTTGTTTGGGGAGATTATCGTGAAACTGACCGATTAATTCTGATCGCCTTGAATGCGTGCCAACCAGGCTCCCCAGACAGGGTGAGCCAGCTTCTCCCACCTGCCAACCGTCTCGTCGCCGACACATCAGTGGCCGGTGTGATGCTGACGACATCCCCCACCAAGTACCGATTGGTCTATAAATATATAGATCTTGCCCTGTATCCCCAATATGCATAAACGCGTGTAATAGGGACATTTTCTTTACTATACCTGTTTTCCTCTATGCGCTTGACTTTCTCGTTCTAGCTGGCGACTGTAAGTTGCTAGAGGTCTGTCCATTCACTATCTACTCTCCGTCTTCTTTGTCTACCTCGTAAGCAACACCTATTCAATTATTTTGTGTACATGCTTTTGTCATTATCTTGTCTGTCTTTTTCATAAGATTTGTTCTCAAACATTTATAATAAGTTTTCATCTCCATTAGTTGTACTCCAGCTTTCAGAGACAGATAGTGCAACTGACCGACAGATATAAGTAAATAAGGCATCTTTTTCCACGCCTTACAAGGCGTATTTGGTATATAGGGCTAGACCTATATATTATAGAGCAAACGTCACTTTTCGGGTGATGTGGTCAGCACCATTATGACCGCCTTTACTTCCCAGCACTGAACCTGCTACCCACTCAAGGCTGGGTCGACATGGGAGCCAAGGTCCTTTTTTGGAGGGGAAAAGTCCGGAACCGAACCCACGACCTTCAGATCAGCAAAGGAGCGCCTAACCGCTAGATCACGGCGACTTCCGACAGATATACGATTTAAAAAACAAATGAGAAGAGATTTACCCGTCGTGGTATGGAGGCTAGACGCTGGACTGCGGATAAATAAATGGGCTTTTGGAAAATATTTATCTTCAAAATTATAATTCATTCAATACCACATGTTGCAAATTATTTAAACTGCAGTTTAATTTGTGTATAAATCTACGCGGTAACAATTGTTACTACCGACAGTCCACGCCAGCCTCACAAATACGGAAATTCCCGTTTGGGCTGTATGCCTTATATCTGGAGCTGGTCGTGGTCTAACTATCTGAAGGACAGGGAGATAGTACTTTACTTTTACATGCACAGAGTATTTTAAACAAACAGACACTAATACAACACGCTACCCAATGCCTAAAAGCAATTGACCGTAAAAAAAACCGCCAGCTTCATTAACCTTCCGTGAATTGTCGGGGAGAGAAGGTTATTATCAACCAGGAAAACAAGCTTGCCTGTCGATTACAGCCAGCTCAATTGATTCCAGCATTCTCTAGGACAGCGTTCCTCGACCTGTTTACCGTCTGGGGCTCTTCAGAACAGAGTCAATTATAGCTGGGATGGTTACCTGATTGACCCCGTCTCTTCACTAACGTCATTTCGATGAATCTTTTTTCGGTGGGGGTAGGGTCGGGGGGGGGGGGGGGGGAAGGTCGGTCCTCAAATGACCTGAAGATGAATACTTTGGATTTAACTCTTAATTCCCAGAATGCGTTTCAAAGGAAATGAACAAGCAGAGAAAAGAATGCTATAAAAATGTAGAAGGTGGTTATGTCCTTCCTATTCACATTTGCCAGGCCCATCTGCACAATGGCTGACCGTTCATTCATAATTTCTCAGACGGTTCTACGTCAGAAGGGTGTCACATTGTCTTGCCTCCAGTTACATCAGCAGCCATGTCCCGTGTTCTATACTATACGACAGCACATATTTTAATAAACACAGAATATCTAGAACTGGCCCCAACCCTAACCACTATACCCACTGCCTGAGCCTAAGTCCCATGAGAGACGCTATTCGAAGAAAACAGCAAAAGTTTACATCCCTCTGACCTAGATCAGGCTGAGAAAGTGTGTAGATGGGCTGGGAAATGTGAATAGGACCGAACAAGATTAATTTTTAAAAAGTTAGTGGAAATGCCAGCATAGGAAGGTATATTTCTTCTGTATTCACTGAACCTTCGTAAATGAGCTGGAGCAGTGTTCGAAACCCTTTCACATCCACGGCCTAGCAGAACAGAGGACAGAGTTTCGACGCCCACCTGACAGCTAACCGGACATCACGGCCCCCTTGACAGCTAGCCAGACATCACGGCCCACTTGACAGCTAACCGGACATCACGGCCCACTTGACAGCTAGCCAGACATCACGGCCCACTTGACAGCTAACCGGACATCACGGCCCACTTGACAGCTAACCGGACATCACGGCCCACTTGACAGCTAGCCAGACATCACGGCCCACCTGACAGCTAACCAGACATCACTGCCCACCCGACACCTAACCAGACATCGCGGCCCACCTGACAGCTCACCAGACATCGCGGAAAGCTTGACAGCTAACCAGACATCACGGCCCACCCGACCAAACCAGACATCGCAGCAAGCCTGACAGCTAACAAGACATCGCGGCAAGCCTGACAACTAACCAGACATCACGGCCCACCTGACAGCTAACCAGACATCGCGGCCACCTGACAGCTAACCAGACATCACGGCCCACCTGACAACTCACCAGACATCGCGGCAAACCTGACAGCTAACCAGACATCACGGCAAACCTGACAGCTCACCAGACATCACGGCCCACCTGACAACTCACCAGACATCGCGGCAAACCTGACAGCTAACCAGACATCGCGGCAAACCTGACAGCTCACCAGACATCGCGGCAAACCTAACAGCAAACCAGACATCGCGGCCCACCCGACACCAAACCAGACATCACACCCACCCAATACCAAACCATACATCACGGCCCACCTGAAAGCCAACGAGACATCACGGCCCACCTGAAAGCCAACCAGACATCCCAGCCCACCTGAAAGCCAACCAGACATCGCGGCCCACCTGACAGCTAACCAGACATCGCGGCCCACCCGACATCAAACCAGACATCACAGCCCACCTGAAAGCCAACCAGACATCACAGCCCACCTGAAAGCCAACCAGACATCACAGCCCACCTGACACCAAACCAGACATCACAGCCCACCTGATATCTCACCAGACATCACAGCCCACCTGACACCAAACCAGACATCACAGCCCACCTGACACCAAACCAGACATCACAGCCCACCTGATATCTCACCAGACATCACAGCCCACCTGATATCTCACCAGACATCACAGCCCACCTGATATCTCACCAGACATCACAGCCCACCTGATATCTCACCAGACATCACAGCCCACCTGATATCTCACCAGACATCACAGCCCACCTGATATCTCACCAGACATCACGGCCCACCTGACAGCTAACCAGACATGGCGGCCCACCTGACAGCAAACCAGACATCACGGCCCACCTGACATCTAACCAGACATCGCGGCAAGCCTGACAGCTAACCAGACATCGCGGCCCACCTGACAGCTAGCCAGACATCGCGGCCCACCTGACAGCTAGCCATACATCGCGGCCCACCTGACAGCTAGCCAGACATCACGGCCCACCTGACAGCTAGCCATACATCGCGGCCCACCTGACAGCTAGCCAGACATCGCGGCCCACCTGAGAGCTAGCCAGACATCGCGGCCCACCTGACAGCTAGCCAGACATCGCAGCCCACCTGACAGCTAACCAAGCATCGCGGCCCACCTGACAGCTAGCCAGACATCGCGGCCCACCTGACAGCTAGCCAGACATCGCGGAACACCTGACAGCTAGCCAGACATCGCGGCCCTCCTGACAGCTAACCAGACACACAAACAAAAGCATATGTCGATGGCAACTGATTTGTTAAATTCTATGTCACAAAATAACAAGTCTCAGTGTAATTAACGTCTACTGCTGCTTAAGGTTGACACATTTGAAACTTGTGGCCGGAGAATTGTTTCTCTTACACAAAGCGCTGCAGTTACATATATTTGGTTTATCCGTTTGGTTTTTAGTCTTTTCAAACTAACAGAAGTCCTTGATTAATTGTGCAGGCTAGAAGAGAGAAATCATCTGCCATACCCAGTGACATCTCTTCCTCTTCTGTCTTTTAAACCCCCATTGGAGCATAGGTCCTCAACCAGTTCACACCAAGTCGTTCTATCCTTTGCTATCGCATGCATCTCTCCCCATGTCTTCCACATCTTTTTTGACCTCACTCTAGCTGCCTTCTCCTTGTGTTTTTTATCTTCCTTTATTTATATGCCCCTGTGGGTTCCAGTGCAAAGACATTCTAGTTATATTGTTCTTAGGTTTTCTCAACGTGTGTCCTATCCAACGCCATCGTCTTTTCTTCACCTCTGGGTCCCCTGGAACCTGTTTAGTCCTCTCCCAAAGCTCTACATTAGTGATTATATCATACCATTTAATCCCCTCTATTCTGCGCAGGCAGTTAATGAATGTTTATAGATTATTAGAAACTGCCTTTATTCTTCTCCAATTCTCAACCTCGTTAGATGAATAATCAAAATTTATTGGCCGCCCAACGGGATCCATTCGCTGCCCAGCAGTGGGACGTGTGCCATAGGTTGAAGAACACTTGATCTCCGAAATAGGGCTACCAGCAAATGTGAGATACACGTTTTCCAGGACTGACGTTTCGTGGTTAAGCGAGATAACGGTCGGGAGAAAATGGCGCTGGCTTTAGGAAAATCCGGTTGCATTTTAAAGAATGGACTACATGGTAAATAGCGGCGTCCGTGGCTTAGGCGTTGCGACTCCGACTCGTAATTCCATAATCGCTGTCGAAACCCACTGCTGGCTGCGTGGATTTGTATCATGGTATGGGGCGTCGCAGGTTGACCCAGCACAAGATGGATGTCCTAGGGAAGTAGAGACGGCCGGCGTAATACTGACCACATTACCCACCTAGTGCCGACTGGTCTGTAAAAATATGAGGTGCTCTTCCCAAATGCCCGATGCGCCCAGCGCTTGGAATGGGATCTTTACTTTTTACTTTACACACGGGTAAATCCACAGTAACGGGTCGTTCTGGTGAAAACAGTAAAAATACTAACCTGCTCAGGTCTTGCTTACTGCGTTATAGTCTGTTTATTAGTAGTAGTAGTAGCATATTTTACCCCACCAGGACATCAGACAAGTGATAAACACCCGGTGACACAAAGTGCCACCATGCGGATGAGATCACCCGTGGAGAGGTCCCGGAAACCCGGTTCAACCGTTAGGCCATATTTATGGCCTGGCTATAGTTAGGGCTCCCGGCAAAAGCCGACGTGGGGCTTCAAAACAAAAACAAAAAGTAAAACCCGAAAAATTGCATCCCACAAAGGGATAAGTGTTTTTTTTTTTTTTTTAATGTTTTTTTTTTAAGTCTGTTTCTGAAGTCGAGCTCAACTTTAAGAATCTGTACCTCAGTGCTCTTCCGGTGTAAAATGTTGGAATTTTGCTTGCCAACTGTTTGTAAGTATGTCTTTGTATGAAATTATTTTTCATGTAAAAATATGTAACGTTTTCATTGCATCTTTATCTTTGCTCTATATGGAAAAAGGGGGTGGGTGCAGACACTGATTCAAATCTTTAACAGTCGGCATGCTTACAATTCACTCAATAACAGCAACTCTGATGGTCTCCTAAATTCACACATAACAAATCAACTAAAAATCAGTAAATGTTTTCTCAAGTCAAAGCAGCAGACGTTAAGCACTCAGGAGAAGGATGAGACGGATATACGATTGGACGGTTTTGGTGCCATCGGAATTGGAACTCTTTGCATGCTGCTAAAGATGAGGACTGAGCACTTTGGGAGTGTCCCGACTACTGGGATGTCGATTCTAAATTCAACATTCGAGTAAAAGCAAGCACCACGTGACGTATTAAAAATAGATCGCTAAACTAGTTTTTTTTTTTATTATTGATATTTCTATCCGCAGTTTTTCAGCGAAGCGATCAATAAACTCGCTCGCTGAATCCACTTCCCTTCTTCTTCTTCTTTTTCTTCTTCTTCTTCTACTTCTTCTTCTTCTTCTTCTTCTTCTTCTTCTTCTTCTTCTTCTTCTTCTTCTTCTTCTTCTTCTTCTTCTTCTTCTTCAAGTTCACCAGCTGTAAACTATGGAGCCAAGTTTTTGTTGTTCGTCCACTTCTGGATTGCAGTCCTCTTCTATAACCCAAGTGTTGCGTGTGCATCCGTTTTACAGATCTGACTCATTTGCATCCAGACTGTTGATTCCTTGCCTCTCAGGCAGATGCACTACGAATTTAAAGAAAGCTCCAAATTAGTCGACTCTTACGACATGCTTTTGGGTAGGCAGTGGGTCTATTCTTGTTTTCCCTATTACAGGACCCCGGAACCAAGACGAGGACTTCCTATCCAATTTCTGAGTATCAATTTTTAGCTAATTATGCTGTGCTGGAGAATAACCACAAAGGATGCACACAAGCTGTCCACCTTCCACCACACATGTCTACGTAGAATTGTCAAAATTTTCTGGCCAGATACAATCTCAAACACTAAACTACTTCAGGTCACAAACCAAGAAACTCTAGACAGCATGATTACCAAGAGAAAATAGAAATGGCTACGCCACGTCATGAGAATGATTTACCTGCCAAAACAGCTCTCATCTGGACACAAAAGAGAAAGAGAAAGAAGGGACGCCAAAAAATAACATGGAGACAAACGGTAGAATGTGCTACATCTCTGATGTGGAAAACAGCACTAAAGATTGCACAGGACAGGAAAGCATAGAAAGTCTTCTCTGAAGCCTCATTTGTCACTAGGCATACAGAGAAATGCTAACGATGCAGCTTTACGCGTAATCATTATTTAATATCTACTCATACAATTTTGATTCGCGTTTTTTTTTTCCTTCTCTTTTTTTTTTTTTTTAAGTAGATGTCGTCTGCCAGTTTTGGAGACAAGCAGGCCAGAAACTTGGAGAACTCTGACTGCCCCTCCTAAAATTTGGGTAGTGGGTTGTTGTTGGTTGAGAGTTCCATTCCCCTCCTAGTACATTTGAAGTGGCATAAGAAGCCTTGCAACATGCATATAAGTTTTTTCATAAGTTTTTGTTTATACAGTTCATATTACATCATGTATTTTGAAAACATTAGTTTATTTATTTGCAGTTAAGCACATAATCACCGTCGTTGTCCTCCTCATCTTCTTCTTCTTCTTCTTCTTCTTTTTTTTTTAAGCGCTCACCAACTGTGAATTGTGCAGAAAATTATGTCTGTTTTTCTACTACTCGACACTGATCCTGTTCCAGAGTTTGACTTTTACGAGGACACTTATTCTACAGATCTGCCTTATATGTGTGCAAGCTGTTGGTTCCTAGATGAACTCTGGCTTCGAAAGTACATACCTCTGAATTTATGCCATTTAGGATATACTTGTTGGGGGCTTTGGGTCTACCCCCCCCCCCACCCCCTTTCCCCTTTTTCCCCCATGTTTTCCCGAAACTCACAAAGTCTTTGCTGTTATTATTATTCTTACGCGCTTAATGAAGGTTAAGGTCCTAAGAGGCCTTCTGTAAAACCGGACAACCTCCTCCCCCTCCCCCTCCCACAACCTTAATATTCTCCTTGTATCGGCGCCCCGCGTAGAAAATAATATTCATAAAATACTGCACAGGGGAACTGGACAACCACAAATAGCTGCCCCGCTCCATCGCCTCGTTTCCTGAGCTGACTGATTGCCTTTTGAGAATGGCTGGTGCCACCTAGGGTAGTCATATTTTCGCCACAGTAATCTTTGATTGTTCAATCACTGAAGAGTCAGACCGGGAGATGGGAATCTTGTATTCATAGATAGTATTCAAACTGTGTTTTTTCGTATTCTATTCATGGGAGATTATATTGGACGTCTACAAGCATTTTTTTTTTCTTCATAAAAATATTCTCAGAATATCACGAACCAGGGTAGTTTTATCATAGTTAAAGAAAAGGACAAATACATCCATACTTCAAGAACTGAATATTGAAGAAGGTTGACTATTAAGAACGACCCCAAAAAAAAAATATTGTGGTCACTTGAAACGTCACGAAAGTTTAGAGAGAACAATCATGGAGGGGTGTATGCCTGGGAAGAGAGGAAGAGGAAGGCCAAAGAGAAGATGGGTGAAGGATGTAGCGGATGATCTGTAGGTGGGTGTATAGGACGCGGGACATCTTGCTTGTGATCGAGAAGTTTTCTGGAGGGTTGTTACGGGAGCGAAGTTCTGCAGAGGACCTGCTACTGACTGACTGACTGTCTGACTGACTAACTCACTGACTGAGGCGGAGATGTGGTTTTATAGACGAATGATAAGAATACCCTGGACAGATAAAAAGAGTAATGAAGATGTCTTGAAAGAAACTGACTCAAGAAGAAAACTGCTTTCCCACATCAGAAAGAGACAATCTACATTCTTTGGCCGTGTGATGAGAAGGAGAAAACTGGAGTACATCATCACAGTAGGAAAGTTGAAGGGGAGGGGAGACAGAGGGAGACTGGGAGAACATATGCTGGATAGTTTGACATCATGACATGGAGGATCATCCGTGTCAGAGTTGATTGAAAGTAGACGACAAAAGGTTGTGGATAGACATGACTACCAACGCCACACGGTATGGAATTTAAGAAGAAGACGCATTGATTAGCATTACATGTACATATGCACGCAATAATCTTTTCAGTACTTCTGTAATAGACACTTTGCCGTGCGTCTCTGAATTTTGTTTTCTTCTAGATAAAACAATTTATCATAGACCTGTAATATGAGCGTCAGAAAGCTCTGAACATCAAGGAAGATTGGCTAGTAATCAGCATCGTGTATCTGAAACTGAAATATTTTGGCTAAATCAAACGTCATGGCTGATTAAGAATGATAATAGCAGAAACCCCCTAGCATCGAAGAGGGACATGGTCGGTCAGGATATGTGGACACAGGATATAAGTGACTCTTTGGGAATGATATCAAACCGAACGAAAAGTAGATCAGCTAGCTTTACAATATAACAACTATAAACGAAAAGGGAACGTTGCAACAACAGAGCCTTCATCGACACATACATAAATCAAACAAAACAACATGAATACACAAAATCACTGAACTGACGTTATCCCGAAGCACCCACTTTGATGTATTGCCAGTGGAATTAAGAGACACATGTAGCCCCAAGAATAAATAGTCCCGGAATGCAAAGGGCCGGAACTCGAGAATATTAGGTGACACTGTGATGACAGTTTATTCCCCTAGATGTTAGGGTTCCCAGGGTGAAAATAAAGTGTCAACGACCGGAGAGCTGGCGATAGACCAAGCTTAATTCAGACAAACAGTGATGGGCCTCTTTTATGATGATGTATGCATATTTTTCACTTGGATGTGTTTTACTGTTTGGAGCAAAAATATGGGTTTGCTGTTTACGTTTTTTCAGTTAAAGCAGGCAGGTGCCGTGTCAAGACGTGAGCTGGCTTCAGCAGAGCTTTCCGTCTCTCCTTTGTACACCACCTGAGACTGAGTCTGTCTATAGTTTGAAGTTAGTATCTCTGATTTGTGAGCCTTCGAAATCAACGTGCATTCGTTCGTTCCTTGGTTCAATGATGGTGGAGGTGATGATGTTGATGGTTAAGGTGAATGATGTTGATGGTAAAGGTGATGATGTTCTTGGTGAAAGTGATGATGTTGATGGTGAAGGTGATGATGTTGATGGTGAAGTTCTATGATGTTGATGGTGAAAGTGATGATGTTGATGGTGAAGGTGATGATGTTGCTGGTGAAGGTAAATGATGTTGATGATGAAGGTAAATGATGTTGATGGTGAAGGTAAAAGATGTTGATGGTGAAGGTGATAATGTTGATGGTGAAGGTGATGATGTTGATGGTGAAGGTGATGATGTTGATGGTGAATGATGTTGATGGTGAAGGTGATGATGTTGTTGGTGAAGGTGATGATGTTGATGGTGAAGGTGATGATGTTGATGGTGAAGTTGAATGATGTTGATGGTGAAGGTGATGATGTTATTGGTGAAGGTGAATGATGTTGATGGTGAAGGTGATGATGTTGATGGTAAAGGTGAATGATGTTGATGGTGAAGGTTATGATGTTGATGGTGAATGATGTTGATGGTAAAGGTGATGATGTTGTTGGTGAAATTGATGATGTTGATGGTGAAGGTGATGATGTTGGTGGTGAAGTTGAATGATGTTGATGGTGAAGGTGATGATGTTGTTGGTGAAGGTGATGATGTTGATGGTGAAGGTGATGATGTTGATGGTGAAGTTGAATGATGTTGATGGTGAAGGTGATGATGTTATTGGTGAAGGTGAATGATGTTGATGGTGAAGGTGATGATGTTGATTGTGAAGGTGAATGATGTTGATGGTGATGGTGATGATGTTGTTGGTGGAGGTGATGATGTTGATAGTGAAGATGATGATGTTGATGGTGAAGGTGAATGATGTTGATGGTGAAGATGATGATGTTGATGGTGAAGGTGATGATGTTGATGGTGAAGGTGATGATGTTGATGGTGAAGGTGATGATGTTGATGGTGAAGGTGATGATGTTGATGGTGAAGTTCTATGATGTTGATGGTGAAAGTGATGATGTTGATGGTGAAGGTGAATGATGTTGATGGTGAAGATGATGATGTTGATGGTGAAGGTGATGATGTTGATGGTGAAGGTGATGATGTTGATAGTCATCATGATGTTGACTTTGACGATGATGATGATCAAAACAACTACCAACACAGGCGCTACACATGGAAAGATCTGAAGTGAAAGCAAGAGGCCGACCTAGGAGATCATGGATTGATGACATTAAAGAGTTCCTCATCGACACAGAGGGACAATACCGATTGTTGCCCATCAAACAATGGATCACAAACGGTTCCTCCCCACAACGCCAAACAGCATAATTGGAAACTGATAATCATGATGATGATGATGATGATGAGATGTGGTTTTATAGATAAATGATGAGAACACCCTGGACAGATAAAAAGAGTAATGTGGATGTCGTGGAAGAAACTGACTCACGAAGAGAACTGGTTGCTGGACAGTTTGACATTATGATATAATAAGGCAGACGTGGTTAGTGCATGTGGGAGCGCGTGTACAGTTCGGAGGAGCAGATGAATCACCACAGTCTGGTGAGATTGATGCAGCGGAGAGTGACGAGAGGTTCTGGCAGATGCTCGAGGCTCAGAGTTTAATCAGAATGCTACTGGCACCATTAGTATCGGAACTCTTCACTGGCTGCTGAGGATACGGACAGGCCGCTTATGGGAATGCCCCGAGTGCTGTGATGTCGGTTTTTGAATCAACTCAACTAAACTTAACATTATGGTGTGAAAGATAAGCTCCCATCCCCCCCCCCCCTTTTTCAACCCCAAAAATGATTGAAAGCACATGAAAGAAGGCTGTGGATAGACATCACTACCAACGCCATAGCATATGGATTTTAAGAAAAAGGGGATGATTATAATGATGATGATAAAGATAATAATGATGATGCCAATTTTGTTGGTGATGCCCGTGCTGATGATAAGAATTGGGACTTACGAAGAGTGGGACGATATTGATGGGTTTCATAACGTTGAGGATGATGATGATGATGATGATGATGATAAAGAGAAGAACGATAATTGTTTTTAGCCACTGCGAAAGTTGAATGCTGATTAAGGAATCGACATCACAGCACACGGGACACCTCCATAACCGCTTCGTCGCCATTTTCAGCAGCAAACGGAGAGTTCTAATTCCGACGCTACCAGTAGCTGTCTGATTGTATATCCGTCTCGTCTTTCCCCTGAGTGTTGAGCGTCGGGCAGATCCCCTGGTAACTCCCGCAGCGCCATTCTCCTCAAACCGTAATGATTTGTCTCTGCCTTAGCACTGTTCACTCGCTCGCAAGGGGCCTTCACAATATCTAACTTGTCAGACATCCATTCACCCCCCAGCGGTGCAGAGGCAGCCAGTATATCTGCCTGCTCATTTCCCAACACACCGGCATTACCTGGAGAAAATACCTAAAGGATGCTAACTACCTGGAAACTCTGAAGTGATAAGTTAAGTAAGTAAAGTAAAGTAAAGTTCCCTTTTCACGCCTTTCGGCGCATCGGGCATATGGGCAGAGCGTCCCATATTTTTACAGACCATCAGCACTCTGTGGGTAATGTGGTCAGCATTACACCGGCTGTCTTTACTTTCCCAGGACAGCCCATCCTGGTACCCATTTGAGGCTGGGTCGACCTGCGACGTCCCATACCACGATAAAAATCCACGCAGCTCGCAGTGGGTTTCGATCGCGGTACGTTGGATTACGAGTCGGACTCGCAACGCCTTAGCCATGGACGCCGCGAAGTGATAAGTTACTGGGGAGAAAAAAAACTAGAATAAAAAAGCATGGAAAAAGGGGGGGAGAGAGAGAGGGAGAGAGAGAGAGAGAGAGAGAGAGAGAGAGAGAGAGAGAGAGAGAGAGAGAGAGAGAGAGAATACAAAAGAATAAAAAGGAAAAAAAAAAAGAGAAGCTAAATGATAATGAGAATAAGAAGTGTGTGTTTACAACAGCGAACAGTAATAATGACGAAAACTGACACAATATAAGAAATTCTATCGTGGAAACCCGCAGAGTGGGAGGATACACGTGACCTAACTAGGATTACTTGTCTTAACTGTTGGAAACACAAACATTGGCGGGAGAGCAAGGGTCGCCATTACTAGGGTGTCTAGGTAACCCGCTGGTTTCTTTAAATATCTCTTGACTGACGTTTGAGAAACTTAGAGGGAACAAAAACAAAAACCGCTTCAACCGAAACACCTACATACATCAGACACAAACCTACATACATCAGACACTCGGCCACAAACTGTCGTTCTATCCTTCGCTATAAATATGTCAGTAGTTTATGTATTTGTGTGTGTAGTGTGTGGTGTGTCTGTGTATGTGTGTGTGTGTGTGTCTTCTTATTTTTTTTTAACTTTTTTTTTTTATAGATTAAATAACATAATTTTATGTGCAACTTGTTTTGTTAAATTTGGAAGTCGGAGTCTGTACCTCGGTTATTGCGAACGCAGTTTGTAATTCCGAAATATTTGGTTGCAGATTCACAATCACCACATGGTGTCGAAATTCTACATTTATTTAGAAACAGTCATATCATCTTCCTCTGGAAAATGGTCATAACTTTCCAAATCTCGAATTCTTGGCAGAATTTCTGGCCACTCATCGGCATCAAGTCTTATTCTAGCTGACAGCACTAATTTAACTAGGCTTTAGTGTGGGCGGTGCTTATACTGAATCGTAAAATAAAAAGTAAAGGATATTTTCCCAAGCCTTTTGGCGTCTTGGGCATATAGGGCTAGACCTATATTTTATACACCAATTAGAATTTTGTGGATAATATGGTCAGCATCACGCCGGTAGCTTTTACTTCCCAGGACTGCACCTGGTACCCATTCAAGGCAGAGTCGATCTGGGAGCCGAACCCACAAACTTCAGATCTATAGGCGAGTGTCTAGCCGCTACATGGTAACAACCACGGTGGCTATATGCGATTTGGTTGTAGACTGCTTTGTGTTAATTTTGACAGTGGTACGGAGATCGGACCGATGGAATCCAGCAGCTTTGGCCTCTCTCAGTAGCGTCAGTTTTATTGTTTCTTTTGGACGTTCTCGTTTCCACAATCTGTTTGTTTCCCAGTGCATTGACTGTTTGGTTATGGACTTATATGGCGTGGATGGATACCAAGTATTGGTATGTCAATATTGAAGGCAGTCACGTGAATTCTTCTTCTTCTTCTTCTTCTTCTTCTTCTTCTTCTTCTTCTTCTTCTTCTTCTTCTTCTTCTTCTTCTTCTTCTTCTTCTTCTTCTTCTTCTTCTTCTTCCTCTTCTCCTCCTCCTCCTTCTCCTCCTCCTCCTTCTCCTCCTCCTCCTCCTCCTCCTCCTCCTCCTCCTTCTCCTCCTCCTTCTTCTTCTTCTTCTTCTTCTTTTTCTTCAGCATTCGCCCTGAAATGGGCGGTTATCACGGTGCGTTGTATACCGCTGTGGTTTACAGCAAGGCTGCGATTCATGTGCCTCTCAGCCCAACACATCTGACGTCAGCAAACCTCGAATTAGTCCCCTTTTACGACATGCTTGTTAGGGGTCTGTGGCTTATGCTTTCCAAACGCGCTTTGTAACGTCGGAGTGTCGATCCCTGCTTCTGACGATTTATTTTGCGCTGGTTTCGACAGTGATACAGAGAGCTGATCGTTCAGGGAGCAGTGGCAAACTACTGAACGTAAAGTTTGCATAGGAAAACCAAAACAGCCAATAAATGCTGTGGTTGGTTCTTCAACGTCCTGTAAAGGATACGCAACTAACTTTTTTTTGTCAGGGGGCATTGTGTCTATCCCAGCCATCCCCGCCCCCCCCCCTTTCTCCAATTCCAATTTTGTTTACTCCACCAAAGAAAGCAAAGCTGCCATTGGATGTTTGAATTTTGTGTTTGTTTAACTAATAATTTGCGTACCTCTAAAAATAGAGTTTACAGTAACTGACTTACATGTGAAGATTGAACATCAGTTCACGTATGCAGCCATGCGCGATGATTATTTTAATAACCTATCCAGCTAGCAGTGAAAATTCCACAACTCACACGGCTAAAGTTGGAGATGATCACATGAGAAGCAAAACAAACGAAACGAATACAATCTGATGTTTTGCTAAATTCGCGTTACTCGGTTGAATGTAAGCATGGTGACTGTTGGCTTTAAATAGCTGTAATTTACGGTAATTAAGACACACACAAAAGCTAGTTGTGGTTTATATTTATTTAACACACACACACACACAATACATACAAGGACATGATTATTAACACGTTGCACGTCAAATTTCAACAACCTAAAAGGAACGTTAACTGAGAAACAGATTCTTACTTAAATCTAGTTCTGGGACAGAATATATATACAACTGTTGCACAATTTATTGCCTGGCATATTTCGCTGTATCTCGTCAATTGTGTACTACTGTAACAATTACATAAGTGAAACAGATAAGTGAATTCTTCACAATATGCCAGAAAATAAATTGTGCAATCTACTGTTTGTGTCTTCTTTTTTTTAATTTCACAACAGGGAAACATTGCTTTGATACACAATTGTGCTTTAGTTGAGAATCGACGCATAAATTGTTGCATGCCAAATTTTAAACTTACAACAAAAGGTTACAGAGACATATTTTTAAGCTGACCACTAGTTGCGGAACGGATTATACACAACTGTGTTTTAGTTGCGATCGACGACATACATTGTTGCTGTTCTTGACACGTCAATAGTTGGCAGTTCGTTTCAAGTTTGCTGTTAATGTCCAGGGACTCCACGTTGCTGGTGCCTTGTCGTGGCAGGATGGCGTGCGTGCTCTAATGATTCTCAGAGCTAAGCCGGCTGGGGACTTTTGTCCCCTGGCTTGTCTAACCAAGTCGGACAAGTCTGGAGAAAAAGATCTAGATTAACTCTTTCCGTCTCATCTAGTCAGTATTTAATCTCTTTCTATCGTCATCGTCATCATCGTTCTGTAACCCTGCGTGTCGATGGGTGTACAGTTTTGTTGTTGATGACACATATAACAGTATATGGTTGCAGAAGATCATATAATAATTCAGATAATCATCATCATAAGCCAATTCTGCCGTTGAGTAGAAACAATGAGCTTCAAAACTCGTGTGGTCTAATGTATTTATTACTTTGCGTGTGCAAGCTTCAGACTTTTGCCGGGACTGACAAGTTTTTCATTAGTTTCCAAATGCTACAGGCAAGGACATTTTGTGTGTAAAATCTACCCGCACATGAACGGTACAGTTATGGAACCCCCCGTCTGCACTGCTGTTAAGTTTAGACGACGGATCAACATCATGTCACTAGGGTGTAAACCCTTAAGTGCTCCGTTTTACTTCTAACTCAAACCGAAGTCCGAAGCTTTTCAGGGCCGTGCACGAACTCCGTTGCACCGGCGAAGATCCTGAAATACATTTTGGGTGGAATTTTAACTCCAAATTTTGCCCGGACAGCACCGTTTGGCTACTCTTTTCGATTTCAAATTGCCAATGGATTTTTACATGCGCAACAATACACATGGGCGTCCGATCTCACTACCCAGAGACCAGAGGAAATTACTAGAAGTGCACGTGAAAAAATCCCAGCCCCCACTGGGATTTGAACACGGGACCTCCAGCACTCGAGTCGGATGCCATACCTCGGGACCACACAGCCTCGTGAAATATAAAACCCACTGATGTTAGAACCCCGACTAATGAAGACCCAGACTAGAGACTGGCTACGTCAGGATCTGAACCCATGGCCTCCTGATCCACAGCCGAGGGTCTGGCCGCTGCACCACGGCGTCTGCCGTGAGTGTACGTGTACATATATGTGTACGTATAAGCAAACAGGTGTACATGGACTCCCGACTAGTCATGGGGGCATGTGTGTATATGTCCATGTGTGTGTATGCAAACGTGTATTCACACAGGGGAGTGCAGACATTTTTGTGAGTTTGTGTGTCTATATATATATATATGTTTGTATGTGTGTAATTGTACATGTATGTCCATATAAGTGTGTGTGTGTGTGTGGGGGGGTGTATTTAGTGTATGCCGTCCCCCTCCCCAACAACTTGCACTCGGTTCCAGAGTGCCGCTTCAACCCACTAGTTTTGTAGCAACCGCCATTTCTTAGCCAACATAGTCGGCATAAAGACACCAGGCCACAGTTATAGCCGATACTACTCGCAGTGTGTGGGTTTTGTTTGACATAAATTGGTGGGTGGATGGATGAAGGAGTAGTGGTTCTCAACCTTCCCAATGCCGCGATCCTTGACTACAGACCCTCATGTTGTGGCGACACTCAAACTTACACTTATTTTCGTTACCACTTCATAACTTTAACGAATATGTGTTTTCCGATTGTCTTAGGTGACCCCTTGTGAAAGGGTGGTTCGACCCAAAGAAAGGATCACGACCCGCAGGTTAAGAACCACTGCTCTAGGGAGTTATTTTCTCCAAGCTCATTTCCACCATCCTCAGTGGAGCCGAGTGTAATCAGGTCCACCAGATAGTTTTCTGAAGCACCCACAGCCACGCTGACCTCACGCTTGCAGCAGTACCCAGCCCCGTATGTTCACACGCGACTAAACGTGATGAGATTAGCCATCTTTCTTGCTGCTTGGTTACATCTAAACATCCGGCGGGGATGTGTCGACAGGGCTTTTACTTTGAGAGAGAGGGGGGGGAGAGGTGAGAGAGAGGGAGAGAGGTAGAAAAAGAGAGACAGAGAGCGAGGGAGAGAGAGAGGGAGAAGAGAGAAAGAGAGTGAGGGAGAGAGATAGGGGAGAGAGATAGAGAGAGAGGGAGAGAGGAAGGGGGAGAGGAGAGAGTAATGGAGAGGGAGAGAGAAGGGCGAGAAGGGAAGAGAGGGAGAGAGAGGGGAGAGAGAAGAGAGAGAGAGTGGAGAGAAAGGGGAGAGGGGGAGAAAGGGGGATAGAGGGGGAGAGAGAGAGGGGAGAAAGGGTGGAGAGAGATGGGAGAGAGAGGAAGAGAGAGAGATACATTAATTGACACAAATCGTTTACTTTCTATGAGCCCGTCTACAAGCATTATGTCAATACCTGACGTATCCATTTCACAATTCAAAATAACAAGGCCGTGAATCCTGGAAAATTCATAAACAAGCCGAACACTATCGTGAGGCCTCAGAGATATTGGTTTAAGAAGAATCCGTAGAATTCCTTGGACAGCTAAAAAGAGCAACCCAGATGTTTAGAAAGAGACCAGTGCTCGAAGACGATTTATTACAAACATCAGACAGAGACAGTCATCATTTTTGGAGTCGTGGTCCGATTTGTTCAAGACTAGAGGCGTTCGTAACCCGAGTTACCACTGTTATACTTGTCAGTGTCTGCGGTATTGTCTCAGTCTATGATCTGCGGGGTCGAGCTCTAGCTCTGCTCCCGTTGCATCTGTATAATAACATTGCTCACTGTGGGGCCTTGTCGCTTGTCAGCCTTGTTACATGACCAAACCATTTGATCAGTTGTCAACCGATAAAGTTCAGTATCGGTTCTGTGCCGAATCTCCTCCTGGTATCATCGTTTCTAAGTCTATATATCCTTGTTACACCTCGCACATTACGTTAACATTTCATTTCTGAATAAACTTTCAGTAGAAAAGCTCAGTCCTCAAGTTAACCAACAAAATAACTAATGCGAATATGACGATACGAACGTTGGACTTTTACGCGGGAGACCTGGGTTCGATCCTCAGTAGGGAACAGAAATATTTTTTTCATTTAGGGACATTTAAAGAAAAAAAGCCCCCCCCCCCCCTTTTTTTTTCTCCCCCGTTCCCCGATTTGTATCTCGAAGAATTACCATTAAACTCTTCGAGTCCAGGGTTGGGGAAGAGGGGGGGGGGGGGGGGGGGTAGCATCAAAAGCCCAAGGGATGGTAATGAAATTCTGAAATGTCACAATTGTACACATTTAAAACCGGCCATACTGATTTAGTTGACGTGCAACAAACACGTAATTTGACATCAATGTGACCAGGGACTGTTGATGAATAATATTTAAAGTTTTTTAAAAACTAAAAGACCCCTTTTCACGCCTTTAGGTGTATAGGGCATATAGGGCTAGACGTATATTTTATAGATCAATCGGCACAAGATTGGTGATGTGGTCAGCATTACGCCGGCCGCCTTTACTTCCCTGGACTGCACCCCGTACCCACTCAAGGCTGGGTCGACCTGGTAGCCTATTTTTGTTATAAACAAAAAAAGAAAAACAATCTTTCTAAATGAAAGAATCACACGGGGAGAAACCCGGGGGAAACCCCCCGTTCAAAACCCTTAAAAAACGGAGCCCCCCAACCGGGATGAGTCCCCTGAACTCCAGTCTGGGCCCGGTTAATTAAAACTGAGCATTGGGCGTTTTTTAGGGCCTGTGGTCAGCTTCCTGTCCCGTAATTTGGGCTCATCATCATCATCATCCCGTAAATCTACGTGTCCCTTGGGGGACTATTTCTGTTGTTCTGATCAGCTCTCTCCCCCTTTGGTCGTTGCGATAGACTTCATGTTGCATGCCTGAGGCCTGTCCGTCTTTAGGTTCGTTTTGCCCGGGCTTTCTTGGTCCCGCCTCTTCTCCTCTACGGGAAACCCCCTGTCTTCTTTTTTAGAGGCCGTTAGATCTTTTTAAAATGTTCCTAAAAATTGCTTTTTTCCCGCCCTTTTTCCTTTTTTTTAAAAAATGTTTTATTTG